>VZRX01001289.1:85996-150807 GCA_013398075.1 Notiomystis cincta
GGGGTGGCGGGGCAGCACGGCAGCGGAGCGCGAGAAATCCGAGCTTCCCGGCGCTTCCAGGGCAGCGAGCGCCAGGGAAGGAGGCAGCGCCAGGGAAGGAGGCAGCGCCGGGCCCGGCCCGGCCTCGGCGCAGAGCAGCGGCCCGGCCCTACCTGGTGCCCGTCGTATCTGGCCAGCTCGGGCTCGGTGAAAAGCCGTACGGGAGCCTCGGCCGGCGGCCTGAAGCGCAGCTCCGGCTCGGCGCTGCTGGCCGGCACCAGGAGCGGCAGCAGGAGCAGGAGCGGCAGCAGCAGCGCGGGCAGCGGGCCCCGGGCCGCAGCGCCCGCCATGCCGCGGAGCGCACCGCCCCCCCGGCGGCCCGGGANCCGGGCAGCGGTGGAGTCAGCATCGCTGGAAGTGTATAAAAGAGGATGTGGACCTAAGGACGTGGGTTAGTGATGGACTTGGCGGCACCATAACAGGCATCCAGTAATAAAGGATTTTCAATTTTCCTCCTTCTTCCCGTCTTGAAGTTTCTCTGCTAGCTGTTTTCAGTGTTTATGCCCAAAATCAGCGCACACAGCGCAGGCTTCATGTTTATGACTTTAAAAATCCAGACATTTTTAGCCCAAGAACGGAGAGAATAAACAGGAAACTTTCAGAGCTATAAATACAGCACGGGGGAACATTCAGGACTGGCAGAAGCATAAGTTTGATGTTTATCATTCTATACAGAATTAAGAAAATGAGAAAAGTTTTACAGTCTAGATACGTATATCACATCCCTTGCCGCAGTGCTGACAAGCGAGGATCTGAAGGATTTAAAGCCTGGACGTTTGATCCTGGGGAACCCACTCTTCCTGACTACAGTGCTGTAATTCCAATGCATAACAGAATTTTTATTGTCGAAGGACTTCAAATCTTGGTTAGTAACTTACTAGGTGTGGGCCTTAGGCAGAGGGAAATGATCTACTCAGCAGGGACTCCCTTACAGTGTTGCATCTCAATGCAAAATAATGTTGCACGTGCTTTTTCTTGATGATGAAACATTAACAAGTGCTTCCATGCTGGGGAAGGGAACAAAAAAATAGCTGTGCCGGTATTTGTGGCCGGGTGGCTCGTGAATCGGCTCTTGCGTGGTTTTGGCTTTTATTTTCCTGCAGTGCCCCATTGCTGCGGGCACAGCGTGGGTGGGTCAGCCCAGGAGTCCTGCAGGACTTCTGTCTGCTGGGCAAGCACGCCTGGTGCTCCGGTGTTCTGCCGACAGCCTCGAGCAGAAGAAAGTAAAAATAAAATAAAAAAAAAATTAAAAGGGTAACATTTTGTGCAGCTTGGGGGGAGCTGGCTTTCCAAGTCTGGCTCACGCTCGTGTTAGCAGAGTTTGCGTCCTGAAGCAGAAAAGTCTCATCGCCCCGTCAGTATCTCTCAGGAGGGGGAGATGTCCCCACAGAGCTCCCAAAAAGCCCCTTAGCGTGTGCCGAGCAGCCGCGCTGAGCCTCCGCACGGCCGCGCCGTGCCCGGACTACGCCTCCCGGCAGCCCCGGCGCGGGGCGGGCACCGNNNAGGTACGGGGGGCCGGGCAGGGCAGGGCTGGGCTGGGCTGGGCTGGGCTGGGCTGGGCTGGCGGGGGCTCGCTCGGCGCTGGGCTCGCGGTGACCCCCGGCGCTGTCGCCGTGAGCTCGGCTCAGCGCTGCGGCCGCGCTGGGTCCTGCTGGGGCGGCACCTGCGCTCCGCAGAAAGGAGCGGGTGGCGCGGGTGCGCTCGGTTCCGTGTTTTGCCTCTGAACGTGGCTAAAACGGTGGGCAGCAGTGGTTTGAGGTGTAGGAGGTGGGTACAGCTGGACTCCGTAGCCGCGGATGGTAACAAGGGGATGGTCTGTCGGGTGCGAGGAGCGACTCGGGTGCCAGAGCTCCCGCATCCGAAACTGAAGGACGCTTTATCACGCTGCCAAAAGCCGGAGGCAGCGCCTGGTTTGCATATCAATGTACAGACTCAGCAACACGACTTCCTTGCTCCTTCCTATCTCTCCTTGTAGACACACAAGCAATTTGTGCCAAGTTCAGCAGCGGTGGAGAGTTACAGCAGAGCACTTTTGTTTGTATCTCGCAGGCAAAAGGAATGTAGATATTTTCCTTCCTCTGCACGTGACGGGTCGTTTGAGGCTCAGTTTTAATACATTCTAATTTAGTGTGGTACTGAATGTGTAGTTTCAGCTTCTGGGTTTCTTGCCAGGCTAGAAGGCATTGGAAGGTGATGAATCAGCAGATCAGCAAAAGGCCTGTACGAACAAGTTCTCCTTTTATTTAAGGGGGTTTTATCCAGTAGGAAGGTTTTAGCCCGTGACTTCTCAGGGTGGAATTGACTTGTGTGCTTGTAGCTAGGGGAGGTACCTGAGTGACTTAATGAAGCTGCATTGATGGCTGAAGTGTGGAGTGGACCATGCGTGTTATGTTTCCACCTTGAGTATCAGCCACTGCTGACACTGCTCCATGTGTTTGGGTTTATCCCAAACTGTGGCACAAGGCGAGATGGGGGGGGTGTTTTAGTGCAGCACCTGTGTGTCCATCCCTTCTCCTGCACCTGCAGCAGTCTTTGGTGCTTCTGCCCTAGGGATGCTCACATGGCTGGAATTGCCTTTTCTGAGCTTCTTTTTGTCCAGTGCTTTTCTGTGTGCAGGACTGAAAAAGAGCTGGGACACAGGCAGGCTCCTGAGGTTGTTTCTGCCTCAGCTGTAGGTGCTGAACCCGGAGGAGTGCTGAGTGAAGGTCTTTTTTAAGCCCTTGACATCCTGTCCTGTCTCTACATCCTGCTGCAAGCTGAGCCACCCTGCAATCTGTTCCTTCTGACTGGCACCACGCTTCCCCCTTTATCAAAAATACCACATGGGAAGAGCTGGCCTGCGAGGGTGAGCTGGTTGGCGAGCTCCAGGCTCACTGTTGGCAGAATCCCTGAGTCCAGGAGGAGTGACAAGTGTGAGCTAGAATCAGCTGTCCCTCAGCAATGCTGTGCCAGCCTCACAGTCACTGTGGCTTGGGGTGTGTGTGAGTTGTTGGGTTTGTAGGTCTGTGCTGCCCTGCCCTGTAGAATCAGGGTGCTGTGTGCTGCTCAGAGCACAATGGCTGAGCCATGCACAGCGCTGGGATCTTGGTCACCTCTTCTCAATTCACTTGTTCAGGGTCTGCAGTTAAAATGTAGTTGTTTTTAGGGAGCAGACACATCAGCTCAATCTGCTCACTGCACCTGAAGCAATGTTAGTAGTCCTGCTCTTGCCTGGCTCTGCCTTTGTGCATGAAAAGCCCGTGAAACATTGTGAACAGAGAAAAGAAAACATAGTTGCACATTGTTTGGGTTTTTTTGGTTTGTTTCTAGAGTGCTGAAAGGTTCTGTTTTCTGAGCTTTTCACAGAAACATTTAGGTTGTGAATTACTTCTAAGATCATCTTTCTTCTCCTGCTTGTTGGAAAAAATTGCTGTAGGTCCTCTTGGGAGAATAGGAAATGTTGTTTAAACTTGTGTTGGGATCTCCTTGCCATCAGGAATAGAATTCACTTATCCTCCCAGTAACCTCAGTCAATGAGGTGCCTGTACCTGGGGAATCAGAGAGGTGTGGGAGTCAGCTGAGCAACTTTAGTGACTTTGTAATTTACATTACATTTGTTGGACCAGCTTTGGTATAAGGAATTTACAGGAGTATAATTGGATCTGGCTTCTGAGCTGATTTAGTGTAACCAGTACAAAAGGTTCAGAGAGTACTCTTCTTGTGTCAGAGTAGCTTATTTTGGGTCAGGTAAACAAACAGGACCAGCATGTTTCTACAAAAAGGAGCAGAGTGTTTAATTTTCCCTTACTTTATGATGATAATTGAAAAAGGTATCTTCAGTTGGACCCTGGTAAGTCTTGCACATGAGCTGAGTTTTTAGCCTATAAGTTACCTGTTCACTTCTTGCCTCATGCTCTGGGAAATCACACATTAGTTATGTACCAAGCATTTAAAAACAACTGGATAACTGCTTTCATCTTGCTTGATGTGGTGGAAGTGAATACAGAAATACAGCAGGAGGTGATGGAGACTTTACGTCAGACTTGGAAGACGTAAAATGAGCAGACTCTTTCCTAGGAGGTGCTAATGATGGTCTGGTAACGGCATAATGATGATTTCAGTCCTGAATTAAAGTTGGGTGGAATAAAAGCACTTCCTTATGGATGCATGCACATTTCTGTTGAGTAAGTTAGGGCTGTAATGTTTAATAGCACTCAGTGCAGCTGCTGCATTGACTGTGCCCCATTTTCCTTGAAACAGGAGCAAAGCTGATGTGATGTGCTGCGAGCTCATGCCTTGGTTTGCGTTGTTGTTACCTCTGTGTCAGTTCCCACCACGAAAGAAAACTTGGAAAACATGCAGGAGATACTTTATAATGTACAAAAACTGTGGTGCTTCACGATCTCATGTGATGCTTATCTGATGTGAGAGGCTGCTGACTCTGACACAAGTGGCCTGGCAGTTTGAGCCCAGAGCTCTGAACAGCAGAACAAGAAAACATCTGGTCTCTGTTGGTGTTTCAGAAACACTGGAAGACTAATTAGTTGCATAACCACTAATATATAACAATCTGCACAGTGAGATCAAATAAGGGCCAGAAATACAGAGGTGCTTGCCTGTTGTCTCATAGTGACCCACCCACCTGTGTGGCTGGGACTGTATTTCAGTGACTTGCCCTAACACCTGTCAAAATGCATCTCGTGCTTTTTGCACCTCTTTATTAAGAAGTGCTAATGCTCTGTTTGCTGGTATGTGCTGTGGTTTCTTTATGCCTAAAAATATGTTCTTCAATGACAGGACCAAGTTCCTGTTTGTTTCAGAGAACTGTCTTAATTGGGGGTTTAAAGTGTGTTGGAGCTGTTGAAGAAATAATTACTTTGAACTTGAATGGAAAGATGATGTTATTGTTGAAGCAGCAGGGTCGAAGTAGGTTAAATTTGCAGCATGCAAGTTACTTAATTCTTGTCTCTAAGTCAACAGAAATGTGAACAAGTGGAACAGATGTTGGGTGCTCTTGGACTGGGGGCATGTTTTTGTGTGTTTGGTTAGTTGGAGCCTCTTTTATTTGTACCATAGAAATTCCAACAATTGCAAGTTGAGAGCATGTTTGGAAATTGAACCACTGTTTTAACTACACAGCTGAGTGAAGATGTGGAGCGAGTATCTGAAAACCCAACAGAGGAGAGAGAAGGAGAGATGGAAGTTCATGAAGATTCCAGCTCTGTTATTTTACCAGGTGAGAACTATTGACCCAAAGATTACAGATTTTTAGGGCCTGTTAGCTGCTGCTGTGCCTGGCTTTGGTTGTTTTGGTTTTGTTATTTTGTTGCACTTCTGAAAGCAAACAATACACTAAATTAATTCTTTTATGTGACTCATTACTGATGGAAAGCCAAGGAGGTCTTCCAAGGACTGACAGGAGAATATTTCTTTGTCATGAACTGCCCTCATTCAAATGAGATTCAGCACATCTGACTCTGAGATAGCTCAGAATGTCATCTTTACATTGTGTCTCACCTGAGTGGCAGTGGGCTCAGGCAAAGTCTGTGCCAGGTTTACATGAGCAAGATGCAATATTGAATAGATGTACTTTTGAATAGATTCTTAGTTAGACTGTCCAAGTTGCTTTTGGAGAGCATGGAGCAGTGTTAAGTGGGATTATTGCAGCTCAGGTGTAGGCACTGAGGTTAGCCAGCCTGAAAGGAGTGTGGCCTAAATGCTTTGAGCTGTTCAAGACATATTTGTTTCAGCAGTGCAATTTTATGCATGTTAATGCCCTGATTGCCTTGGCTGCCATCTCCTGGCATGTTACTTGCCCATGGACCTTTGTAGGCTGTGATGTGTGCAGCAGGGTTTACTAAAAGGCTCAGGTTTGCTGTGGGGAGGAGCAAACACCAAACCGTGCTGCCTGACTTGTGAAGTGACACCACACAGAGCAGTCAGCAGGAAGCATGGCTGCTTATCTCCTTTCTTACCTTGAGCTTTAGTGCTCCTTTTGTGTGCTCAGCTCGTGAGCACAACGTGGTGTGTAACTCAGGAGTCCAGAGTACAGCCCTTTGTCCTTAGAAGTACTGACAGAAGAAAGGGCAAATGTGGGTAAAGCAGTGTCTGTGTGTGAGTGGGACTGCTGTGAAGATTTACAGAGGGTAAGGTTTGAAGGCAGGGAGGCTGGGGGAGAATTTTCTCTTTTTCCAGCTCTAATTGGAAGAATCCTTCAATGAAAGCTTATAACATGCACAAAGAGTTTATGAAACTATAGGGTAACAGATATCTAGTGACTTCCACCATGGTGGAGATGCAATGCAGAGAGCTGGGCATGAGCATTAGAATATTAAATCTGTGATGCCTATGCTGAGCCTGTGTAAGAATCACTTCAGACTGGAAATGGGGGGAAAGGAGTTGTTTTTTCCCAGAAGCAAAGATTGACCATCAACAGATTTTCTCATGAACTTTAAGCTTTGTTTCTGAGCTGTCCTTGCAAATAAATGTTTTTCCTGCCTGCAGTGGCCTTAAGCAGAGTGCCAAATTGTGGCACCTGAAAAGGAGGCACAATCTTAGGTTGATTACACCTCATACTTGAGAAGGAAGCATCTGCCTGGCTGATCATCAAAACCAGAATTAGCTGTGTTTTTTAAATCAAGCTGAGTTTGAGGCTTACTTTCCTCTCATGTGAATGATCTTTAAATGAAAAATCAGCACAAATATCTGTATTTTAAGGTCCCAATCCCTGTTCTGTTTGGTTCCAGATGGTGAACTGGGTACCACTACCCCTTCTTTGCGTTTCAGCAAGACCTGCCTAAAGAATGTTTTTTCAGTAATTCTCCTGTTTATTTATCTGCTGCTCATGGCTGTAGCTGTGTTCCTTGTCTACCAAACCATCAGTGACTTCAGGGAGAAGCTCAAGCACCCAGTGATGTCTGTCACTTACAAGGAAGTGTCCTTATACGATGCACCTGGTGAGAGTGGTAACAAGCAAAATGGGTTAAGTTCTTGTTCATGTTTTTCTTGGATTGATTTAAATTTTTGGTGTTCATTCTCCAGGGCCCAGAGTGCATATAATACTTTGACTCAGGTCTTTAATTTCCTGTCTTTTTAATCTAAAGTTGTGTTGACTTTGCACAGAAATGTTAACATTGTATGGGAGATTTTTGGGAGCTTTTGTGCCAATAACCTGAATGGCAGAAGCTGTGGAGAATTATGCAACATTTGATAGATAAGAAGTGTTTTCAGACTCTAGAATGAGTCCTCTTTTAGGTGAGAAAGATAATTCCTTTTGGAAATATTCCCCAAACTGTCATTCAAGCAGGATAACACATAGGAAGTGTGTCAGGAGCTCAGAGCTGCACTGGGCAGTGAGATGCCATTCACAAGGAAGAAGGTGAATTTCTCAAACCAACCACAAAATAACCACAATGCCACTTTCTACTTCCATCCTGCCTTGTTTACAACGTGGTATTACGTCAGTAGGCAATGAAAATGTGATGTGACTGCAGGGAACAGTGCTGGCATAAAAATGCAGCATGGCAGCAGAAACTGTTGCAGTTTGCAGGAGGAATTGCTCCACTGGAGCATTTTTGAATAGTGAGTTTTGCTGTTATTACTCTTTTTAATTGTCCAGTAGCCATTCATAAGTAGAGCAGTGGTAGCAATGCAGCTCAGTCAGTTTCCAGTTTGACAATAACACTTCTGTTTGAAGTGTTACCACATTTTCAGTAGTTGTGGCTGAAAGGTGAGTGTTTTGAGTTGTTGCCATATTACTGTGGTTGTTTTTCTTTATGGCCAGTTAGGCCCAGCTCTGGAAGTAGTGCCTTGGGTTTGGTCCATATGAATCTGACTGTAAGAGCAAGCAAACTCAAGCTTTTCCCCTTTTTTTTCCCCCACATGAGCTTTTCATACAGCAACAGGAAGAAAATAAGAAGATTTTAAATAAGCAGAGCAACATATATATAAGTCCAAAAGTACTGTTGGAGATCCCTGCCTGATCAGAGAACCTAAATCAATGTAGTCCTTTAGTTTACTGCTGTATTAAAATGATGAGATGGCAAGTTGCAAGCATAGAGCTCTGAAGAAAGGAATAAATCATTTGATATATGCTGAGTGCTTTGACATCTCACATTTTGGTGGGCAGGTCATCTCAGTTGTGTGAGTTAATTATATCATACTCTTTTATATCATACCCTTTTTTTTAAGTTGGTCTAGATTATCTTCCAGCAAGCCTGTTTCCAGTAATAAATATGGGATAGGTGGTGTAAAAGGATTCTGAGGTTTGTGTCCTGTATTTTGCTGGCCTTCCAGAGCTGAGGTGGCCGAGGTTCTTTGAATGCACCATCAGACTGAGACAGGAGATTTATGGCATGCACAGATTTCCATCCAGGTGGAGTAGTTGCCTGCCCTGCCCAGTGATGTAAATACTGTGGGATGGTGACAGTTATTGCATGTTTGATGGCTATGATTTTTATTGTGGTGTTACATTAAATTAACACACAGTGCTGTATCTGAAGAGTCTTTTCACTGCTGTTAGCTCAGCCAGTGATCTTTGATCTGTCATGTATGGTATGTACATTATTGGCAATTAACATTTGATGAGTTAAATGCTAATATCTGGAAACTAAAGCATGACATGTCCCATTTAATGTCCCCTAGCTTGTTTTGAAGAGTCATCTGGGGTGAGAGGGCCTGATGGATTAGCTGCTGGCTTGTGGGAAGGCTAGGGAAACTTGGTAGCTTGTGTGAGCCTTGAATTGTTATAACAGAATAGGAACCCTGATTTTTTTCAATGCATTGTGAGGGTTCTGTCCTGATGCAGTTGGCACTTTTGTCCTGCTCCAGAAAAATGTGGAAGTGCCTGGTTTAATTTGACTGTTTTGTGGGATCTTAAGGACAGCTCAGTATCCTGTGGGAGTAAATTCCAGAATGAAAATGTATGTACCCAGGAAGGAAATCAATGCTGTCCAATGTTTTTTTCTCCCCAAACAGGCATTGCCTTTTACCCAGGCAAGGCTCGGCTGCTCAGCTGCAAACATCATTACTACGATCACATCCCTCCTCTGATAAATCCAGGTCAGCCAGGAGACATTGAATGCACCACTCAGAGGATCAACTACACAGATCCTTTTACTAATCAAACTATGGTAATAACAATATAATAGACCAAAGCTTATTCAGTGTGGGTTTTCTGCTCATAAACTTATTGGAAAGTTAAAGTATGTACTATGTGCTGTAAAAAAATCCTTGCTTCTGGCTTGGAGTTTTATAAGCCATCTGTCATTTTGTTTTCAGAGATGTAGAATGCCCCAGTCAGTGCATATATGTGTTATGGAAGATCAGCTGTCCTGTGGGTGTGTGCAGCACAAAAACCTTAATGGGATAAAATAAGTCATTTTTCACAGTGAAACTTTCACTTCATTCTTCTCGTGAATGAACTGGGGAGCATTTTCCTTGCTACTGTAAATCTAGTTGTGGTTGAAAGCAGTATCAGCATCCATTAAAGGAGGATAGCTAATCTCTTTTTGCATGTTTGCTGGGAATTCATACATGAATTCCTGCTGGGAATTACATACTGTGTTTGTCACACTTGGGAGGATCTTAAATGGGCACCGAGTGTTTTGTTACAGTGAAATGCTTTGAGCCAGCAAGATGGGTACACTGAGTGATAGTCTGTCTTAAATTGCCCTTAGAAGTACAGGGGAGCTAGCTTCTTTGTAAGCAAATGTCCCAAACCCACAAATGACCATATTTAATGCTTAAATATTAATATTAAAACACTGAGTCTTGATGTAGAGACCTCCTTTTTAAACTAAAAAGAGGGACTCAACTGGCATTCTTGTTAGGAATTTTAATAGAAATGTTCTTAGTAGCAGCCAAGAAATTCTCAGTGTATATTAGATTTCTATAGAGTATTAGTGCCAGATGGGGAATTAATGAGCAGGAAATGAGGTTCCTTTGCTCCTCTCACCATCTCTGTTTGCTTACAGAAATATGCTTTGGTTGTTCAAGGCCCTCGTGACGTGAAGAAAAGGGAACTGGTGTTTCTGCAGTTCCATTTGAATGAAACAGACCAAGATTTCAGTGCCATTGACTACCTTCTCTTTTCCTCTTTCCAAGAGTTTGTCAGCAGGTATGTAAAGGAGGGATGACCCTGTGACTTGCTGAAAGCAAGGCTTTTTCAGTAAAAATCAGACAGTAATTTATTTTTTTTTAATGTTTGGACTATGTTGATGCTCTTTCATGTCTTTGTTTACTAATCTGACCCTTAAAAAGTGCATTGAGGCCTTTTTCAGTGACAAAAACTGTTCTTCAGCTGTGCTTAAACCACTTGTTGCTGCACTGTCTCAAAGTTTGGAGTTTGTGCTGGCTTCATGCTGGCTGCTGCTGTGGGTGATCAGGAAGTGTGCTGTCCTGGGTAGTGTGCCAGGAAGTGCGTGGAGAGCATGAATATTTCTGTACCATTTGGGGTTTTTTAAAGCAATTACTGTAAAGGTCAGAGTATCTAATCAACCTTCTTCTAATTTTAACAAGAATGGAATTGATGCTATCTTGAACTTTCTTGAAAGACCTGCTCTTTTTTCCACTTCATGAGAATAAATTTCGTTCTTAACAGTTTAATGTTTTGCTTTAATTTAAATTTAAATTCGAGTTCTGTTCTTATCTCTATGATCCAGATTAAAAGTTAGAAGAGAAATATTAGTCATAGTGACACCTGATACAAAGCCTTAATTTGGTAATAGATGGTCAATGAAGAAAGGACAGGGGATAAAAGACCTGTGCAGAACAAAATTAGGTGAGGGAGGGAAGAGAACAGATTTTATTGTAGCAAGGCCTTCTCAGAGGCTTGGACATTTCAAATGGATCAGACTGGAAGTGCTCAGACATAGTACCTCTGGGTGGCCAAAGTTAGCTGGATTTGCCTTTTACAAAGCATTTCTATTTCAGTGAAGAGGTCCTAAATCTTTACCTATTTTCTGTAACTGTACTGAAACACCTCATAAAATGCTAATATTCTGGGTATTTTAGGTATTGAGATTTTAGGATGACAGAATACCAGTTTAAGAGTAGTGGTATAGAAGGTGCTGCTTGTTCCTTACACGTTATTTTTTCTGGTTTTATGGCTTGTGCTCTAGTTAGAAACACTTAGAGTGACAAATTCCAGCATGGTGCTCAGCTCCTTCTGTACTGCCAGACACAAGCACTGTCTGAGAGCACCCCTGGTGCTGCACCTGGCTCCTTGCAGGATGAACCAACCACCAAGACACAGCTCAGTCTGTGCATCCTCAGGCCTTGGAAGCCACATGGCAGGTGGGGATGTTTGTCTGGGGATGCATCCTTTGTGCTTGCTTGAGGCAGGTAGTAGGAGTGGGAGTTAAAACCACTTTTGAACTAACCCAGGTGAATGGTAAAATTGGCAAGGGGAGAAAGTAAATGATCTGCATGTCCAGGTGGAATACAGGAAAATACCTTGCTGTGGCCAAGAGGCCAATGGTGTCTCTATTGGAGCATCCTCCAAAGCTTGGTACAGATGGGCTTGTCTTGGTACTGGGCTTGTCTTGGTACTGGGCTTGTCTTGGTACTGGGCTTGTCTTGCTCAGTACTGTGTTTGCTGTCCTGGCATGAACTGGAAGGGCTCAGGGCAGGTTGGGAGTTTACATTTCTCCTCTCTGTGAAAAGTGCATGTGAAACTGCACTGTGTATGTGGAGAGCACTTGTTCTCTCCAGCTTCCAGCAGATGAGAAAATAGAAATGATTTCTTGTTCATCAGCAGATGCTAAATTTAGCTGATGGGAAGTCTGGATTAAGATATCTGTAGAAACTGTTGTGTGTCCTTCCATACAGCCTCTGAAAACTTCAATTACTGGCCTCTGCTAACTACTTTTTATAGTTGTGAGAGCCCAGCAGTTTGTGTGTCCAGCAGTTTGTGTACAGTGTTATCAGAGGTGCCTCAGGCAATAAAAAAAGGCATCTAGAGACTTGTACCTTTAAGAGATTTTTTTGTGGTTTAGTAAGTGCTGAGGACTCGAGCGAGGTCCAGTTGTTTCTGTCAAGGGCTTTATTCTCTGCAGCTCTTCTGTTAAAATTGGATCAGACTCCATGAAACTGGCACTGCTCACTGGTTTTGTTCTGGTCTCCACAGAACACTGCTGCACTGTGTGCTGTTGTTGGCCTCTGAGCTGGAGGGAGATGCTGCTGGCTTCTTTGCTTTATTTTTTTTTAAGGCAGTGGCAGCTGCTGTCTGTACCATATTAATTGGAGGGAGGGGAATAATGAAACCTTTGCAAATTACCCCAAAAAGAGTGGCTAAAAATACAAGTTCCTTTTCTGAACTGTCATTAGTATAATATATAGGGTTTAGAAGAAAAATCCTCTGAATATACTGCTGACAAAACTACTGTTGGTGTAGCATGTCAAATAACTTACGGTCTGTGTGAACAGATCAGAGATTATTGAAGGGTCTAAACAGAGCCCCATGTTCATGTCTCTGCTCTGGAGTGCTGCATGCAGAGAAATACAACATAGAAGGGTTGAGCCTTTTGGTACCACACCAACCTTTATTAGATGTCACAGCTGTTTGAGAGTTTCCTGCTTTGGGGAAACAAAAAAGCAATAAACACAAATTGGGTTTGAACCATCAGTGGGTTTGGCTCTTACTGTTGCATTGGAAGCTGCTGGTGGGATGTCCTAAACTGCCTCTGGCTCACATAGGGTGGTCCATAGAGACTGGTGTTAGAAGGATTCACTGCAGCACTACAGCCCAGTCCAGAAATAGGTTAGTGACTCCCACAGATATAAAAAAACAAAAAGGAGAAAGAAAAAAAGAAAAAACCAACCCCAAACAGCAACAACAACAAAAAAAGAGGTGCAGCCTGTGTGGGTTGTCTGTCTTTGGTGTGAAGAGAGAATTAAAAGAAACTGCCTGGAGAACTGTTTTTCATTTTAAAATGCCTTGCCTGTCTTGTGTTCACTTGGCTGTGTGTGGGTTTAAAGCTGCATTATTTGCCCTCTGCTGTAATTTGTGCAAAGCTTGTGCCTCTCTGCTCTGCTCCTCCTGTCCACTCCCCTTTTCCCCCTCCCAGTGCTGTGGCAGTGGTCTGGATTATGGGCACATGCAAGGAGATGCCTTCTCAGATCACTTCTCCACAGCTTCTCCTAAGATATTATTAATCCTCCTTTTTCAACCCTGCAATTACTGTCAAAGGCAAAGCATTCTGCTGCTGTCTGCCTACCATGGAAGTTGTGGCTGTTCAGCTCTGTGTCATAACTTCCTGCCTCATTTTTCCATGTTGGCTTGGAAAGCTTGTCCAGGATGCTGTATTTAGCCAGACATTAGGCATATGACTGGCTGGCAGAGTGCTAATTATGTATGTTCCTCTTCAGTGGCAAAGCACTCCAGTGCTCCCCTGTGCTGTCCCCTCAGCTGCTGCTCTGCCCACATCCCAGGGGGGGAAGCACTGTTGGATTAGGTGTTGGATTAGGTGTTCCTGTGTCACTGGTTTGCTCTGGTGAGGAGCAGGCAGGCCACGGGCTTTGTCCTTAGGCTCTGCCCACGTCTTTCCTGGGGGAGGCAGAGAGCTGCCATCCTGTTGGGGTCACTAAACAAGCACCTCCTGACACAAATAAAGATATTCCCAACTTCCTAGAACAGCCTGGGAACACCATCTGTCTTTGATGGGTAGCAAAGTGTGTCAGTTTGTCTTTCCAGGAGCCCTTCTCTTTTCTGTGCATGTGCACAGTAGAATTCTGTGTTTGAGCCCATTGCCCGAGGCCCTGACTGGAGAGCAATTTCTCTGCTGGGTTTTGCCCTCCAGGGACCTGTGTGTGTTCATCTGTTAAGCCTGAGCAGGTGGTGTAGTACAGAGTAGCCATCAATGGGATATTTATATCAGTGCAGTCCTTTTGGTCCTTGTAGATAAGGCATCTTCATTTGCAGGAAGAAAAGTAGCCCTGAGTTTGGAAACTAAGAAAAAAAGACAGGAAAAGTGCAAATCCCATCAGTGCTGGACAAATCTTCCTGACTGCCTTGCTCTGGGACAAGAGCTTGCTTCTTCACCTCTGCTTTTCTTCTTTACTTCTTTGCATCTTTCTCCTGGAAGACCAAAACACCTTAATCTCCTGAAAGACCCAGTCATGCACACCCTCTTCCATAAAAGCAAAGAATACTCTTTCCCTTCTCCTAGGTAGATAGATTTAGTCTGGACCAAACCCCTCTGTCTTCTTTTAAGGACCAACATACCCTGGCATATCTCTACAACGTGAAATCTGTCTTAGTAAAAATAGGCTTTAATGATTCATGACTTACCACAGTGGGCTTATTTCACAGGGATGACATGAAAGTGGCTAAAATCACAGTACTGAGGAGCTCCAAGTAAACAGCATGGTTAATCCACCATGTCCTGTGCAGCTGGAGAAGAGATGGAGACCAGATATGCCTTAAAGCTGCCTCTTTACTGCTTGCAGCACGAGGGGTGTTGGAAGCCTTAAAATGGCTTACAGTCACAGTGTTGGTAAACAAAGCCCAAACCAAAGCAATCCTGCTGTTCTGTGGGAACAGAAGGCAGGTGGGAGCCTCACACCAAAGCTGTAGTGTTCCTAAAACAACAGGAATATTCTGAATGTGAATTTCGAGGCATTTTAAGCATGTCTGCATTGCAACTGGTTTGTTTGGCAACCAGAAATGAGGTGAAGCACCCTGTCCTTCCTCTAGGCTCTTCCTTCTGTCTCTTGCTTCTTAACAGGGTGATGAGCTGTTTCCTGAGGTCATGGCTCTGCTCCTTTCTGTCCAGAGGTGACAGATGAGCAGGGCTGAACTCCCTGTGAGGCAGAACAATCCCTACAGGCAGGCACAATGCCAGGGTTGTAGGGCACCAGGTAAGTCCTCTCTCTGCAGCTGAGGATGCACAAGTGAAGTGCCACCATTAATGAAAACATCGCTCCACCCCATGTTTTTAGATATGTTGAATTTAGCAAGTGGAGACTGAAAGGAATTGTGAACATAGTTTGAAGTGCCTGTGGGTCTGACCTTCTCCTGCCTACAGTGCTTGGTTTGGTCAATAAAGTAATGCTCTTTCTCCTTTAGTACAGAAAAAGCAAAATTCATGAAGGACTGTGAAAGCTCATACTCCAGCTGGAAGTTTTCGGGAGGCTTCCGAACTTGGGTCAAGATGTCCTTGGTCAAAACAAAAGAAGAGGATGGTAGTGAGACTGTTGAATTCAAACAAGAGGTAAAAGAAAAAGAAAAGTACTCCTAACATTTTGGGAGTTTGGATTTTGTTTTGTTGCATCCATTTTGCCACTTTGCACTGAGCAGTTTGGCTCTAGTTGCTCGCAGTGTTTCTCAACAAGGAGGGATGCTGTAAAAGTGTCAATGTCTTGATGTGCTCAGCTGTGGTTTGGGCTCGTGACACAGCTCAGGAAAACATCTCCTAACAGGCAGGCCAGGAATCCAGGCCTCAAATGGGTTATGACCCCTGGAGTCTGAGGCAAGGGTCCCAAGAGGCTGACACAGAAATATTAACACAGCTACCTACAGTTCAAGGTGGAGAAAATTGCCAAAGGAATTGTCTAAATAACAGCAACTGTTGGACAGAGGTATTGTGTAGGATGTTAGGATGAAGAGATAAATGTAAGCCTGATATCCTTTCTGGCCATTCTCATGCCTGCTTTTTGTTTGGATTTGGAATTTTTAGAAACATGGAGTAACTTCACTTCTGGCATCATTTAAAACTAGAAAATATGCAGATGGAAGATACAAGCTTATCTAGAGAGGAAATGAGCCTAACTTTTATTTCTGTTCTGTTCACCTTAATGCACAGGAAAATAATTGTGTTTTGAGTTTGTTTTGCTTGCAGTGTTGGTTGGAAAGGAAGAGTCTCATCAGTGGTGAGAAATGAGAATTTTAAGAGCTGTCCTTTCCAGAGGGTGTCCCTTTCATTCCCTTAGTCCATGGTACTCTTGGAAAGAGTGTTCTGTGGAGAGCAAAGTGAAGCAGAATCTTCAGTCCTGCCTTTAGTTCTCACAGTAGGTGTTACATGGCACAGCCCTAAGGGAAGAGCAGAGCTGTGTGACTGTGAGGAGAGTGCCCTGCTGCTCCACTGGAGAAGGGCAGGAGGCAATCCCAGAGTCAGGCAAGTCCCAGATTAATGCCTTGGTTTGGAGGAGAGGAAGGAATGCCTGAGTCTGCTGCTGCCATGTAAGCACTGACAGCAGCTGTCTGTCTGTCCTTCATCACCTACAGCTCTCTGTCACTTGCCACTTGGTGCTTAGCAAGTATAGGATTTTTGAAAGTCCTCCTTTGTGTATCTGAGTCTAACATGTCTCAAAGTGGAAACAAAAGGCTGGCTCAAACTCAGAAAAAAATTAGCTTTTTGTGACCATAAGCATCTATTTAGTTCAGCAGTTATGGACTCTGATCATCAGAGTAAGTGAACACTGTTCGGTGGTTTGGGTTCTTTTGTTTGTTTTGTGGGTTGGTTTGTTTGTTTGTTTTTAATAAAACCTAGGAACCAGAAATCAGATCCCTATTAATAATACAGCAGAAATTGAAACAGCTCAGACATAAATTGCAGTTGCTTTGTTTGACAGTACAACATCTGCTCAAATTGCACCAGGAAGTCCATTAGCCTTTCAAATACAAACCTGAGAGCTGGCATACCAGAGATGGATACAAATACTAGGTCAGACAGAACAGTCACTCACTCTGCTAACTAGCCCAGCAGGCATTCATTTGTACTTTCTTCCTTTCCCATTGCCTTCATTTAGCCTTGTTTCCTGGTGTGCAGTTTTCTTGGATGAGTGTGGTTGGGGTGCTGGTACCCTGCAATAAGGAAATGAGCTATGGGAGTGTGGGGCAAGTCTGCAGCAAAAGTGTTTGACCAGAAACCAGGAGGTGGGGAAGCTTCATATGCTCTGAGTGGCCATAAACAGCATTCCAGCTCCTGCTCCTGCTTGTGTGCAGCCTAAAATCTGTTCAGGGCAGGGACTGTGAAGACCAAGAGAAACCCTGAGGTGTTTGTGAAGAAACTGCACCACGGTAGATGGGAGGCTTCTGTAGCAGGTCATCCCTCACATGATGGGGAAGGCTTGCAAGGAGGTGAAGAGAGTGGTCTGCTTAGAGACTTCCAGCTCAGCCTTCCTCTGCCTGGAAAACTGGGCCCACAAAACAGGGAAAAGGCATCTTCTCCCAGCGTCTGTCTCATCTTCGTGTCACAGCCCTGTGATACAAAGTCACAGTGCTGCTGGATTCACTGCCTCCAGAATTAATCAGGATGAGAAGCAGTACTCCCCTCTGCACACACCAGGGTGCCAACCCTCCTCTGAGGTCTGGAGAAGGGAGAATTCCTGCTCTCACCGTGTTTTCCTGAGGCCACTGTGCAGCTCTTGGGCAGTTCCCACTGTTGGTTTCTGCCTGTGTACAAACCCTGTGCAGTTCCCCTCTGGGCTGGGGGCAGGTGGTACAATACAAATGTTTTCCTGGGGCCTGTTTGCCTTAATATTTTCCTGGTTGTGGTTCTTGAGACTGATTTCATGTAGCTGTAATATAGCCTGGTATCCTAACCCAGTTCCCTGTTGGAATTGTGTTACAGCTCTCTGCTGGGCAGCATTAGTTTCAAGTGGTGACCCAATTGAGTATTGGGAAGTATGGGTTTGGTTGTTAACACCTGGGCTTCTTTCCTTCCATCTACATTCTGCACTTGCTGGAATCTTCTAGTTTATTCTACAACCCAGTTTTCAAAAAGAAGGAATTTTCCTGCCACCATTGCGTGGTTCTCTGGTAAATAAAACTAATTTAACATTCATTCATAAGAGCTTTCCAAATGTTGTATTACTGCAAGTAAATGAATTTTGGAAATTAATTTTCCTCTCTTGAAGGGTAGAGTAGAAATGGCATCGTAGTGTGATGCTGAGTGAGAAACAGGAAAATAATCTGAACATGAGGCAGAGGGAGGAAACTGCCCTCACCATATTTTGGCAGCCCACTGTTTTAGGTAGAGAAAGTTTGAGGTGGAAGTCCCTAAATAGTCTGGTATTTTCACCTTCTTACAGGGCTTTTCTGTTGCCCAAAAGACTCATTGTACTGCTGAAGAAAGTAACCTGCCCTTTTCCTTGCCTCTCCCCAGACCAGTGTGGTTAACTACATCGACCAGAGAACTAAACCAAGGAGTGACCAGCTGTTCTTTGTGGTGTTTGAATGGAAAGATCCTTTCATACAGACTGTTCAGGACGTGAGTAACACTCTAGTCCCTTCTGGAATCACTGTCTCACTGTGCATGTTCGTGGTTTGTCTGTGCATGCACTTGCCTCTGTTGCTTGCTCCAAGCAGAAATGCAGAGGAAGAGTGAGGATTACTTCTGAAATTTCAGTGTAGGTTCTTCCTAATGTCCAGTAAAGCATTGTGGGTGGAGGTTAGGACCATCTGATGCCTTTCCTTGGGCTGGTAGCACTCAGCATTCTGTTTGCAGCTAGAGATACACATAGCTAAGAAAAGCACCTGTCCTGTGTGTTCTAGCAAAATGTAGCTTCAGGTCAGGGCTGAACTTTTTGCTTGGGCAATCTGATTTAATGACTTTTTTTTTTTAATTAATTGATGAGCAAGAAACCTAGGCTGAAATAAGAATAATGAAAATAGCCTAGTGTATTTTTTTTATCCATTATTGGGATAAAATGTGGTACTGTATTTACCCACAACCAAGGTCCAGCAGCAGCAGAGTCTAAGTGTTGGTGTTTTCTTGCCCAAAACCAGAGTGTGAATGCAGACTGTGTGGGACAGGAGTTGGTCCTTTGCACTGCTGCTGTCCCAGCAGGGCCCAGGCACCTCCTTGGCCTTTGGAGCCCAGTCCTATTCCACACCCCTGGCTCCTCTGCACCAGGTGGGGTTCACACCTTTGCCACCTCCCAGCTGCAGGCCACCCTCGATCCAGGGGATTGGGGGTGCTCCTTTCCTCTTGCTGAAGGGACCATAATTCCCAAGCCTGGCAGCTTTCAGGAAGATTAATGAATCTGGAAAGCCTGTTTGAGACCACCTGGCTCAGGGGGATGACCCAGTGTCACTGTGCTGGCCAGCCCAAAGTGTGTCCTGCTCCATTGCTGCCTAGGCCTAGCTCTGCTTGCTCCCTTGGAAATCCTTGTGCCTAGAGGTGCAAGGAGAGTTCCAAACTACAACTAAACATAACTGTTCTTGAACCAGGCATAGCAAAATATACAAAAGAGTGGTTGTAGTTCTGCAGCAGCAGTTGTTGCTGTCAGAAGCTGGTTTAGCATTATACTGCTGTCTTGGGAAAGCTTTCCAGTAGTTGCTTCTCCAAGCTTTGTCTTCTGGAAGATGTTCTTCAGTGTGACTGCTTCTTTTTGTAAATATTTAAACAATACAGTAAGCTTAATCTATAATTTTAATGATTTAATTGTACCTCCAAAGTTTTAAAACAATGCAATATCCTGAAATATTTTAACAGGAATTTAGCAGCCAGTACAGTATGTTTGCTTCCTGATGGCAGGTATTGGAAAACCATGGTGTGGGGAGAAGGCACTGCAGTCCACCTGGGCAGCATAAAGGAATATGCTTGAGCTTGGCAAATGGAATTGTTTGGTGTTGAATAGGTATAATATATGTGGAATCAAATGAGGGCACTAATAATTGTCATCTCTTTCAGATTATCACAGCAAATCCCTGGAACATGATTGCTCTTCTCTGTGGTATCTTTCTGGCCCTGTTTAAGGCAGCAGACTTTGCTAAGTTAAGTGTTAAGTGGATGATCAAAATCCGAAGGAGGCATCTGAAGAGGACTCGTCAAGTAACGAACCACATAAGCTGAGACCAAGACTGCCTTTAACTGTTCATAGCAGGAGGGACAGAAAATAACTGGAATGAACTGCAATCAGCAATTAAAGCTGCAGACCAGGTATGTTTTCTTCCAGGGAGATGCTGGCTGGAGGAACAGCCTGGTGCCCTGGCCTTGGAACTGCAGAAGGAGCTAACTCTAGGACAGGTCTAACAAACTCACGCTTTTCTAGTCCCAGTTTAACACGTTTACCTCAGTGTATGGGGGAACCAGGGGGAAAGGAGGGAACTCACTAATGTTCAGAAAGTCATCATTGTAGTAAATAGTGAAAAAGTGGGCAGTGTTTGAATGTTTCTCAAACAGACCCTTTAGTTTCTGCATCAGCTCCCTAGCACAGTCACTGCCTTGATGGTGCTTGGTGGAATCCGAAGTACTCTGAAAACATCCTGGCCTCTCTTCTCCAAAGTGTGTCTTAAAACAAAATACACTGGAATTCTATTACATGTCATCTTTGATTTAAAGTACAATGACTTTAATATTAAAAAATACATCAAGTAAGCTATTGTGTGCCTTCTTTGAAACTGTCTGCTCTCAGGTTCAGATGGAGCTTTACAGGAGGCAGGAGTGCTGTGGCATGAGGGTGAGGTGAAAACCAAAAAGCCCTTCCTGATCAGTCCAGCTCAAAGGAAGCTCAAGCAACAGGACAACCTGGGGGGCTGAGCTGGTGGTTGATTTCAAACTCTCAGGCTGTTGCTTATCCATCTCTCTGGCAGTCTTTCCTAAGGAAGTGAAAAACAGTCTTTCATCAGCATGGCATGGAACTGTGCTTCTCTGCTCTGTGGGGAATGCCTGCTCACCAGCTCTGCTGGGGTGGTGGTGTCTTTCTCTTCCTTATAAGTCCCTTGCTAGTTGAGATGCCTGACTTGGATGTGTGGAGTCTACAGGGAGCAGGGCACCACTGTGTCTTTGCTCTGAAGGCTTTGCTGCAAGGATGCCAACTCTTAGTTTGCTTCTTCCTTCCTCTTCCAGCAGACTACTCAGAGCAGTATCAAAAGTACCCCCTCACCCTTCTTCCTTGTTTTTGGCATCTTAGGAAGCCTTTTGGGACCAAATTTACTACTTTCAGCTGATTTCCAGAGCAAATTAAGGCACTGCATTGACCAGACACAGCCATTAACAGGGGAGCAACAACTCATTGTAGTAAGATAAACAAAACAGCAGCAGTGGCTGTTTGGGGGAAGATGTTTCAGCAGGGGGCAAAGATGTTTGTGTGGGAGAAAGGTGGTGTCCAGTGCCCACCTTATCTTCAGTGTCTCAGAATGCTGGCTCCTGAGCAGCTCAGCCTAGTGCACAGCAAGGGGATGAGATGAATCTGGAAGGGAACACTGCATGGCTGAAGCAGACACAGCTACTCCATTCCTGGGTGATGGGGAACAGGGCAGAAACCAGGCAAGGGCTGGGGGATGGATAAAATCCCCCACACTTAACCCTTCCACACCAAGGGAATAGCCTATGCTACAACACCTGAGCTTTCTTGATGCCTCACTGCCACAGAAACACCCAACTGTTCTTTGAACATGTGACACTACAGCAGCTATTTCTTGGATTTTACAAAAAAACAAAAATCAAAACCAATTTGAACAGATACTGATGGATCCTACTGCACTTTTTCTTTTTTGCTAAGGAGGTCAGAGAAGGTAAGTTGGAAGACAGCTACAGCTGTGGGGTGAGTAGAAGGTATCCTTAAATAAAGGATAAACTCCTTTTTGCAGTGTGCACTTTTCTTTCCCTTCAATAAACTCCCACAGCAGTCCACTTCAGTCAGTACATCTCAGCTGTCAAGATGCTTTGTTTTATAAGGAAATGTTACAAGAGCAGGCCAGCGATCCCAGCCAAGAAACCTTTCTTTTACATACCTATTTATAGGAGTGATTCTGACAGCAAGTGTTGCACAATTTGGAAGGGTATCTTACAGCTCCTGGTGGTGTTTTTTCTATTACTTAAACCTGATGTCCATATTTGTAACTTTTGGAAAAACTTGTAACAATTACAAATGCCAGTGATTTGTTCCCTGAACGCCTGCAGGGTGTTTGGTTCCCCAAAACTTTTGTGTAAGTTATTTTCCTTTAGGCTCTGGGACAACTGAACAAAGTTTGTCACACACTGGGAACTTTATTCTCCTAAAGTGTCTTTTTTTGCCTAAAGCACTAAACCAAGGTGAGCTGTGCCTGTGTCATTGTCCTTTCCCTTCAAGAAGGGCTATGATAGGTAAATGGTTTTTTCTTTTCCCCTTAATTTTGGGCAGCCAGCTACCAGGGAAGTCTGCTTTGGGCAGCTGGTTCTCTACTCTTTTTATATAAAACAGAGAGAGGAGCAGCTAACTGGATTGATCCAAGAGAGCAGCTGGAAGTGCAAGCCCCTCTAGGCAGTGCTAGTCCCATACCCTCTGTGGAACAATTATTTAGAGACACAAATGAAGCAACAATAAGTGTAATACAGTTGACTCAAACAGTGTAGCAGGGACCTCCCCACTTCTGCCACTCAGTGGAAAGCCACACAAAGGTTGGGTGTAACAGCCATTCTAATTCTCCTGGTCTTCATAAACACAAAGATGTGAGGTACAGCACTAAATACAAACATAAAGACTTTATTGAATGCTGCTCAATTCCCCAAAGATCTTTCATTACAAAATTTTTCCACACAACTGCAATTTAAGAGATTGGAATGGTACTCTGATAAAAGATGTGAAAAAATACTTGATCAAGTAAACAGACAAGACTTCTATTGTCAACTTTCCACCTTTAAGAAACAGACTGCATTTTCTTTAAAGAAAACAAGGAAAAATTTCTTGACAGCCTTTCCTCCTTACTGAAAAAAAAATACACTAATGCCAATTTTGGTCTCATTCTTCAGTCCATGAGATGCTAAAACTAATGCAGGAACATCCAAGATGGGTCTCTCTCAGAGACTGCAGCACTCTGGAGGGTCCTTGGGCTGATGAGGAGCATCATTGATGGGCTCTCCAGAGGAAGCTCCATCCTCAGCTGTAGCAGGAGGAAATCCCTAACTAGCCCAGGACCCAAGAGGCAGCAGGAAGGGGGCAGAGGCATTGGCCACCCCAGCCTGTTGCAGCTGATCCTCTCCTTACCTGGCCTCCTTTCTGATGTGAGCATTGTATAAATGGAAATCTGACTCCAATCAGGAATTCAAGGACAGCACTGCATCCGAGTTCCTTTCACTGCTGTAAGGGGCAGATACTGAATATCTCAGGTTACTGGTAACGTACCTTGGTTTTATTTGAGAAAATACAGCACAACTAGAAGCCTTTTCTATCATCTTAACCAAAGTATGCAGCAATGTGAAAAGCACATATAAAACAAGGAAAAATGTGTACGTAGCAAACTATACCACCTATGTGCAACACAATCAAAAATTCAAGTCATAATTCTCACCACTCCCGTAATTATTTCACTCATTAAGGATGATAATTCAGTTCTATGAAACATTGGAAGTGACAGTATATCAATAATTAGACAAATTTACAATATGTTGTGGTAATGACATCACTTAACTGCTGTATTTAAATTCAAATCTTTACATTTGCCAGAGAAAAAAATTGGCTCTATTATACTGATGAGGTTTCTTTTGCAAATTCTTATACATTTCAAAAGGGTACAAAAAAAGAATGTCTGCCGAGTAGAGGTGGTCATTTCTTTTATTTGGCACTTGTATTGTGTGCATTGAGCACGTTGTGAGTGCTGTTCTGCTTTTCTGCCATCGCCTTCTTGAGCTTTAACTCCTCCAACCTTCTCCACAACTCTTCACGTTCCAATTCTTTCTTTTTCTCTCTGGGGAAAACAGTGAAAGATCAATTTCAGATGTGTTTTAAGCACAATCTGGAGACACAGTAACTTAACTGTCACTTGCATCTACTAATTGCTCTTTAAAGTTTTTCTCCAAAGCTATTTTTAGAGGCAATTACAGTTTCCTCAATTAAAAAGTGAGCATAACAAATCAGTAATGGTGAGTGGTGAAACTGTACCTCTGCTCCAGCAAATGCAGACAATTGCTGTAGGGTGGCTCTGCACAGCTGGCTGCTGTTTTAAGGAGGGTTTTTTTATCACATGCACACAAATTTAGGGGGAAAGAACATGGCTACTGCAAGGAGGCTTGGCAGTGGTCTCAGCTGGCCAAGGGTCACCTGTGCCCTGTCTCCCTGACTCCAACAGTGCTGCTTAGTAGGTTAATCAGGTAAGAGATGTTTTTGCTGAGCTATGAAGCCTTCTCCAGCTCCACTCTCTTCAGACACCTGAGGCAGCACAGCCAGCAGCAGCTGAGCCTGATTTCAGCACACAGGAGGGAGCACACCCCCTGCCCAGGCAGGATGGGAGCTGGGGCCTTTCCTGTCCCCTCCCTGGGCTCAGCTCCCCCTTGGCACTGCTGCCTCACACAGGGGACACCCAGCACCAAAGAGCTCCACTACTGAACCCCACAGCCACAACAGCAAAGCAGCATCCAAAGTGGATGGCTTGGACACACATTCATCAGTGGGCACTTGGCAAAAGGCTCAGTACCTTTGCCTTTCTGCTTTGTACGAGCTTGTGAGTTCATCAAAAAGCTTGCCATTCATTTCCATCAGGGTTTTCAGCACGTTGTACACCAGTGCCACAATGGTTCTGAAACAAAGGAGCACTGCCATTAGACTTACTCAGAGACAAAATTAGCTTCAGACAACAAGCATTTGACTTTTTTGGAATCTGAGGTTCTTATTCAAGATACTGCTGTAAGGTCAGGGAGTTTCTGAAATAAAATCCATTTTATTAATTTACAGAGAACATTATAGTATAGTTAAAAATTTTTTGAAATGGCTATTTAACCTTAAATTCCTGACTTGTGCAATTGCACAGGATATAATTATTCATGCTGTGGCTGTACTTTAAAGCCATTCAATTATGTGAACCTTTAATAAACCAAGTTTTAACAACAACTTTCTAACAGTTGAGCAATGAAATATGAGAGTCTAGAAAAATAAAACTTCTGGCTTGTAGCTTCAGGAAGGCAGCAGACAAACCACAGAATTAGTGTGGTTTAGCACAGCCTGCAAAGCTCTCCCAGCAGTGTTTCTGGGTGAAACCAAGCAGGAGTCTTGCTGGAGAACTAGAATCAAGAACATCAGATAATGGATTTGGGTACCTCAGTTTCCTTAAGAAACTCAACAGCTTGAGCAACGCTGGCTGCATGTTACATGGCTGCCTGTATTCCTGCACTACCCTTCTTTTTGTGGAAGTATTCCTATTTCAATAAACTATCTTAAACACTGAGTTATCTCCTGTAAACTCACTCATACAAAGTAATAAAAAACCAATTAAATGAAACTTTAAAATGCCTGTCATTAATCTTATCACTAACCAAAAAGTAGGTAAACTGTCTTTCCTGTCTTCCCCCTCACTAGCAGTTCCCCACTGACTGCAAAGCTGCAAACCCATGACCTTGAAAAAGAAGTCAAAAAACTCCCTAAGGATATAACCAAAGAACCAGGTTTGCCTTTTCAGTGCACTCTGTGCATCATGGCACTAGGAAATCTCCCAGCTGTTCATCAGAGCCATGTGCTCATTCAAAATGCACAGTATCCTTTGCCTGTTTATACACTTAGTTTTTTTAATTTGATTTTTTCTGTACCCTGGCTTTCATGTGGTTTGAGGTCAAAAGCCTATTTAAAGTTTTTGTTTTCTGAGAGGAAAAGTTTCATTCTGAGCAAGCAGTTGAGTCCATATCAGACAACCAGATGGATAAAAGCATGTTTTGCTGCCCTCCAAAACAGATTAGAATCAAAGGATTAGACTTTCTTCCCCAAACTTCCTTGTCCTCAAGTAGGCAATTATTCTGTGTCCTTTACTTCCTTCATAAAGGGCAACTTCTGCCTGCAGATAGGGAAAGAGGGACATCCTCCAAATTTGCTGAGGTCCCAAATATATTGATGCTCCAAGGACTATTCCCCAAAGTTTACATTCAGTCTCAGCTGCTATGTTTGCAACTAGACACACCATCTAGATAAACCCAGAATAACTGCAAAGCCTCCAAGGGTTTAAAACAGGACATCTGTTTTACTCCAGGGCTGTGGGAGGCTCCTGCTCACCCTGGCTTTTCCCTGTACAAGCTTTATATTCTGCACACTGCCTTGCAACTAATTCAGGGTGCTGGCAGCAGCAAGCTTTGCTTTTCAGTATTTCAATACCATTACTGCTTCTTTCAAACACAGCAATACCAATATTTGACTTGTGGCACTAAATACAAAGTGAAGTAGTCACTCATTTCTCAGTCCTACTATCCTTTATAAGGGTTGCTCTTCTCTGATAGGGTTTTTCCCATTCTTATCTCACTGGGCAGCAGTAAATACTTATGAAGACACAGACACTTGTATTCCTCTGAAGCAGTAAAGGACAGCAAAGTATAAAGAGAAGCAAGCCTTGGAAATGGTTTTGGTCTAAGTAGCATTAATCTGCATGTTGATGTAACACACAGGATCAGATGTGATTACAACAGAAAGGCCATCATCCAATTTCCTCAATGAATTCCAGGGCTCCATCCTGACAATGCAGAACACTGAAAGAACAACATGGCTGAAAGTGACACTCCCTTTAGCACCCAGAATGCCATGGATTTCATCTGATTTAAGTAAAAAGGAAGTCACATTTACAAGCTCCCAATCCAAACCTGGAAGAGTGGACAATTTATTTAGGGTGCTACTGATCAAGTGAAATGTTACATACGGATTCCAGTGTTCTTTGGAGATCTTGTACAAACTGCCAAACATAATTGGTAGAATTTTATCGATGTTCTCCTCGATCAGGCTAAGAATATATTCGTTATTCCAGAAGTACAAAGCTCTTTCTGCAACCTGAAACACAAAATTAGGGGTTCATAACAACTATAAAATAAGTTACCACAATGTTTGCTTGTTGTTTTTTTTTATACTTATTTTATTTACCTGAAAATGTGAACTTGACACACTCTTGGATATTTGCTTAAATAAAGGCTCTTGTATTTTTTTGAATTGTGTTGGTTCTATAACATCTAAGATTTCTTCAATTTCACCTAAAAACATTACCTGTTTGTTTAGAAAGGAAAAAAAGATGAGAATGTTTTATATTACCCCTGTAAACAGAAGCAAAGAAAATACAGCTTTATACATTAGTCATGAATCCTGCAAAGAACTCTTTGTGTCATTACAAGACATTGAGACACTGACAAGGGTTTTGCAGCCTAAAACAAGTCAATCATCACTCTCAGCTACCAGGTTACAGCTCTCCTCTTGGACTTCTTTTGTGTAAATACAAAGTACTTCACCAAACTGCTTCTGCAGATTTTTATTTTTTTTTTACAATTAAAAAAAAATTAGGACATCTTATTTCAAGAATGGTTGCAGAGATTATCAGAGATCACCAAAGTGGCTTTTGAAGTGATAAGTAGTTAATTCCCATATAAAATTGCAGTCAGCAGAACTCTGTGTAGCAGGCACAGAAAAATTTATCACCACTTGCAGAAATAGAGACAAAAGTGTTAAGGGACCCACTTCTAAAGAGTTTTTGGGGATGGAATCTGGTGGGATAAATCAAACTCCTCGTTTTTAAACTAATTTTAAGTACATGGAAGAAACCAGACTGAGTCACATGACAAAGGTGAGTGCCTCAAGAAGCTTCAAGAACTGCAAGTTTTCTGCAAGATCTCTTGAAGAGCACAGCAGAGAAGGTTTGTGAATCTGCCCCACGAGATTTTACATCACAGCAGACACCAGAAATGAGACAAAAACCAACCTCTTTCTGACTGCACGTTTTTGGCCAAAATTTGAGCAGTCCTCTGATTACCTGTATGAAAAATACAAACAAGTTAAAGCAGGACAAGTTTCTACTATGTACTTGGTAAGAAAGAAGAAGTACTAGTTTGCTTTTCCTTATCCAGAGGTTCAGTGAAAACTGAATAAACACTCATTTAAATGTTTGTCTTGTTTAGGTTATCAGAGTAACTCAGACCCTTACTGCTTTGTGTGCCTGTGATTATCCATTCACACTCTGCTCCCATCCCAGTGCTCACATTAACTGACAGGATGCTGAACACATCAAAGCACCACAAGGTGAAGTTAACCCCCCTGCAGCTAAATCTCACAGAATATTTTCTGTCTTCTATTCATCCATACTTTGGGGAGCACCTGCCTTGGCATCAAAGGTTTGAAGCCAGAGAGGAAACAATATATGCTGACAGGGCTTTACAGAGGAGCCACGGCCTGCAACTCTCCCTTTTCTCTGCTACAATTTGACATGTTAGACTGGAACTAAATTAAGAAAGATGTGAAGTTACAGAGAAAATGTATTCTAGTATCCACATTTGAAACTATTTTACACAAGACTGGAAAAAAAACCCAACCAACCCCTTTGGGAAAATTAATTGGAAAGTACAGTCCCCAAGAGGAATGGAGGGAATACAGCAAAGAAAGGCTGGAGGCATTTTTCCTAGAAATAAACATCTCACATGGTGTCTAAATTACAAAATGAATGCTGGCTTAAAAAAAAGGGGAAAAAAAAAAAGCTGCAGCCATGTTCCAGAAGCAGAAACATTCTCAGAGCCTTATAAACTTTCATTCTGGGGAAAATACCTCTATTTTTTTATGATACAACAGCACCTAATATATCATATCCAAAGGGAAAACTTAATTATTTAAATAACTTCCATTTTTGCTTTTTGCAATGTTGATTTTTTTCCTTCAGCTTTCCAGCTGGCTGCTTTATTAAAAACTACATGTACTATCAAAAGTGGTTTTCCAGAGGAAAAAGTTAATATGACTAAAGTGCACTTCCCAGCACATGTTACTGCAACAATTTTTGAATGTACTTTGCTAGAGAGGCCCATATTCTCAACTTGATGAAGAAATAACATGTTCTGAGTATAACAGTGTACTCCTTAACAAGATACCTATTCCTTGCTCCTCCTTGCTGGAGTCTCAGTTTCCAGCTTGACTATGCTTTTATATTAAAAAGCTGATACCTGCACATTTATGTTCATGGATTGCTGCTTTTACTACACAAGATGAATATTCTTCTCTGAGCTGCAAGATTCCCATGAAGTGGCCTACAACTGTAGGCACCTGCTGGAAAACCTAACTCCTGTATAAGGACTGCCCATTTAGCCTGATTTCTTCCATGTAAAGGCCATTGCACTCAGCAGGGTTAGGTAACAAACTCTTCTTGTCAGCTCTGCAAACATCAGGACTGACCTGAGGCAGACTACCATAGCTACAAGAGCTCAGATTGAATGTCCTCCAAACTGACCCTGAGTGACAATTCCTGCCAGAAAAATAACAGTAAGGTATGTGTGAAGACAGCCTTCTGATGGAGTGCTTAAAATATTACTTGACCTAAAGCCAAGAAAAATTTCCAATGCTATCTCATCAGTTGCCCCAAATTTTAACATTTACTTTTCAAGCATTTCAGAAAGTTTCTTAAAGCTTCACTTATTATCTCATTAATTCCTTTATAAAGCAACTTCTAGTACGTGCCCAGAGTAACAACCAAAGCAAACACAGGCAGTGACTCTACAGTGAGTTCTTGTGTCTTCTCCAGCCTGAATTCACCTTTTAACTGATTAAGGAGCAACCAAAATTGTAGAGACCACAGTCCAGGTGAGCCTCAGAACTGCACTGTGGCACTGCTCAGGGCACTTTGGGCTTGGATCCTGCACCACACTTGTGTAAATTTCTGTCAGGAGCTCTAACCTTGTCACATTGTCACTCCACTCAATCTTGCAGGTGTTTATGTAACAGGTTTTCTGCTCACATGTCAACTTCAACTGTCAAAATGCCTGGGTTGTTTCCTCCCTTGGCTTAGGAACATGGGTTACACAATTCCCCACTCCTCACCCTCTCCCACAAAACAGGCTGAGTGACCAGTGTGGCTGGGAACATTGCAGCACAGGGCCAAGAAGATGCTTCAAGCACACAAGGCAAAGCCACAGGCAGCCTCCACCACCTACAGAATAACTGGTCAGCTGAGGAGGAACATCAGTGCTGCAAACAAGCTTCCACTGGAAGACCACTCACTGAAGATCAATGTTGTTTTCCCAAAGCTGTTTATCTTTTTTTTCTTTACAGAAGAAAAATTTAGGTCTTGCATAAGCTCTTCATTTTTCTGTCACAAAAGGGGTAAAGTACTTAAATATCAACATACCCCTAATGGAGATGTTCCTGACTGTCCAACTAAAACCAGTTTCTTTTATAGCTGGCCTGACATCCCTCTGTGTCCTCACGAGCTGCTGCACTGCCCTGAGCCTCTGTTCTTCTTCATGGGCCCTGCCAAAGCCTGTGCATAAACTCTTTTTAGCTGAGCTGTCAATATCTATCACAGCAGATTCAGTCTGGCAAAAGCCACAGATGCCTGAAGCACCTGAATTCTGACTGCCAAAGGCACCCCAGGAACTGAAGAGGCAGAACAGAAACACCACATTTGGAATTTCAGAGTTCTCTCTGTCTAAATGAAGTGTTGTTATTCTTTTCAACTTTTATTTTGGGATTGTTTATTCCCTAAAATATTTCAACTTCATGCAGTGGCTAAGCACAAGCAATCAGTACCAAAGCCATCGAAATTTTAGTTTTTATGAGGAGAGAATGCAGTCATGACATGCTTTCTCATTTGGGGCAGTTTGCATGATACCAACAGTTCAAATTTTTAGTTAAATCTGTGCTCTATCTTGGCCACAGGTTAAGAGGTAAGTGCCCTTTCAAACTCTAAGTTTTCTTAACTATTCTATATTTCATTCTTCCCCTCCCCCTCACCTAGAAAAAATCCCATCTATGCATCTTTAATCAGGATAACACAGCACTGCTGTACAATCCAACAGGTTACACTGAAATATTTAATTGAAATTAAAAATAGAAAGACATTCAACTGAGAAACACTTACAGGCTCTGTTAAAGTTGTATCTTTCTCCAGGAACTGTACAACACAATAGGCGAGCTGGAATGTAAGTCACATGGTTATTTAGCTTAAGCAGACACTGTTTAGACATTGCAGCATTACTAAGTATCACAACTTCTAATGGAAGCACTCCAGATCATGGGGGGGAACCCAACCCAAAACACCCCTACACAGCCATTTCATATTAGTTCAAACTAAACAAAACAGCAATTAAAGCAGCAAGATATACAGTCCTGCTCTATCTTAAAAAAAACTTCCTGCATACCAAAAATCATCTTTTCTTTTCAACCTAGAAAGTTATTTTTAAGCTTGGCAGATATTTCCCTAACTCAGATCCCATATCCAGACAAGCTTTTTCTTAACACCAACTCCTGTATTAACATTACCAAGCTATACTTTCAAACATCTATATTGGGGTAAAAAAGGCCATACTTCCAGTAAAAAACCAAGTTTTAACACAGGTTTGGCTGAGCACACGTTGCACATTGCTCATGTACCCAATATCTACAGCACACAACATTCAGTGGTAAGATTACAAGTGAAAGAATTCTAACATGTTCTTTGGCCACAAGAGATCAGGCAGCTCTTGCCCAGCTGAGTGTCCTGTTGCACTGCAGCAATGGCCAACAAGTGCCTGTGGAAAGCTGGAAGAAGTGGGGAAGCACCATGTGATTAAATCACCAGCATTGCTCTCCCAGCCTCTTGTGACTTCTGTGCAGGGCCTACTCAGGCCAAGGATATTTAATGTTATATCATTACTTAGAGTTTAGTTACTTAGCACACAGTTGAGTAAACAACCATCCCATATAGAAACCATATAATAATTCTATTACTGGACTAGTTACAATCCTAAATTCCATTAAGACTGATTTTAAAAAGTCACAGAATTTCACAACATAAAGCAAAGAATAGAATTATGTAAAATGCATTACATTTCAATACTCAGGACGCTTGAATTTAAGCATTCCCTTTCCTTCTTTTTTTTTTTAATCTGTTATGCCAAAGCAGATAATTACAATGTTGTAATTGCAGCAGGTCTAATTTGTTTCTTTTGCCCTTAGGCTACTGATGCATTTGTACAGATTCAAAAACAATAAGTGTCACACGTTAATCTCATAAAATCCCATTATATGTATATATACAATACAGTAATGCTTTACTGTTCCAAGACACAAAGACTCGAGCTTAATTCATCTTTAAGGCTTTAACTTTTAAAGGTAGGCTGTTTTTTACTTAGCAACAAAGCAGCCAGGCCACTTGGGATTGCAATGCAGATTTAACATGGGCTTACACCTTCAGGATAAAATGAAGCCAGAAACACCCAGTGCTGTGTGTTTTGTGAAGGGACAGAAGAGTGGCCTGGTCAGCAAGACAAATGCTACTTTCAGGTACAGCTGAATTAACAGGGCCCTTTCAGTACCCATGAACTGGATTAAATGTTTGCCAGAGAAAAAGGGCAGCTTGCTGTACTGATCTGTCAGTGAGAACACCTTTGGGAGGGGACTGGGCCCTTTCACTTCACTGACCCATTCCATGGAGCAACAAGGCAATAAAACACAAAGACAAATGATTTGATTTATTTAAAACTTCATGTGAGAATTAACTGAGCTCTTCACTTGATCCTGTTTGCAGGCCATACACTCATAATGATTTTAATTAGAAACCCATTTTCTTGTATCTTTAGTCTGCAAGGAGCTGCATTAGTGAACTAAGTTACAAAGCAAGTTTTAATTAGCTACAGCAGAATTATTTCCAAGTTTGCATCAACCATATTCAATACTTGAAGTGCCATATGTCTGGAAAGGATACAGATTATTCCTCAAATGAAATGCTGAATGTCTGTGGCAAGTATAAGAATCAAAGTCAGCTGAAGAACTGCAGCATTGTGACAGTGTGTCATGGATCTACAGAATTCCTGGCTGATCCAGAGAGCCACTGTGCATTTCTGCCATTTATAAATGGCAACAACATTCTCCCTCCCACCCCATCACTGGTGTGGCTTTAGAAAGAAAAAAACATTTCTGAAATAAATACCTGCCCATACCCAAGGTTTCTTTACACACAGCATTTAAGATACATAAAGGAAGTGACAATGGCACAAGGCCCTGGGATTAAATGAAGCTTAAAGTGTGACAAGACTACAAGCAAAAAAGCTTCCAACTCCAGTTGGTAAGTCTTTGACTCACTGGTACATTCTTTCACTTGTAATATATGCCAAATATTATCTCAAAATTAACATTTAGATACAAGATCTGGAAGACTTTTTTAAAAAGTGGCTGAATTTGCAAATATATTAGAATATTGGCATTATAACACATAGTGCCTTAAATTTCATTAGTTTCAAATGCAAATAAAAAAAAACCCCACCACTCTTAAAAGTAGGCAAAAGCTTACCTGTGCATGAAACAAAGCTAATCCCTTTGCAGTATGCATGGGAATCAGAACTTTCATAAGGAACTGTTTGTGTTCTGCTTTCAGTGGCAGTGCAAAACCATTGATAATACTGAAAACATGAATAAGCAGGATTTATTTTTATTAAAAAAATATTTTTTTCCTAGTCAAGTCAAGAATTTCTGCAAGTTCAAGTGAAACTCCATTTCTGATTCAGTTTTTAAACCTGATTATTTTGAAGCCATAAAATAGCTCTATATGTGCACAACCTTTAAAATGCTGCTAATCATGAGAGTTTAGACTCTTGGTAGGAATATCAGAGAACCACAATAAAAGCTAAATAACACTCATTAGATGAGCTGAAGTATTTTTATCATGACCTCCATTAAATAAAATCATCTACAGTAAGTCTTGCTTGTCTAATTGTAAAGCTCAGAGAGATATATCAGGAAGCTGATCCATTTCACCCACAGTCACTACCAACTTGCAGAGAAAAAAAGAATAACTATACAATTTTCACAGTGCAGTTTGAACATTTGTTTTGAGATTGTTAAACAACCTTTCCCTTTAAAAACAAAGTTTAAAAATTGTCTCATTGATTCAGTCATCTTATATTTAAGAGTTGATGAGCTATAGAACAGACAAAAGTCCTTCAGGAAAAATTAGTTTCTTCTGCCCCTTACATTCTAGGCAAATCTGAGAAAATAATGGTATCCCTTTCACTTGATTTTTCATGAAAATTTGTTCAACAATAGCTTCACCATATTTGTATTTTCAGTTAGATCAGTAATACTTTTACAATTTTCTACTGTGAAATGCGTGACAGTTTCAGAAAAGCAGTAAAAGAAAAACTACCAGAGAAAAACTTCGAAGTTAAATTGAAGTGAGTGAAATAACATCCAAAAAAAAGGTAACTAAAAAACCCTAGCACTTACAAGGCTTTCCTGAACAGAACTGAAGGAAAACCAGCCTGCTGAAGATTAAAGCATTTCATTCAGCACAAGGGCAAAAGTTAACATCCATTTTCTGAATCAAAGAACAAGTCATCTGTCAGGTGGAAGATAAGCAAGAGTAGATAGGTCTGACAAACAAGGACCTTTAAGAAACACTTTTTGCCAGTCATCTTTAAAACTTGCACTGCAAAAAGAATAATTTATTCTCTGTGTCCTAATTTGATATTCATGTGGTAACCCAGCCAGTATTAGATTATCAGTGACTGCACTTCATCACTTGTTACTGTAATAATTCTCTTCCCCCCTCCACTCCCAAAGCAGAAAAGCTGAAGCAAACATTCACAATAACATCTGATGTTGCTTCTGTGTGAGATCAAACTTACCTTCCTAATATCTCAAGAAGTTCAGCAACACCATTGAAGTGCTCTGTTTCATATATAAACCTGTTACCAAAGAAGACAACCATCAAAAATTGACACAGAGGATCGGAAATTCCAAAAAATAACCTTTACTAAGCTTCAAATATTTGAAAGCAAGATCACAGACCAAAGAGACCAGGTCTTTTATTTCAAGAATAAATCACTGCAGACCCAGACTGTGAAGGCAAGATAAAATACTCCTCAACCTAGTCACACACACAAACAGAGAGCATACCTGAGGAAAATGTTGTTTATCTGTTTCCTGATGAATGCTCTTAAACCGAGGAATTTTCCATAAATTCTATGGAGAACTGTCTTTAGGAAATCACGTTCTCGTGGGTCCTCACTGTCAAAGAGCTCCAACAACTTTAAAAATTAAATTGAAATTTATTACTTTTGAAAGACTTAAGATTTCATTTTGTTACTACCTGATTTGAATCTTATCTTTAATTTACAAGTTTACATTAGGAAAAAAAGAGAATCAGTTTAACTGCACATTTTGTTTAGATGTCAATAGCAGATTTTCAAAATTACATTTTTAACAAAGTTGATTTTTTTCTAATAAACTCATCAACTTCATTCCTTTCCTGTGTACAACAGACACTGAAGTCACTCCAGTAACTATTACACTATCAAAATAAAAACGAAATTGCAAAAATGAGATTATCAAACTATAGGTAAGTGGTTTACACTTGTTCTTTAAGAAATCAGAATGAATCAAATCCATATCCTATAGTTACAATTTCTTAATTAAAAACCTTTACTGCTTATCTCAAAAAGGTACTTGTGTCTTAATGGCTAAGCAAAAGCATTCCTATATAAGAAATTTTACAAGAAATTTTAAGGAAGGGGTCATACAATAAGCCCAAGATATGTAATTTTTAATCAATTCTCTGTTAATACAGGCTAAATGCTGCAATAAGCTAACAAAACTTTCCACACACTTTTTTCTTATAGGAAGTTTTCCAAGGATACAGAAAAGACCATGCTCACTCAAAGCCATAAAAAAATACTCCAATCACATTATAGACCATAATTTTTGTTATTTTTTTAACCCTGCATGTCCAAGCAACAGCATATTCAGAAATGGTAGCTGCCTTGAGCAAGTCAGCAACAACTCAAGCAGTCACCAGAGTGTCCTGCTCAGGTCTGAGCTTAGGTATGTCTCTACCAAGCAGCACAAGGGACTGGAAACAGCTGTTCAGGAATTTGGTTCAGGCTCATTTCAATTTTATATTTAGCAGGAATTTCTCAGGGTCACTACTCCACGTTTTTTCCCATATATAGCTAGCTGCTGGTTGCATTGTCTTTATCTTGTACTCTAGAGAAAGATCAAGTGAAATGTCAGGAACAAACCCTGTAATGCTGCTCTTAAGGACCACAGGTCAATTTGTAAACTGGATACCCACAGCCAATACCTCACCAGCAGCTTCAGGCTTAAATTTTGTGTGTATGTTGAATAAAACTGAGAAGAAGGAAACATTTACAAACAAGAGCAGTAGAATCAAGTAAGTGGAAATTAAATGCAGTCACTGAAGGTAGGGAGGGAAAGCATCTATCTTGTGGTTTTACTTTTCACTGCAGTATTGTGATGGCCTGCCAGCACTCACCCTGCAGATTCTGAGCAAACAAGTATTTTGACAAACAAAATTTGGCAAACAAATATTTCGACACGGTGAAAAAAATCCCCACTGAATTCACCTTGAACCAAAAATTGTTATTGCATTCTACACCATAATTCCCTGAGAAGTTGTATTTAATATGAAATCTCACTTAATTTTCTTGCTCATAGTTGCTTTGCATGGTAAAGCATGACTTTCCTAAGTAATTTCTTACTTGATTTTCCTTCCATGGTTAATACACAATACTAAAGAGAATTACACTATCTAGATACAAGTAAGGTGTTGAAATACATTTCATGTACAGTAAGTACATGAACTTTCTACAAGAAAAAAGTCTGCTGTAAGTTTTCCCATGGAAAAACTATAAAAAACCCAAACATAAAAGGACTACAAAAATAGAAATAGCACATTGTTGATTTGACTGGAATTACAAATCATGTAAACCAGAACTTTACAAATTCCATATATCCTGCACTGCAAAGCACTAAGGTTGATACCTGAAAACAAAGTGTTCCTGAAGTTACCAATTACATATAGCCCCTGTGGTATGATGTGCTGTTTATTTAGTGTTTGGCAGAAACCACTGCTGCAGCAACTGAAATTTACCCTGTGTCAACAGGAAAGCTTTAAGAGTCCATCTGATAAATTAAGCTGGAGAGGTTGTCTTTAAATCCCACTTTCAGCTTTAAAATTCCCCTCTTACCTGCTGTACAAATCTCTGGTCAATGTATCGCTTCGCAATGCTGGGCTGAAAATCTGGGCTCTCCAAAAACCTCAGGAAAAACTCATACACCAACTACAAACATGGAAATGAAAATTCTCAAGTTAGTAAGTAAACCATGACACAGACCTCAGCCTTGTCAACACCACCAAAGTCAGGGGGACTGTTCACATGGTTAGAAATTACAAAAGGGAATCAAACCATAATGCATCACTGCTTAACCACAGCATCTACTGGAATTTACTGGAAGAATTACAGTAAGTATCCAGAACACTTTAATTCCCAGAAGAGTCAAAGCTTAATAAATAATCTACTGAAAATATCACTAGTGGACAAAAAACAAATTCTAAATGTTACATTCCTGCCATGTTAAGAATTTATTATGGAGAAATAAGCTACCAAACATTTAGCAGCACTAAGGGTAAAATTACGTGCTGTAACATTACCTAATTCCTTAAAAAGATGAATGAATATCTACTACATGTTCCTGAAATTAAGTTTTAACTGTAGACTCTGAAAATGAAAAGTTGTATTAAAACAGCTGAATGCATTCACAGAAACTGAAAGAGTTCAGATTAAAATTAGGCTTCTATATCCTGGAAACTCAATTATAATATGGCTTGTAGCATATTATTTCTACTTAGTTCAAGTACCCATTTGCTACAATCCCATAACGGCCACAGATAAAAAAACCTGACAGGAGATACAGCTACCAAGGGTCTGGGGTAGCAAAGAGTGGCATGAAGAGGCCAGAGCACAAGTCTCATATTTTGGGTTTCATCAAAAGTCCAAGACAAAATACTGCTCTTCCATAACAATGGCAGATTAATAAAATACACAGAATGCATCTCTTCACTAAGACAGAATTGAGAGGAAAGATGCCTTATGTTTAGATTACATTCAGAGTTGTTCATGTTCTCAAGGCCTATTTCATAACTCCATATAATTAAACAACTGATTAGTAATAGTACTACAATGCAATTTGGGTACATATCACTGACTGGGCTTCTAAATAAAACCTATGCAGAGCTGTGCTCATACTCACAGGCATGAATTTCAACTCTTACCACTCTGAGTACTTAAGAACCAACACCTGAGTAATTCATAATTATAATTAGGAACCCCACTTGAGAGAAATGCATGACAGTAAGTACTCTTATGTAGAACATTTGAGCTGACAGTTACTTATGCATAGCCTCAAGGAGGGTGTGCTGTATCTGCAAAGCAGAGGCTCAGAAACACAAGTTACCCTTCACTTTCTCCCCCTCTGATAGACTGTAAGAAGAGCTTTTCATATCAGCAGTTTACATAGAATAACAGAATTGTTAGGGTTGGGAAGGATGTCTGGAAATCACCTAGTCCAAGCCCCCTGCCAAGGCAGGGTCTCTAGAGCAGGTGTCAGAGGAACAGGTGTGGTTTGAATGTCTCCAGAGAAAGAGACTCCATGACCTCCCTGGGCAGCCTGTTCAGGGCTCTGCCACCCTCAGTGTAAAGAAGTTCTTCCCCATCTTGTGTTTTAGGGTATGGTCACTGCTCCTTGTCCTGTCACTGGCACCACTGAGGAGAGTCTAGCACCATTCTCTTGGCACCCTAACAGACAACCTAATAATAAAATTTTAAATGTTACCATACTATGTCTTAGAAAGAGCTCACCCACTGTTGATTATCTCCATCAATGACACAGACACTGGAACTGAGAGCACCCTCAGCAAGTTTGCAGATGACACCAAGCTGAGCAGTGCTTTGAGCAACCTGCTCTCATGTAAGTGTCTCTTCTCATTGCAGGGGGCTTGGACCAAGGTGAATTTTAAAGGTCCCTTCCAACCCAAAACATGCTGACTCTACTGATCTTTTTCAAATTAGCAACTAGATAAATTCATACAGAAATGGACAACATATGGCCAGAGGGAGGTTATACAGCACAGCTTCACAGGGATGAATTTTGGAACCTAATTTAATTCAAGATTTCTGTAATACATTCCTATATGAAATATTTCTATCGGTGACAACAACAAAGAACAGCCATGTGTGGCTTAGACAATGCCACAATATTGGAAGCTACCACTAGGGAGGAAAATAGAAAAGTATGTCATGTTTCCCACAAGAAAGGACAAGTTGACCCTGAAGCCCTAAAAGAATAAATACAGGATGAAATCCATAGATTGCAAAGTCACAGCTGGAGTTCCAAGAAAAAGCTCTGCTAAGCATTTGCCAGCCCTTAAGCTAAGAAAGGGTTAACCATAGGATGACTAAAATCCAACCTCACAATGAGGCCATGCAAGTGACAGATGAAATCCTAGGATATTCCAGGAAGATACTGACAGCACAGACAGAGATGAACAGACCTACACATGCTGGAGGGAATTTATTAAAACCTGAAAGGCTACAGACAAAGAGCCACTAGAATTGTCATGGGATAGAGCACTTTTTAAGAGTGAACATTAAATTAGCATATTTTGTTTTCCCTAAAGGACAGGGGAGGAGGGATAATTATGGCTTCTTTCCATAAACAGATACAGTGACTGCAATAGACATCAAGCAGAAGAACTAAGTGAAAAGCACAATGCTGCAACATCTTGTTACAAGCTGTCCAAGATTAAATTTAGGATATCAACTGGGTATCAAATAACTTCGGAAATCCTTGTGAGCCTTGGGAAATACATGAAAGCCTCTTTATCCAGGGCATTTTAGGAAGCAAGTTGCAGTGGCCACTTCTGGATAAGTCAAACTCTCACTTCTCCTGTATGCTAATGTTTGCAAACCTAAAAGCATAACAACAATAACAATAATCAAACTAGGGCACCAGAACAGATTCTGGCCACAACAGATCCTACCTAAAGAGACTGGCATGCTCAACTTAGTGGAGTTTAACAGAAGCATTACTATTGGAAATACTAAATCAGGGGAGAGATAGTGGATTTTCTGGTTTTGATCTCAAAACTGGTCTGCTTGGGAGCTATGAAATACAACTTCTAATGCTTTAGTGATTCAATCTTGCAGGGACCATTAGAATATTATTGTTTTAAACTGCTAATTCCACCAACTCTGCAACCCCCCAAGCTTCAAAATGCACAGTGGCTTTAAATGCCAACCTGTTCAACTTAGTTTGGCTGTGACAAACCATCTTGAGCATTGCTTTAAAGCAACATCGTTCATGTGCCACTCATTTTACTGAAGGTCTGGAGTCTTTTGTTGTGGCTACACACACTGGTAACTTACTAAGCAATTATGATGTTGACAGATTGAAGCAGAGAAGAGTAGAGGTTCCAATTTTTTTCTCTCCTCTCCCAGAAAACTGGCTACCTGACTATCAGATCAGCATAGGATTTGGAATTTGTTTGTGACTGATCAGTCACAAATCACAACCAGCAAAATATACACATCTTAACCAGCCCTTTAGATTATGCCAAAAATAACAGTGTATTTTGCTGGGGAGGAGAATGGTTGTATACAGCCTTTCTTCCACACACAGAATCTGACATTTCCAGCAGCTTTGTGCTCCTGAAGGGCAATTAGCAAGTTATCCCACTCAGTCTTCTATAGTCCAGGAGCACATGAACTGTAAAAGGACAGAGTGGAAAACACAAACTGTTTCCACTGAGCTGCAAGGAGTGATCTATTCCAAAGCGGGACAAACAACAGACGCGGGAGAAGGAAATCCACAGTCAGTGACCAGACAGCCTGGCAAAACCTTCCTTAGAAAAAAACAAGGAAGAAACCTGAAAATAAAATTTCAAATAATACCACAGGCTACAAACCTCTTTCAACTCCTCTCAGGCAAGCCTGATGCACAAGTGAACCAATCACAAAATCCACAGGTCTTTTTCTATGAATGGGACTACAGTTTCATCAGGACCTAAAGTGAACTGAGCGAGCATATACAAATTTTACCTCTGAGTTACAGGTATTTAGAAGTCAGATGGTGCTGCTACTGACTACAGGAGACATTTGCTTAGCCCTTGCACCCTCCCACCCTACAAAATCAAGCCTCTCATCTAGTTCAGTTACAGCCATTTCTCCTATGAATTGGAATCAGCCATATAAAAGAAAATAATTATCACAGCCTTTAACCCACAGAGTTATTTTTTGTGATAATATCATTGCTGTTTGGTTTAAGTCTCAAATAGTATGCTGAATACGTACTTTTCATAGTCAATATCAGAAGCCCAGTTTTTAAATAAGAGCATTTGTGGATGCATTAGAACTGTAATATTATAGGGGCAGAGTAGCATAGTAGCTCTTGAGAGCAAAGAGCAAATGGTCTGCAGATGAGGAGCAGCTTCATCTTCTACCCACTGCCAGGAGTTGCTACTTAACTTTTCTTTAACAGATACAAACTTACATAAATTCAGCAATGAGCTACCCAAGATATGTGCTTGGCTATTCACAACTTCTAAGAGTTAACTGAAAATAAAATAAAATTCAGCAGCATTTCAAGTCAACCACGTGATTGATACAGCAGTGCTATAAAAATCACGAGAGTCACAGAAGCGCAACAATGGAATAACCACGCAACTGTTACCAAACAACACTGACATTGTAAAGTTTTTGCATGGAGGGAGGGAAAAGGCTGGGAAGAAGGAGGGCATTTCTATTTGCTCAAAGGACAAATAAAGGCCATTACTCTGGTTTTTGTTATTGTCATGAGAAATGGAACTGTTAATATTATATTTTATGGAAACAACACTTTCTGCTCAGTTGCAGAAAACAAACTTCTTAGGTGAAGAACATAATTACCTAAAATATCCACAGTTTTAAGACATACATACATCACAATTTAACAGTGCAATCCCTCTGTTTAAAAATAGTATTTAAGCCATTCAGAAGAGTTACATTCAGTCATATTTATACATGCTAAAAAAAGCACCACTTTTTTTCCATCTCAAGTATAAAAACTCAATTGTATTATAAAAGCAATTTTTTTGTTCTTAGCAAAGGCACAAAATGACTGAAGTATCCACATTTCTTGCCTTCCAAGAAGGCTTGGAAGTAAAGTAATCACACACCTGTATGTGGGGCCATGAGGCTTCAAGAGTTGGCTCATCTTCTTCTGGATCAAAATCTGGGTTATCACTAGGTGGAAGTGTTCTGAAAATATTAGAACTAATCTGCAAGCAAAAAAAAAGAAAAACAAACCTGTATCACTGTTTATGCTTCCACAGATCACACTCATTAAGGTACTGCATTTTTCCTAAAATCAAATGAAACAAAACCATGTAAAAAAAGTAACATAATAAATCACTTCTTCATTGCTTACAAAACTGCAAAATACAAACAGCCAGAAGTCTGCAACATGTCAGTGAAAATAAGAAAGTAACTTCTGTCTCAACTGCTTTACTAGCTTGTAACTAGACATGGTCATATTCCAGAATCTTCCCTGAAACTATGGAAGTTAAAAGAAATTCAGCTTCTCTATAAAAAACAATTTTTAACCACATGACAGAAAGAGCTGGTTTTATAGAAGACCACAAATAAAATATAACTAACCAATTATGATTTAAAGAGAGCTCTCTCCACATGTAAGGCAGATAATCCCAAAAGTGTATCTTATTTCTACAGTTCTTCATTTTACTTGACTTCAAGAAAGTTCTGTTTACATTTTTCACTTCCTCATCTTTGAAAATTTCAAGATGTTACAAGGTTTTGGAAAGCTTGAAACATGTAACCATCCTAGCTTTTCCATTTCACATAGTAGCTATTTTTTCTCAAATTTACTCTAAGTTACTTTTAGTATGATACAGTCACATCAAATCAATTTCAAAAGGACAAGTTTAAAAAGGTTTCTTCAGGGATTTTTGAAGTATATTAATTCTGGATAGAAGACCATTCAGACGTCAAAGGAAAAATGTCATCTCTTGCACCAGATATAACATACTGGATTTAAATGTCTAACATGAACAAAAGAGAACATGAAGTTCATTTCATTTCTGCATTTTCTACCATTCTTTCAAGAACAAATTTAACACGACTTTTCCAATCACCTTTCAAAATCTCGTAGTCTTTTTGATAAATCTGTTTCAAGTAGCTGCTTATCACCCAAGCCTACTAAGCACAAAAAAACCCTCTCTGACAGTTTGCAGAAAATCCTTCTGCACCTATTCCATGGAGTCTCCAAGGTGTTTGAAGAATCTAGCAAAAGGACTTTAGAAAGATCCTGAAGTCACCCAGCTGGCTCTGCATATAAGAATGAGCTGCCTCACTAATAAACAAGATACACAGCTATTGCATAAAATGACTCTTCATTTCCTCCTCTGCCCTTCGTCCTGTGTCCTGTCACTGTCTCCTGTTGGGACAAGGCAAAGCTGCAGCGCTGCTGTCCTGGATTGGAAGGGCAGGGAAGTTCTGTACGGATGGGCACTGTGGCTGTTTCCCATCTTAATGCACAGGAAAAACAACAAAACCAAAATAAAAACCCAAACCAAACAAAACCACCCAAACAAATAAACAAAAACCCCACAGAAACCAATACAGTTGTCCTTTAATGTTGTTAACACAAGGGACTTGGGATTCCAAAGCTCAAGAACAAAAGCCTGGGAGGAAGAAGAGGGGGAAATAAGAATCAGAGAACATTAATTTTAATCAAGCTCAGAAGCCAACATCACAATCCTGGTTCTCTTATTTGCTTTGTCTACTCCTACTAGGTATTCAATGAAACCCTCCAGTGTATGAATCAGTCTCCTACAGAGAATGTTCTACCTCTGCTTGCAAGTGTTCTGGTAACATCTCTTAAAAATGCTTTTTTCTTTCTAGATGCACCTTGCTGAACTGAGCTGGTCAGCCTTTAGCACAGAACCTCAGAGTATGAGTAAATTTCATGTCCAAAACAACAGCAGTAAGGACTTAACACACTTCTGTAGCAGAAACAATCAGCAAGCCTCTCAGCCAGTCCTTTGGAAAAACCAACTGTATTATTTTCAGAGTTTTCAGTACTTCTACTAGCATTATTCACCTCCTGAGAATATATGAAACTTAAAATAAACCTTGCACCCTTTTTATGTACTAGCCTGTCTCCCAAAAAACCCTGTTAATTTATTTTATTATCTTTGCAATATCTTTGCAATTTTTTTCTCTATTTACTCTTCTATTATTTAAAACATTCTTTTTCTTTCATAAGTGGTGTCTTATGCCAAAACTGTGATTTCGTAAACAGAAATCATAAAAGGTTTTTAAAGCTGGATAGATTTCCAGATAAATCCAGCATCAGCTTTCTAAATTAAATCTCCAAGTTTTCCAAAAATGACATCAGAAAATGTGCCAATTAATGTGCTGAGATATAGCAACTATATTTTGTTAAAACAATAAAGAAAAAAAATCCTTTATTTTCTGTACACTCGATCTAAACATTTGAAAGATACTAGGTTCAATTCCAATTTCTGAGTGTGCAGATTGAGAATACCTGATTTCTTTTAAATTCTGAATTCACAACTCATGCAGCCTGTTAGGACAATCCCATTACATTGCATTTTTATATGCTGCTGGGGAACAAGGCAAGGTTGGTAGGCACAAGGAGATGAAGAGACATTTCTGTTATGCTCCCAAAACTTCTAAAAGGTAGAACTTTCTAACTTCACAGGAAGTTTTAAAACTTAAAATACTCTCAGTGACAAACCCTTACTTCCTTTTCACTTCAGAGTGCTTTTAACTGAGAATTTCCAAACAGAGAAGACACTAGTTTTGGATGACCTAGAACAGATGAGCACTGACTGCTCTGCTACACCTTCAAAACTATTTGTAAGCAAAATTTCTCAGCTGAAGGAAAATGAGGTTGCCCAGGGCATAAAAAAGACAACCAACAGTGTGTCCTGCACACTGGTTTTTTAAAATGATGTTGTTCCATCCTCAGTGGCTTGAAATGACCCTGGTATCATTTCATGCTCCCTGCCTCAGGACCCAAACAGAGCAGAGACAACCACAGGAGCTTGTGTGGCACTGGCCACCACAGTACCTGTAGTACAGCTATCCTGGCAACAGAGCAGTGAAGGAAAGGACTGCCAGGGACCTCCTCACCTGCACAGACCTTGCCTAGGCACTGGTCACAAACATTTTATTTCCCCTCCTGCTGTCTCTAAGGCATTGTTGACTTAGCCTCCCCACAGCTCAGGTGACTCCAAGGAAACCTGTTTGAAACCTGAGGCTGTATTCTCTGCAAGCTGGAGGAAAGGTGTCCCAGGTCTAGGGAAAGACAAGGGGCTTTGGAAAGAAATTGTCTCTGCTTCTGCCACTGATGCCACTCTGGCTTTTTTCAGGGAATTTTTTAGTCTGCCTGCCCTCTACTACCAGCCAGATGATAGCTGGATTTCATTAAGGTCATTTCTACTTTTTCATCCCCAAAACACCATCCTTCAAACTCTGCAATAAAACTCAATTTTTTTTTCTTTTAATGTAGGAACACCGAACAGCCTAAAAACTTTAAGCCCAAACAAAACAAAAGTGAAATAGTAACTCTTCAATCTCATACAACTTTTGCTACCAAGAAAGGCTTTGAGCCTGACACAGGTGTTATGTGGAGGGAGAAGCAGACCCATGCAGATTTTTTTCTGAAAGCTGGTACTTCGTCCTAATTCACAGCAAAGGCCTTTTCTGCTGCCAGTTGCCAGGGAGATTAGAAATACTATTCAAGCTTGGAGGGATCCTTTGTCTCAAGCTCTCAGAAAGCTCTCACTGAGCATTTAAAGCTCTCACTGAGTTCTTCACTTTCTGTCATTTTAGGGGAGAAAAGGAGATGGAAATTTGTTATAGAAGGAAAAACAAGCATCCACAGAATCCAATCATTTGCACAACAACAAAAACCTCAAAAGAACAGCTCAACACCACCTTATCTCCAAGAAAAGAAAACAACTCCAATATAAAGAAAACCTTCCTTCAACAAGTACTATGGGCTAGTTAGTATATTCTTTCTTCTAACAGAGGGCTACAGAGGGCACTCAGAATAAGAAAATACTGCAAGGATTCAGGCTTGCTGCCACCAGCAGCAAGAAAAAAGAAAAGCCTAAGAAGAGGTGAACATACTTGGTTCTTTATTTTCTTAGGTAAAAAACATTTAGGACAGAAAACCAGGTCCTTTAAAAAACAAAACTTACAAAAACCCCCAGTGCCCTACATTTTTTGGTAAAACTTAATAAGCACCTGCTGAAACAGCCAAAATTATTAAAAGGGTTTCAACAATCCTAACCCTTCAGTATAATGGCAAAACTTCCACACTTATTTACATTAAAGATCTGATCTTCCCCATCAGCTGCCCAGAAAAAAACCCCAACCCAACAACAAGCAAACCACCAAACAACAAACAAAATGAACCTTAAGAAAAAACTACTTCTCTATACAGCTTCTACTTTATAGAGAACTACACAAGTTATAGGCTGTTTATTTGAAGTGCTCTGCTTATGCTCCTAAGAGCTCTTCTAAAGTCAGCATTTTATCTATGTAAACTTCACCAAAGTTCAGAGAACCATTAACATAAATGCACAGGCACTAAAGCCATTCTTTTTACATTTCACATTCCTAGGAAATAAAAATAACTTCAGATTATTCTCGAGTGTCCTTCAGTTGCATTCCCTGTACATGGAGTATAGGCAGATCAAAAACATTACTTAAGTAGCATTTGAAAACCACATAAACACCTGGGAAAGTCAGCAGATAACAACCACAAATATTTTGTTCATTATTCAACAAGCCACTAGTAGAAACTGCATGGGACAAGTCATCCTTATAACTTCAACAAACCACTTAGGCTACTCTAGCACAGCTCTCCAAGGCCAAAATAATAACAAACAGCCATATAAAGTATTTACAAAGTAGAGTTGCTTTCTTATACTGATAAAGCTTTCTGCTGTCACCAGTACCTGCAGCTACCAGAAAACTTTAGCCTCACTCTCCACTGCCACTAATAAATAAAGCACTGAAATATTGCATTTTCTGAAAGAGAACAATTTTAAAGCTTACCCAGACTGCAAGGATCTGCAGTGTACCAGTTCTTTCATTTTAATTAACCTGAATGCATCATGTTTCAGCTAATTATTAAAACTTGCAAGTTGTTTGTTTTTACAAGCCTTTCTAGGCCAAGTTACCATTAACAAATTATATTATATTGTATAAGCAGAATAACCAACCACAATTCTGAGTTAAATGCCATTAGAGTCATAAACTGATTAAGACATTTTATTAAAATTCAAACTATAAAAAGAGTATTCTACTTACCATTTTCACTATGTCAGCATACGCTGATTCAACAATCACTCCACGATTTGTTGAAACATATTCAACCAGTTCATTCAGTGTTGCTCTCTTGATTTCTTTGCTTTTCAGGTCTGAAACAGAGTCCATGAAGTCAAAGAGCACACAACACTGTTGCAACTTCTGACAAAAAAGATCTTGCTGTTCATTGAAGGTGGCATCTATAAAAGGAAAAAAAAACCAAATACTTAAGTCTGTAGAAGCAAACACAAGATTTCTAAATCTATTTTGTTGACAAGAATTTGCATAGCCACAACTTGGATTTTTTATGGGGAATGGTGTGCTTTATAGTCATCGAGCTAATAGCAAATTAGTAATCAATTTTGTCAAAACTGAAAATATCTGTATGTTAGAATGGAACACCTGCCATCCCTAACTTTTGGTAGATGAAAGAAATAAATGGACAAAGATATGGCAGTAAATAGATATTTACCAGTGATGAGTTCCTGAATTAACTACTTGACATACATAGACACTAACAAGTCCCAGCTCCCCATCACCAAAAGCCATATCCAGAAGCAGTGCATCATACTAACCTTCCATTCATCCGATTTGTCTCATTCTGTTCCCTAATCCTTCATTATGTAACCTGCTTAAAAGCTGTAAAATCTGCTTTGAAGGAACCTTGTCTTTTTACCCCAATGCAAAATGCTTCACATACTTTTGACATCATGTGATCAATGTTTCTCTGAAGAAAGAATTCCAATATTTCAAAAGGATTAATCCTGAATTTTAATGCTTTGGTCTAAATAATTTATTACAACCTTAGTCATATAAGGGTTTTCCAGATTTTTTTGGCCTATGAAGTCAATGTGTTTGGCTGTGACTTAGCATTTTCATTTTAGTATTCAGTACCTCTGTAATCTGATAAGCAGAATTCCTCCATTAGCATTTCACATTAACTCTAAAAGAGACGGATTATCAAGCACTACACTCTTCAAAAATTTAATACACCCTTAATATGTTGTAACTGTTACAAAGCTGCATGATCATAACATTCATTAAAAAGTCATGGTTTTAACTGAAAATTTGGTTCAATGTGTCTTTTGTTCTTGTTTTTAACTGTTTATAGGGGTTCAAAGCCACTGCAGCAATACAGCATCACCTCATCTATCAGCCAGTTGGCATTTCACACACTCTGGTGAAAAAAGTGTATTCCCAGTTTTATCTCAAAAAAAAAAAAAGAATGCTCTGCCCTGGAAAGTCTGCATGACTTGTCTATAGCCTGACTACATCCTTTAGCATCATTCATTCACTGCAGTTTTGCTATGAGCACTGCTGTTTCATCACCAAAAAAATGATCCAAACAAGAAAAAGGCAATTGAGTACTGAAAATCTTAAGTCTCACTTTAAAACATGAACAAATCATGAAAAATCTCATGCTTCTCTTTAATGTTTTAGAATTATTCTAATCAAACAAACTTCATTAAGNGGGAAAAAAAATGTTTTTCCCATTTTTACCAAAAAAAAAAAAAAAGAATGCTCTGCCCTGGAGAGTCTGCATGACTTGTCTATAGCCTGACTACATCCTTTAGCATCATTCATTCACTGCAGTTTTGCTATGAGCACTGCTGTTTCATCACCAAAAAAATGATCCAAACAAGAAAAAGGCAATTGAGTACTGAAAATCTTAAGTCTCACTTTAAAACATGAACAAATCATGAAAAATCTCATGCTTCTCTTTAATGTTTTAGAATTATTCTAATCAAACAAACTTCATTAAGTTTATACCTTTACCAGTTCGCTCTGATAATGCCTGTTTCTCAAGTTTCACACCAAAACACCTTTAATTTAGTGGCTGGAACAACAACAGCCAACAGCAGGTTTAATATTCAGTAGTTACCTGATAGAATTGTTTCGTTTCCATAAGCGAAAGGTAATTGCTGGAACGAGCTGACACACCTCCACTGTAATCCACACTGCTCGCTCTGCCCTGGAAATTCAGGCACCAGAATACTGCATTGTGCTCCCTTTCCCCACCTGACAGTTATGATCCTATTAGCTGAGCATAACAACTTCAGGGAGCTCCTCAAAGAGCCAGCAATTACTACTCCCTCGTGAAGAACGATTCACACTTTTCCATGTGAATTCTGCAATTTTAACCATTTTTCTTTTGAGTAAAAAAACCTTGCAAGATGCTTATTTCGCTCCGATAACTACAAAGACACAAATTGTTACACTCTGCAAAATAATGAACATCAGCTGTAAAAACATTTGTAAGTTACATAACATTTCAGCTCAGATCTTCTAATATTCTACAGCGGATTGCATGAGTAAGTATTGTATCATAGCAACAAAGCAATAACAGTGACAGGCTGAGGAGAAAATCCAAAAAGCCTAATTTAAGGAACCGACACAGGGAGGGCAGCTTTTTTTGTCGCTAGCCCCAAGCTGATAGCCACACTAACACAGGAACTGAGCCTACTCTTATTTTCCCTCACTCCAAAATCAACTATACTCCAAGTTACAAAGGTCCATAAGTAGGCACAGCTCATACAATATAGTTAGCTGATTAAAAAAAAAAATTTAAAAAATTTTAAAATGAAGTGTCACTAAGCAAAATTTACTTAGAAGTTTCAAAATCCAGCAGACAACACCTGAATACTCCTAACTGTGGTTCAAACAAACTGAAGACCTCCAGTTAAAAGCCAGTAATGAATTCACACAAAATAATGAAATCACTTATTACCTTCCCTAAGATACCAAATAAATTCCTGCATTAACCACTCTTAGTTAGACACCAGAGTAACAGGGAATCTCTCCCCTGCCTCAGCAGTCCATTTCATTAGCAACCTGATCTCTCTCAATTTGTCATGTTTCCTCAAATGAAAAACCTGCCCAATAATCTGTTTTGTTACTACTAAAACATTTAAAGTAAAACCAAAGGAAGTATTTTCTTCTAAGCACACATCCTTTTTTCATACTTACAAGGGGAAGGAATTATTTTATCAACTTATTACTCTAGTCATCTGCAAGAGATGAAAATTATGTGCAACCATGACAAAAACTAAGGTAACAAAAAAGCCAGTTCTATCAGCACAATCTGTCTTCATGTGCTCAATCCTTGCTTGGACACACTGCACATTTGTCCCAGGAATGTTATGAAAGGTACCATGGGAACCACCAAGTGACTGAGGAAAATTTGTTTGTCAGATAGGGTTCTAACTTTTCAAAGCCCTTGCCTTTAACTACCCCAGCATGGTGAAAGCTAGACAACTTTAGACCACAACAAAATCATATAACAGTAGTTTATTCTAGTTCTAGGAATAAAATAAACTGTGCCACCATAAGAGCATTAACACAGGAGCTTTTAGCTTTAGTAGTTGAACAACCCACGGCATGATTTTTAAACCAGCTTCAATCTCATAGTCTATGAAGATTTACATTGTACATGTGGAGTTAAAGATAATTGTTATTCTTCAAACACCCTAAATACCATAAAGACCATAGAAGATAAATTAGGTTCAAAGTAGACAGTGGATGCCTCAGTGAAACAACCTTGGAATTAAGCATGATGATGGGAAATCCTGAAGACAAAACCTTAGCATCCAGCACCAAAAGAATTATTGCACATTATTATCCACTTTAATCATCGCTTGCCTCTGGTCATTTCCATGATAGATAGCAGAGAGCTTGTACCTGATTAAAATACTTAATTTGATTGTTACACTTCATAATACTTAACTCTCCACAGACTAATTCTACTGTTTACAAACCCCTCCATTACAGACAGCAGACACAATATTAAAGGACAAAAAGTAGCAAGCAATTTGACTTGGAAGCTCTTTCCAAGCAGAAGGTTTAGAACATTGAAACTGAATGATTGTACAGATTTCACTCTGAATTGAATGCTTTCAGATTTATAAGATCATCAATGCATATCTAAGCATGGAATATTGAGTTAAGAGACTAATCTTTCTGGGGAAGGCCCAAGCAAAATACAGAAAGGGAAAGAATTCCCAAGAGCCACCTCACTGGTGCGTAACTGGAGACAAAACCACACTACAGTGATGTCTTCCTACAATATATTTCTCTCTTATGTTTACAGGCCTTCCTCCTGGAAGGAAAAGAAAGATAATTCTCCTTTCTCAACTCAATTGTTTCCCCAAGACCCTTAGTACAAAGCCAGAGAACCTAACATAATCCTTGATTCATCAGCAGAAACCAAACTCTAAATCCACAAAAACTCTCTCAACTACGTAAATGGCAAGTTCAAAATTTGCAGTTTCCCTGCCAATACAAAATAAACCTTCTCAAACATTTGCAAACATTTTGCCTTTTTTTTTTTTTTTCAACTCTCTCTAGTTAAACATTTCTACTTTTTCCTGAAAGAGCTAGCCCAGGAAGATGCAGAAGGCAGAGAAACAACTGAGGAGTTTTTGTCTGACAGCTTCTTAAAGCAGCTCATGCACAGCCCTTTCAAGCACTTAGAGGACAACGATATTACAGAATTAAGTACCACATATCTCCTCAGAACCTGGTGACAATTCTACACTTCTACATAATTCCCTGACAAACTGAATACGAGAAAAGGATCATGTCATAATGTTGCTGCATTGCACAGTGCAAAGTTTAGGATTTAGTCTGCTGCCTAGTTACATTTACTGCACTGTACTCAGCTGCACTCAGTGGTGGAGGGATCTGCTCGAGCAGAATGCAGCTTTAACACTGACATGGAGAGAGGAGCACGTGGACTATGAGACACCAAATCTCTGGGTTTGGTTCTGGGGCTTTTTAACCCAAAGGAATCAACACTAACAGTGTTAGTCTGAAAAGGACTCTGCTCCACTTACATAAACCAAGCACAGGGAGTCCTATTTGACCTAAATTTAATATTTGGTTTTGTCCCAGAGAGCTCTTGTGTACATGATTGTTGTGACCTCTCCTAGTATCTGAGTGTTACAGGCATGGCAAATCATTGTTAAGAGATGCAGTTCTGGTGCAGCCCATGTTACAGCAGGGCACAGAGCATTTCCAGGTTCTCAGAAGTCTCCATCTGCAGCCCAACAGGCAGCAAAGTCATTGGCTGACAGAGATTGAGAGAGGTCTCCCTCCCTGCTACCCCCATTCCCATTTACTCCTCCCTCCCCCTTCTCTGTTCCAGCCACATCCATCCATCAGCACTGGCTCTGGAACTTGTCAGGCTCTTCCTAAGCTGCTTTAACTCAATAACATGGTCATATTAGTGAGGTGAAATGGCTCCTGGAGGGGCCTGATGTGCATCAGCTCTGGCACAGGATTAGAGATGGGAGCAGAAGCTCTCTGCAGTGACCTGCTAAGTTAGTTTATCATCTCCTCTGGAACCATATCATCCAACTACTGAGGCATGAGATAATGTGTAGGTAGGATTGTTCTGTTAGGTTAGACACTTCTGAGAATAACACATTTTGGACTTTTTGTTTGTTGTGAGGTTTGGTTGTTTTGGGGGGGTTTGATTTGTTTTAAATCACTTTAAGCTCCTTTTTAAAGAAAAAGTGTAGCTCCCATATACTTGGCTGGTAGTGTATAACATTCCCCAGTAACTCCATACACCCCCAAGAGAAGCTCCCACAATTCCAACTTTTGGCTACTCAGAAGAGCTCTGTGCAGCACTGTAGGCATCCAAGGAACTTTTCATAGTATTTTCAGGTTTCCCACATTAAAATACCTTCGTAAACCTAAGGAGTAAGTACTATTTTTTTAGTAGACCAGGGTTGTAGGTTTTCCCTCTGCCTCCTGCAATTAAGAGTTCAAAGAATGTATTTCCCAATTACCTGTTACCCCAAAATCTACAGATGGTGCTAGGACTCTGGAAGGGGCTGAGTGAATTTTTCTGCATGTTGTCAGTAAACAGAACTCTGACTTTCCAGGGCAGATAAGAGAGTCAGAACAACATTAGGTATCTTAAAAGTTAACCTTATTGAATAAGCTCCTTTTTCAATAGTAAGTTTGTTCACTAAAGAAGGAGATTTGGAAGACAATGAAGTAAAAGGGCATTTTCAATCATTACTGAAAGGAAATTTATACTACCCATAGGAGATAAACAAAAAACAAACCAAAACAACCCACATAAAACAAACAAAAAAGGGCACTTGGCACAGAATTGCCAAATTGGTCAATCTTGTCTAGGACCCGTGTGCTCATACTAACATTTAACCTCTTCATTTCAGAAATCAAGATAAGCTGAGCTTCTCCTGTACTTCCATTTTTAAGTAAGCCATTCTGCAGATGGTCATCAGGCAAGACTTGCACACTGTGGCACTCTCCACAAGGTAAATCTACATTCTCTCTTGAAATAGTTAGAAAATCAGAAATTTTGCTCATTGGAATATTCTGAATTTAAGATAATAATTCTGTGATACATGCCAGGGAAGGGAAAAAAAAAAGAAAAATAAATCACATAATAGAAGTAAAACTAGATGAGAATAACAATCAACAATTCCTTTTATTCACATACAACACTGTGGTTTAGAGAGTTAGTAACAAGTCTAGGCTACAGATAATTTTTATGTCATTTAGCAAAAAGTACTCCTGGAAAGCTCTCTCCCACCCAGTAAGATATTGTTTGTTCAGAGTCTCATCTGCTGCTCCACATGGCCAGCAGTTGACCTCAACAAATCAGTCCAGAAAAATCTGAAAAGCCCACGCTGATCTAACAACATCTGTCACAGATTCTGTGACAGGGCTTCTTGCAGTGATAATAAACTGCAAATGTCTTATCTAGATTGTTTCTAACATCTTCCAGGCTTTCTTATAACCTCAGATAGTTGAGAGTCTCCCTCTACTACCATGTTAAATCCCTTGATTTTAATTAAGATTTGAGTTAACCAAGACACTTCAGAGAGTAACAAAGTACCCCACTGAAATGCTTTTGTATTAATAGCCCTACTTCCTACTGTTTAATTACACAAGACAATAAGGAGTTAGTCACAAAAAGTAATACAAATTATCCTCTTGGTCCTAAAAAAGTTAGACTGTCCTAACTGGGTCTGCCACAATTCACCTTATTTCTACCATATTTTCTAAAAAAAGGGGGAATCAAAGCACCATTGATTCTTTAAACAAATAAAAACTCACCAAGCATACCAGTCACTGGAATAGGAACAAAAAACACTCTAAAATCACCCTTAACAAAATGTTCAAGTTTAACAATACAAAGGTTACCTCAAGAGCATGCCAGCAGTTCAGAATCTAGCTGAAATTCAGTTCCATACAACAACAACAAGGAAAAGCAGGGGAAAAAATTGTCCAATGGACTGACACAGTTGAATCAATGTTGTTTTTGAAAGTACTGAAAAGTTGAGGAATTTGCACATGGCTAACCATATGAAGGTTTGTTCAGAGTGATAGTGTATTTATTAGAAAAGGCAAAGAAGTTTCACTTCTTACACAGCTGAAGTGTTGTGTTTTCAAAAAACAATTTCCCCCACACACTGCTCTTGTACTTGAAACAATCTTTCTCCTACCCATCAGTGAACTATTACACTCTCCAATGCATTCATTTATGGTTTTGGCACACACTGCTACTGTATTTGCTGTCTTCATTTAAAACCCATAAAGCAGTTTTAGTGACTGATCATGTGGCAGGGTAAATCTTTTCTGAATATACTCAGAGCCTCTAAAAAATTAATTAAAACCAGGAGCCTACCTCTTTAAGGAAGATCCTTCTAAATTTAAGGGTGATAAATCCTATCACAGAATTCATATGTATAGCCAGGTCATTCAGTTGGGAAAAGGGGAGAGTAATTAATTTCTTGATTGGGAAATTATTTCTTACAAGATGTAAATCTGAGATAGATAGCATCTTAACTTAAAATTATAGAAATTGATACAAAGGCCCAAGAAGTAAAACTGCTTTCCCAAACAGAAAAGACTGCTCCTAAATAGCATTTTTAATATTGAAATGCAAGAAAGGGTTTTGTTATGGTAAAATAGAGATGCTTTCAAGAAGTCCTCCTAACAAGAAGGCAAATAAAGGTCAAGGTAAAGCCCTGTGTATGTAAACAGGTCCTCTCTTCAAAGTTTAAGTCAGGTTACAGTGTATGAGCCACAAGGGGAAAGCACCCAGAGAGGCTGCACACAGCAATTTGTGACTCCAGGAAATTCACTCTTACACTCAGAAAATTAACCACCAGCAAAACACAAGAGACTACAGAAATGGAAGGACACTACAGACCAAGCTTCTGAGAGTGTCAAACCAAAAGGATCAGAAGGGACAATTGGTATGATGCCCCCATGCCCCCAAAACATGAAATGATTTACACTTTTCTGCAAATGGAAGCACTTGCCCTTAAAGAAACACTGTTTATCAAAGTGTAATGGTTCAACAAAATACTGGATTTTCACAGGTAATTTTGAAGATGCAGTAAAGCCTTTGAGGGTGTGACAAGGTGGATTCAAGGAAGCATTTCACATCTACCCTGCTAAGAATTAAAAGAATAATCTGAGCAGTTCTGCTCCCTATTTTATCTCCCAACACCTGTAGCATTCTGCACAAATTTTACCAGGGCACACAGACAGCTGAAAAGCAGGTGACAAAGTTGTGTGCCACACAGGCTCAGTAAAAATTTCAGCTTTATACCCATTATCCAGGACTGCATTAAAACCATTTTCAATTCACAGGAACCTAAACACTTTGCTTGATCAAAACCAATTGATTTGCATCTTGTAAGTCTGAAAGGACAGCAACTGTATTTACAATCTGAGTAACTTCCCTTTACATTAAGGCAACTGCAAAACTCCTGACTGACATTACAGTAGTTTATAATTACTGAGTGATAATTATGAAGTATGCCATAAGTGGATCTGGTGTGGCATATTATTAACAGATTAAAAATCTATTAACTTGTATTCTTCCCCATCATTTCATCACCATATCCAAGTATAAAATTAATTTTGAGTAAGATGATGAAGTTGCTCCAGTTTGACATCACACTAGATTATGCAAATCAACACAAATCAAGTTTGTTTGTTTGTTTATTTTCCCAGAAACTGAAGAAATACTCATGTAATTTTCACATGGCAATATTAGTGCTAAGTGAAATATAAAAATACCTTTTATTGAAGCCAAGGGTAGCTGTATAACACAATTTAACAGCAGTACAGAAAACCCTTTTGCAGTTAATTTAGCACTTAGCTTTTAAATGCAAAGGAGATGCATAGAGGAGTAATTTCATAGGAAATGTGTGCCAGAGGAAACAGTCAATCTAACTTTTCAAAAGACAAGGAAAACCCACCTCTTTCCTTGAATTCCTGTGTAATTCTGTGTGGAAGTTACAAGTAGTGGATTAACTCCTTGGATAAATATATACTTTACAAATTAGATAAACCAATATTTCTTACTTTTCAAAGTCTTCTCAGATAAATAATATAAGAAGATACTTTATAATTACACTGCAATAGCAAGAACTATGATTAAATTAGAACGGGGAACACAGGTGAAGTCCTGGTTGTGCTGCATTCACTGACCCAGCTCCCACCAACCTGCATGAGAACAGATCATCCTGAGTAGACAAATAAAAAACATTTGTGGTATTTGCTTAAATTAAGTGAAGTAGAAATTTAGGCTCAGAAATAAAAGGTTGAGATAATTTTTTCATAAATTTTAAGGACACTCCCAACAGTTACACTCTTTCTACCAAAAACTGTAAACACCAAGTGTTCAGTAATGAGGGATCCAGCACTTTAAGTACACTCCCATTTGGCAAAATCTCTTGGCTATTTTTAACCTCAATTTACATCATTTTGATGTATTTGGTTTATTTTGATCCTGGTTCCTACTCTTAAGGGAAAATGAACAAATATGTATTACCAAACCTTGTCCTTCCTGACTGTACTCTGGGACCAAGCCCATGTCTCTCAAGAGGGTTCTGACACTCACAGCTTCATTTTTCTTCTCAAAACAACAATAGCTGTTTTCCTACAGAACCCAACTACACTGAAATGCACAAGTTTATTTACCATACATAATTCCAGACCCAAGCTCAGTCCTCATCAATGGCTGCTCTTACATAAATATGGAACCAAAATTCTGCTGCTTAACAAGACTTCAATCTTACATGTATGTCATATTTTAAGCATAGAATTTTTAATGGAAAATATGGTACACTTTTCAGAATTTTTACACAATTACACTAATTCTAACTTTTTAAAAAGCATTTTTCCCCCATACTCTCCCATGTAATTTTACCTGTGATGAAATTAATAAAATAAAAACTGTGCTTCTGTATTTTGAAGGACCGATCATCTACAGAAACAAATATATTAAATCACTTCTAAAAGCTCACTTGTTTATGCAATGATGCACTCTGCTAATTCTTTAATACAACTACAGCAGAAATGAAGCTGTTTCCCCCTTCATACTTAGACACATTGCTGTGACTTTTCATTCCTGGTCTTCTTCAGACCAACCTTCCTACCCCATATTATACTGTTTCTCTAAACCTCCTCAACCCATCTCCTCTTTCAGTTCTGAGAAAATCTACTGTGCCACTTTCATTGTCTCTTATCCACAGCTTGCCAACTCTCCAAGTGTCTCAGATACAAACTTCTAATCCGTAATCTGAAACTTGTACAACATGTGGAAAGTTTTCCTCTTCTGGTAGGGAGTAACTTTATCATCTTTTGAATCTTAGTGTTTTAAAAAGTGATTTACTAGAAATAGAACATCTTCCTTCTGCAGCATTGCTCTTGAATAAACATGCACAAATATAATTTTTGCTGTTACTCTCACCTCGACTTCCCAACTCCCCAGCAAAATCTGTATTTCTCTTCTGAACTCTATCATATCAACAAAGCTGACAAAACCCATCAATTTCACCAAAGCTTTGCTTGGTAAGGTCAACAGAAACAATGGCAAAGAGAAGAAACTTAAGATGAGAATGAGACAGAAATCTTTTCCCAACATAAGAGGCAATGCAACGGCACAATTTCTATTTTTTTAATCTACAGCCTTTTCTTTTCACCATATCCATTGCAGCAGTACAGGCCACTATTTTAGCAGGAGACAAGTCTGCTGAATTCTGATTTGTTCCCATAACCTCCATATCTTTACATACTGAGGCCCAGTATCGTGCTTTTACATTTCATCAGCCTTTCCCAGCTTCCCTTCCCACCTCCAAATGTACAGTTATACTCTCCTCAATTTTAAATTCTCAAGAAAAAGCCTCTCATGTGATGAGCCAACTCATCTGCAATCAATTCCTGATGAACAAAACAAAAACCCTAAGCCTGTGAAGTTTCAGGAAGACCATGGAAAGTTCAAAACTCACAGCAGCAAAGAAAAGTTATGAAGAAATTAGAAGAGAACATGGTAAGAAACATCTCCAGAAAGTTTCACAGCCAACAGGAGTGTTGAGACTCCAAACACCAAGCTCCCTGCAGCCACTGGAGAGGAGCTGGCTTCTGCCTTCTCTTCCCACAAGCTTTTCCACCATCTCACCAGTTCCATCCCATCCCATACCTGCAATGTAGTCCTGGGCTCCTGCTTGTAGAAAATGACAGGTTTTGCCTACACTTGGCTGTTGTCCTTGCAGTACTACAGACAAGAAGCCCACAGAAAGCCACAGAGAGCATGGCAGATGGGAGCAGCACAGAAGATCCTGAAGGATCTCTACATAACAACTTAGTAAATAAATATCAACTCATCAGTCTTGCTGCTGAGCTATACCAGCTACAATGGGACCAAATAAGAATTTAGACCAAGTGAGATTCATTTGCATTAAAAATCATGTGCTAAGCTCCAAAGTACAGCAATCATTAAACCTCAACACAGTTAATTTTGGTTTTTTAATACTGACACGATACAATTTGTTTTCCCTCTAGTCTTCAAAGTAGTTTGAATTGGTTTTGCTGAAACTAAGAAAATTAGCCTGAGGAACAGTTGCAAATAAAACTGTCCATACTTGGCATGGAAAACTTCAGTCCAAACAGTTCAGCAATGTTGTAAGCAGCTGAGAATAAGGTCTTGTGAAGGAAAACTGAAGGCAACCTTAACTACAGTGAACTCTGCCTTCAAGGCAGAAACATATTATGGAATGGTGTCTTGTAGCCAACATTATTCACTGGCCACAAACTCAGCAAAACTCAAGAGAACTAATTCAGTAATTCTCTAGTACAATCAATGATTCAGACTTCAAAAAGAACCTGTCACCATCCAGTTTCTAGTAGAGCACTTTGCCAAGAGAGTCTTCTAAAACAAGTGTTATATACTACCAATTCATCTAATTGGGCTGCAGCTCCAGCCCTCGAAATCCACATGCTGTTAAAGCCATAATTTTAACCTGCTAGATTAAAACAGGAGTCAGGACAACAAAGGTATAGAAGCTAAGTTTTAAGGCCTTCTAAATGGAAGTGTCTTTTTTTTCCACAGAACACAACACATGTCCCCTCTGTGCTTAAAAATAAATTAACCTGTCCAGAACTCTCGGTATGACACCTTTTCAAAAGCATTGAATGATTTTAAGATAGATAGATGTTAAAAAAACCCCAAATCTATAGATTGAAGTAATCATCTTTTGATCAGATAGCCTGCAGCAATAACTAATTCCATGTGTATTTCCTACAGCAACTAACATTAAATTCAGCACCTGCAAAACTACTATCTGACTAAACCAGAAAGCAATGAATATGGAAAAAGAAATCTGATACTAAGCTGGCACATGGAAGATGTGAAAGATTTAAATAGAAAAGTTCATGTGAAGACTGTCAATAGGCTCTATATTTAGGAGTTGCTCTTGATGGAAGTATATTCTAAGACCAAAAATTCAACTCTACGGATAAAAAAGGTCAATTTGTTAAGAATTAAAGACTAAAATGTTCCGCTCCATAAACCAGGAACAGTTCCTTAATATAGAAAAAAATTCAAACAGCTCATTTTTCATGGAACTACTACAGCTTTTTCATCTGTTATAGGTTGTTTATTTCTCAAGATTTAACTCTGCTAAAAAGGAAGTTTTGACTGCTTCATGGTGCGCCCTGCTGAGATTATAGTAAGAGGTAAACACAAATTCCTCACAGAACATTCTCATGCCTCATCTGAAGTAAAGAGTCTCACTTTTAAGGAAAAACTCATCCCAGATGATCACGGTTGCAAGGGATGTTGAATACAAAAGGTGGAGGATGGGGGACTACAGAAGAGGAAATAACAATGAATCATGAGGGATACAAAAAAACAAGTGCAAATCTGAGAGAGAAAACTGTCCTTTCACTTACAAATATTTATTAAGGCTGTAGTAAAAGCAAACTCTTCTAGAGCTTTGAAGCACATTTTCCCTTGGGGAGCAAAGGCAACTTAATATGACAAGAAAATTCCTCTCAGCTACTTTTAATTCCACTTATTTATGTCACTCTGAAGCACACACTATGTGACTCCAAACCAGTCAAAGAGTGAGGTTTTAACTGATCCTCAGATTTAAAAACATTAAAATTTTACCTATCAGCAAGGTCACTAGGCCTCCCTGTAACATTTCCACAAAAGCTTAGCTTGAACACAGCAAAAGGTTTTCAGCCAAACCCAAGCTCTCTCTCAAGGGTTTAAGTAAAGAAAATACCAGAGTTAACACCTATTTTACACCTTGTATTTGAATGCTGACACTACACACTGGGAGGTCTTAAAAATGTCTTATTCCAGAACACTCCACCTCTGCAACTCTCAGCCCCACAGAGATCCATCTGTGGCTGAAACATTTCTGGACTACTTTCCAGTTCTTCTGCTGTGAGGGTGAGAGGCATCAGGAAATGTTTATTCTTTCCAGCTGCAGCTGACATGTTTGGTACACAGGAAAAAAAAAAAATCTATTTGCTTTACAACCTGACAGGCCATATTAACTATACTAAATAAAAGCAACAAGTTGTATTTTCAGCACCTTCCACCTGTATTTCTACAGGCTTGTTCAACTAAAAGTGAGAGAGACAAGTATGCATACATCTACTGGAGAGAGTCAGATCAGGTTCCAAGGTCAAGCTGTATCTCTTTTTCAAAAATGAAGGTAACTGCCATGGTCTACTGCAGTCTCTTAAAACAATTTCCTATTGGAACAAAATTATCACTTCTTAAGACAACAAAAATAACATACTTTGCCAGATTTCTTAAAAAGCAATACTCTCAGAATTGTCCATGAAATGACAAAGTCCTGTTGTGTTCCAGCACATTTCTTGGCTGAAGATTCTTCAAATTTCTTTTATTATGCAAACTTTAGGTAACAAAATGAAAAAAGAATTGGGGGGTGATTAAACAATTTTTTCTTCTTTTAAATATAATCACAGTGTCTTCAGTATTTCTTATTCAGTTTTTAAATAATACAGTAAAATAGACACTGACCTGAATAACAAATGCTTTAGGAAATCTCCCAAATTAACTGAAGAACAAATTATTAATTTGAGTATCCTACCATCAGGTTTTTCTGAGCTTTCATCTAAACAAGACAGATATCATCACACACAAAAATAAGCTGAATGTTAATCACAACACACCATCTTACCATCCCTCCTCTCAGTCTCACTCCTCCAACAACCTCTGAAGGGAAGAGCTCCTGCTACAGGGGTACTACTTGGGACAGTTACCCACTAGTAAGAGACGCGATGGATCACTGCTAGGAGAAGAAAGACACAGCCAAACTACAGAATTTTGGTAATTCAGAACAGCAATACAATTAACTGCAGAAACAGGTACTTTTAAGATGATCTGTCTATAGGCTTTGAAACAATACAACTCTGAAAGGGTGTCTCACCATCTGAGCTGGCCAGTCCAGTGGCAAGCAAAACAGTCCCTAGAGAAAAGGAAAAATGCCACAACACTCTCTATCCAAGAAGGTATTTTCTAAACTGATGGGTAATTTCTGTTTTTCTTCTGGAACATCTCTCCCTCCAGTAAAATAGATGCAAGTGTTTTAGGCCAGTCTGGCAAACCTATCAGGGAGTTTTAAAATACTGTTCATACTTATTTTAGAATGTTTTCTCTCTAGAAGTATGAAACAAGACAATATCTATAAACAAGACAAAGTATTTTACAGCAGCATTATATCAAACTGCTTTTTTATTTAAAAATATCCACTTTTCTCCCAATACAGGTTTAAAAAACCTCAGGTTTAACCATTTATTTGAAGAGGTCTGTGAAAGCAAAAACTTATTCTAATTACTTAAGTGTATGCTGAGCACCCATAGGCATCATTAAAATGACTGTACTTTCCTTTTCCAGCCCCTCCCTGGGAATTCTGGCCCGTGAGCCTGTGGATGATACTACACTGGCAGCAACAGAAGTATTACTGAATTCCACATCAACTCTAAAGAATAAAGCAAAGCTTCATCTTCCCAAGACATATGTGATTAGAACAGATAGTTTTATAAAATGATCCATTTATAGAGAGAGCAAGCTCTTTCTAGAGCTTTTTTTTGTTTCAGGGGCTAGGAAGGTTTAAGATGAAAAGGGAGAGAGGAAGCATCAACAGATGAAAAGAAACCATCCCATGTCCACAGTTACGTTCAGGACAAATCTAACATGACAAATCTAAGGGAGAAAAACAAGCAAAGGAGGGCTGCCTGACTTTCTGCAAACTGGCTACTTGGGACACTACAGCTCCTAAAAGTATATTTTGCCCACAATTTCTGTTCAGAAGCAGGTCTCCAAAGCAAGATTTTACATCTGAATCATAAGCATAAAGACTGATGGGATTTTCCTTTAAGAACTTAAGGCGATTCAAGCTCCTATAAAACTCTGCATAACTGAAGAAATTCCTCCGCTGGTTTATGGCTTCAAATTTCCAAACATCTGAGCTGCTGATGCCATGCAAAATTTCTCTGTGTTATAAGTAAAAAGCTGTAAAACCACACTCACAAAACTACAAGACTTAATAATGCAGAGTTAAAAATTTAATATTAAAGTCCCAGCTCAGCAAAGAATGTAAACTTGGACATTTTGCTGATTTAAGCTGGAATTACTCCCTGCATAACACACGTATGTTTAACTGTTTGCTGGACCAACACTCAAACTTTCTGAAGTCTGCCACCTATGTGCAGTATTTACCAAGGGCCTCCACAAGATCTCAAGTGTGGCTTCTAAAATTCATCTCTGAGAAAAATGTATTGGTTTAACAGCGTGGGAGCAAATCTTGAATTCATTCAATTCATTCCACTCTTGAATTTTGATTTCAAATAAATTATCCAGGTTATAAATCCCTCAGATCAAAGTAGTGCACCAAGACAGGACACAACTTCATAGGGAAAGAAAAGCCTGAAAAAGCAGCAAGAACACCCCTGCTGTTGTTAAAACTAACACCCAAAACCACTGCAATAAACATGCTAAAACCAAACAAACAACCCTCCCTTTGCTGCTCTCCTGCCTAAGCTTATTTCTAGTCAATATAATTTCTGCTAAGAGCCAGATTTATGATTCATGTACATCTGCCACACAAAGAGCAGGGAAAAGTGACTGTCTTGAAATACTAGAGACACGATTGTAAATGCCGTAAAAATCAAACTGAAAAAAACACTTAGTACTTAGGAATATTTTTAACTTTGCTCTATCTTTTTCAGATTTTACATATTTGCTGCAAATCAGATTTTTTTTCCACCATCATATGATGCAGCTTCAAAAGCCTTAAGACTTTAAAGCCAGGGGAAGCAAAATTAACATGCTAGGTCACGTTAAGGTAATTGCTCTCCCTTATTTTTCAGGTCCCTGACAAATACTTTAACAACAAGTTTTGTATTCTTTGCCAAACAAGTACTTTTCGTAATTTTTAAAATATACAGAAATATATTCTGATGTTCAAAGATGTTGAAGGTTGCAACAAACTTCGCTTCATTTTTGTAACCTAATGAACCGAGCCTTCTCAGATTTTAGCTGCAGCACAGTGGATAAAAACCTCCACTGTCTATTTTCAGTTTCAGCAATGCCAGCATCCAGAGTTTTCATTCACTCGGGAGTGTTTCCACGCAGCACCGTGCAGGAGAAAGTCTCCGAGGCAGCTCCTGGGGAGCAGCAAAACGTCGTTCCAGCAGTGTCCAAGAGCGGTGCGAAGGCACGGGGCAGCCGAACGCGAACTCTCTCCGGTAACTCAGGATGTTGTGCCGCGGGCACAGCTCCTCTTCGCAAAATCCCCCGTGGGAGGAGCCACGGCTCGCTCCCAGCTTTTTAGCGCTCAATTCCCTGCACTCCTGAACTCAACTTATGGTCTAGGTTCTCCTCGGTAAGACCTTAAAACCCACGCGAACCGGCCAGAAAAGGGGGTGGCGAGTTAGTGCGGTCAGCGCCCGGGACAGCGAGCGAGAGCCGAGCCGTGCGAGCAGAGGAGGAATTCCTGCCGCGGGGACCCTACCTGGAAAGCACCGGGGGCAGGGGAGGACACGGCTAAAGGGCACAGGGTGCGGGGCAGGGGCCAAGGCAGGGCGGGCGGTGTGGGCAGCGGCACCTGCAGCCCGAGGGGAGAGCGGGAGAGCAGGCTCGTACCTTTGAGCTGGGGCAGCGGCGAGAGCTCCACCGGGCTGCCCTGGCTGCGGAACTGCGAGGAGCCCTGCGAGCGCTTCTGCCTCTGCGCCTTGCGCACCGATTTCCGTGTGAAGCCATCCACCTTCTCCGCGGCAGAGATGGCCGCCGACATGGCTGGGCGGCGGGGCGGCTCTCCACGAGCATATATTGCACCGGAGGGAGAAGCGGGCGGCCAAAAAACAAAGGGGCTTAAAAAAAAAAAAATAAAAAAACCCCAAGGAAAAAACACCACCAAAAAAGAAGTCCTGGCTGTCCTCACA
>VZRX01001289.1:151348-202459 GCA_013398075.1 Notiomystis cincta
CGGCGGCAGCGCTCCCAAGCGCGTCTCCGTGCCGTCTCTCCAGCGCTCCCGGCTTTGCGGGTTTCCTTGCCCGCCCTGCCGGCGCCTCAGCGCTTCACGCCGTCCCGCCGGCCCCGCGCGGGCTCGTCCCTGCTCGCGGCCGCGGCTCAGCTCCTGCTGGGCTCCCGGTGGCTGTGCGCGGGCAGACCCGTTCTGCCGCGGGCTCTCTGGGCGGGCTGAGGCGGCCCGGCCGCGGGAGAGCAGAGCCCTGACTCTGTGAGCGCTGCTGGCTTGCCCGGTCCCGTCTCCACACGCAATTCCCTCCTCCCCCGTTCCCAACTGCTGACACGTGGGATGCCTTACCTCGTAGCCATTCACGTTGAGCTAAGCTTCGGGCACATCGGCACATCTCTTTTTGCTGTATAGTTTCAGGTACCAATAAGTATTTGTAGTGTTTTAAGCACACACTCAAGTTTTAGTAGCTGTGGTAGGGCATAAATGCAGTAAAGTCACCGTAAATGTTTGTAAAATGCCCTCATGAGTTGGGCTTTAATCTTTGTGTGTATAAACCATAAATCAAAAGCCGAATGATTATAGCTTTATGTGAACATAAAAGACTTAAGACTGTGGAAGCCTTAGATGGGTGCCAGACGAAGAAGTTCAGTAGAAACTGCTCTCTCTGTTTCCTGTCTCTTCTTTTTCCTCTCCTCTGTCAACACAGTCTCTAACTTGTGCTCTTCCCATCTCTTTTGCTTTTGGTGAAATAATCTTTAGTAGAGAGACAAAGTATGGGCCATTCTCTTAAGAGTTGGACTTAGTGATCCTTGTGGGTCTTTTCCAACTCAGACAATCCTTTTCTGCACACTTTAGATTCAATTCTGGATACAACATACCTAGAGATTGTAGGGTACCAGTGTAATATACTTTTATCTTTCTTGTAGGTGTGTAGGCTTTTAATTTTTAAAAAATAGGTTACAAAATCCATTCTACAGACCACACAGCAGTCTTTAGGCACTTGTCCTTTAAACTGCCAGCTCCTGTATTGATTGCAGTAAAGGAAATCCTTGCATTCCTTACCTGGTTAATTCTCACTTCAAGGCCCACAGCTCCTGCTGAGAGATCCCTGGGGCCAGGCCTGGTATCGGTGTGTTCCTCTGTTCCTGCCTGCCCTCTGCAGCTGTCATTTTCTTCTGCACCCATTTTTAGAAACTGACACTGCCCAGCATGTCCTGTGTCCTGTTTATTGGCAACTCAAGCCTTGCTGCCAGTTCCCAGGGTGAAAGAGTCTACCTTACAGTTCCATCAATAATTCAGAGTTTGTTAAGGAAGATTTATGCAAGTTCTAGGAAGTTTTAAAATGTTTTTCTGAGGTTTGAAATGTTTTTCCCCAAGACTGCTTAGGCTTAGAGATGCTGTTTGAAAATGTGCTGTAAAAATCTGTTTGCAGTCGAAATTCACGACACCAAAACCTCCATAAATGATAAGTGTAGTCTTGCAGTGATGGGATTTTCATACTGATTGCACTGGAAGATGTTTTCAGACTGCATCTTCATGTATCATTTGTAAAAGATACAAACCGAAACTTTTATTTTCTCAAATAAATGAGAAGTATTTTTAGCCATTGAGTTTTCTTTTGCCTTTTTAATATAACTCTTCTGATTCAGAAAAGAACGAGCAGCATCTCTGGAGACTTGCTACTGTTTCCCAGACTGAAAGGGTAACGTTTGCTTTAAGTTACACGTGAAGTCGGTGGAATTGCATCGCTGTATGAAAACATCGGAACATACAGACCTGCGGGACTGGGGTGCTTGGAGATAAAACATGAAAGTGAGAGCTGTGAGTGGCAGTCTGAGCTACCTGTGTTTGAGAAGGCTGGGGAGTGCCCTTCCCTGCTTTCTGCACATACTGCTTCCTACACAGCTGTCGGAGCTGCTCTGAGTCAGCTCCTGCAGCCCCTGGCTTTCGGAGTGTATTTAAAGGCACACAGGGACCATGCCAGGTTACAGGCTGCTGGCTCCAGACTCAATTCATCAGAATCCATGGTGTCCACAGAGAATGTTGTGAATAGTAATTTTATGCCAAGTTATTCCCACTCCTAGATCAGGGCTCTCAATATGCACTGAAGCCTTGATTCTGCAAAACCTCTCACATGTCTCCAACTCAGAAGAAGGCTCATTATCATTCATGATCATTATTCAGCACAGAGGAGCAACATTCTGGAGCAGATTTTACTGAAAGTCACTTTTACAGTTCTCTTCATTGAGTCACAGAGGATTTTTTCCTGAACTTTCTTAGCATCCTTTCACCCAGAAGAGAAACCTTTGGGGAGGTGAACAAGAACATGACGCATCATTAACTTGCAGAATCCTGGCCAAGTTGGCTTGCAAGTGTGGTGCTTCAAGTACCAAGTTGCTGCTGGGTTTTTGCTGCAGGGACTTGCCTGGCTGCCAGCAGAAGAGGAGTTAACTACAGCTCTGCTTTCCCATTCTTCCATACAGATGCTTGGAGGCCAAGCTGCCAAAAATCTAGCTCTTCTCAGAGACAGTGGGAGGAATATTTTAATAAAGAGGATACCCTAAGTGGGTGAACTCTCAGCCAAGAAGGTTTGTGGAGAAATTTTTCTTTCCCTCTCAAAATGAAAATGAAAAGCCCTGTTGACTGCAACTGTGCTTATGTTTACTACTGCACAACCCCAGCAGTTTTTCAGGGTGTTTCATAGAATCATAGAATGTCCTGGGCTGGAAGGGACCTTACAGACCATCTCATTCCAAATCCCTTGCCATGGGCAGGAGCACCTTCCACTAGACCAGGTTGCCCAAAGCCCCATCCAACCTGGCCTTGAACTCTTCCAGGGATGGGGCACCCACAGCTTCTCTGGGCAGCCTGTTCCAGTGCCTGGCCACCCTCACAGTGATGAACTTCTTCCTAATAGGTGATCTAAACCTCCCCTTTTTCAGTCTAAAGCCATTGCCCCTTGTCCTGTCACTACATGCCCTTCTAGTCAGTCCCTCTCCAGCTCTCTTGTAGACCTCCTTTAGATACAGGAGGTGCTCTAATGTCTCCTTGGACTCTTCTCTTTTCCAGGCTGAACAACTCCAACTCACTCAGCCTGTCTGCAAAAGAGAGCTGCTCAGCCCTAGCTTAAAATACTTCCTGGACTAATGCTGCAGTAAAACCAAGTGAGATATTCACCTAGTTCAGGATGAAGTGTGTGTTTACATGTTCTGTAGTCTGCATTGGGTAGTTGCTGTCTAGCATAAGTGTTCCCTAGTCTTCTGCTTGATAAATCCTAGAATAATACAGCATTAGTTATCTCAGGGCCATCTGTCACCTTCCTCCCAGAGCAGAACTTGAAATTCAGGGATTGGAATTCAGAGGTTAGTTGGCAAGATCTTCTTTGTAAGGGTCCTGAGTTTGACTTCCTTCAGCATACCTATGAATACATCATTACAGTCTTTCAGGAAAAACTGGGTATGGGTATGTGCAGGTAATGGATTATTGTTAAAACTAGCTCTGATTCTTGTTATTTTAAAAAACCTTTAAATTGAATCTTCTGTCAGACAATCTTGTGTCATTGTGTTACAAATAAAAATGTATTTTAAGAATTCTGTATGCAAAGGCACAAATACACTGATTATTGTAACTGACAGTCCAATGAAAATGTATCCCAATTTAACTCCTTAACTCTGCCTGTGTCTTGAACTGTCATTTTGGGTGTAAACAGTGCTGTCTGAGAATTCAACAGCAATCTTTCTGGCTCAGTAAGATGCAAGGCATCCCTTAGGGACATAGGTTTACAACTAAGCTTTCAAAGTCAGTTAGCATCTTTGCCATAATGACATTTCCTTAGCAAGAATCTACAGAACATGAGCATATGTGTATTAATTAATTTCTTCTCTGTGCTGAAGGTTTGGGTTTGGGTTTTTTTTGCATTTTATTTATATAAAAAGATCTTCAGCAAGAGGAGTGGATTCATAGTATTTTTAAATGTAACAAATGGTACCTGAATTCACTGAAATGCAAAAATGACACCAAGCCCCACCAACCAACTGCCACTGCCAACAACAAAAAACACTGTAGCCTTTCCACTTCCACCTCCTAAATGCTTTTGTCTGTGGCAAATCAGACCCTTGTAAATGCCCATGAGTTCTGTCTTCAGCTTTACAGTCTTCTATAAAAATTGTTCAACACAGCATTTAGGAAACAAGAGGGAACTACTTCTGGTATGAAATGTTTGCATGGAAAAAAAGAACACCTGGAAGCCTGAGTTCTTTCAGAAATAATTCCTAATGCTCAGTGAAGGGAATTAAACAAACAGCAAGGTTTATTCTGTCAGCTTCTTAGCAGGCTAACAAGAATTACTGCATGCTAAGAATCAGCTGCTTGGAAACTTAATGAATGTGGCAGCCAGAAAAGTACAAAACATGGCCAAGAGTAGCAAACCAGATACATATACAGATATATAGGCTGTAGTGAAGAGAAATGAAGAGGATAGGGAAAATCTCTCCCTGAATCCAAGGTGGAAAGGCTTTGCTGGACCAGGGTTTCCAAGCACTTTGTCGCTGTAAAATATTTTCTGTGAAGAATTGCCTGCACCAAGAATTGTAATTCTATGCTTTTGTAGTTCTAGTCTCCTCGGAGAATAATAGCAGAAAAGTGTTTTTCTGTTTTCCTGTGTCTCTGCTGTGATTTAGCAAGTGGAAACAGAGCCAAGCCCACCGAGCAGTCAGCTCTCCACGGCCCACTGGTGCCTGGGCTGGCACTCGTTGGCTGCAGATCTGCCCTCAAACCAGGCTCAGATCCCAAAAATTCCTCTTCAGCAGCATTGTTTAACCTCATTTTGGAAAACCAGAATGAGTGGTGCTAGTAAGGAAGAGTCCTAAGTATTGATTTAATTAAAATCAATCCTTCCACTCCCTGGTTAATGAATGAAATGAAGTCACATGCCCTTGTGGATACTACTGATTTGTTGTGGGGGTTACAAAGCTTTTGTATGCTGTTGTTTCACGTTTTCAAGTGTTTTTGGAGCTGCAAGAGACTTAAAATTGAGACAGCTGTGGGTTTTATGTAATAACATGATTTCCAGAGCTGGATCTTCGGGAAAAAAAACTTTAAAAGACTTGAAATAGAGTCACAAGTGTGGGTAAGCACGCAGAAGAGATTGACACGAGCTTTAGAGAAATGTAAATAATGTTTATAGTAATTTAGTCATTTGTCCTTTTGTCTGCAACATCCAAACCCAGCTGTTTCTGCAAGCAGATGCACTAAATGGTCTTACTGGTATTTCAGAAGCCTGTGCCTCCATGTCAGGACTTGTCTCCCTGGGGGAGCCGTGCTGCCCGTCCCGCCGCGCCAGAGCCGGAGAGTGGAGCTGGAGCGGCGCGGACCTGCCCGCGAGCTTTCCTTGTGCAGATGCGCCCCGAGTCACGGGGGTGAAGGCAGCTCCTTTCGGCCCCCGTGAAACGTGGCATTACAGCAAAAGCTTTCCCTCGCAGCCACCGTCTGGAGCAGGATCCCGGCGTTTCCCGGCTTTGCTGGAGGATGGTGACCCGGCTTGCTCTCCTCGCAGCGGACCTGACACCGCAGTCGCTAAGCACAGACCGCGCAGCAAGCGCGCTTAATCCTCCCCAGCCAACACATGAGCCGCAGCTTGCCTTTCAGTCTGTAAATTGTTCTTTTGTTTTGCAGGCTTTACTGAACACAGTTTTATTTCATGTGACTGTGCTATTTATGGAGGAGTAAATATTGCCGGGGGTCTATTTAAAAAGGCCAATGACCTGGATTTTTTTCCGTTTGAATTATCTCCAAGAGTCAGACATGTTTAACAACTGATTTCCCCCCCCTCCCTTGTTTCTGTAGACTCCAATCATTTCTAACATCTGAGATCAACACCAACTAAAAAGACAAAGATTTTGAGTGAAATAAAACTGCATGTAGTACAAATGTGATCAGACAGTATTTGACCTTGCCATTTTTGGAAGAGCTGAATTCCATCCTGATTTACCAGTTAACAACATAAGCATGTTTTTAACCTCTGAATATCAGCCCTTTTGTACTGTTGTAGTAATTTGAGTTCATAACTCTGGTTTGCTCCTTTTATTATTGTTTTTACAAAACCAATTATCAAGTGTGTTTTCACAAATTATAAGTAAATAAATAAACAAGCCATGTTTTCAGGAAGGAAAGATTTAAACAGGCAAATGTTCTTCTTGCTGTTCCTGCAATCTAAATAGGAGAATCCCTTTGCTGTTTAAGAAAGGGAAAGTCAAACATTGCAGGGGAAATAGTGCTGTATTTTCACTTTCAAGAAAGAGCTTCCTGAATGTGAACAGGTAACCAAATATCTGGAACTCTAAATAAATTTGAGTATTCTTAGAAGTTGAGCCAACCATACCTTTTTTAAATATGTATATTTTCTTAACAGCTTACAATGAGTTGATCACAGTAAATATAATGGGCTTCATCCTGAAGTTTTGCTATAGACATATTTCTCTTTACCCAGTGTTGTAAAAGCATGGAAAGCCAGAATTTTTGTACTGAATGCCATTCAATATGTTTCTAATGTTTGTGGTGTTTACCATGCCATTAAAAGGCACCCTGGCTTCAGTGCAAAGCTGGCTTCAGAAGTCACAACCCACTGTTCCCCTGGAGAGGTGGAGCAGGTGGACAGGGATGGGATTCCCTCAGGCTGCTTTTGCTGCCATCACACCTGATGGCATTTCTTCAAAATGTCTCCTTTCCTGGGGAAGGAGCATGCAGGACAGCACTCAGATAATTCAGTGCTCTGATGATGTAAATGGTGAGCACATCTTCGGTATGATTCTGGCTTGAACCACACCACACCAGGGAGTAGCTGTGCTGTACAGGCTGCCCCATGTATATGCACACATTTGTGTATATATATATATATGTATTTATACATACAAGTTCTACGAGTCCTGCTTAACCCTTTGGGAAAAAGCTAAGAAGGAATGGCAAATCTTCTTGTCCTGTTGATGTCTTAGGAAAGACAGTTAGTTCAAGGTGTTGGGAATAATATTCCACATGGTTATTTGATATTTCTTCAAATGAAACAAAACTGATTCATTGGAAAAGATGTTTTACAGACAAAAAAGCCTTTTTTTAAGATTTTCCACTTAAGGCCACCACTTGATTTCAGCCTTCTAATTTTTAGTGGCCCTTTTCAAACACTAGAGTTTACCAGCAGGTTATTTCACACTTTAAAAAGACCTTGTCTTCCTTGAGTAAAAATTGTTACTGTGAAATGAACTTCAGTCAGTGACACCTACAGCCTCCACTAAGATGAGAAGCACAGGTGCCGTTTCATTCTCAGTTGTAACATGTTTTCAGCTCTTGTTTGTATTACCTAACAAGAGTGTTCAGATTCTAACTCAAGCCATCTTTTAAAAACAAATTAGCTAAAGCCTTAATTAGCCAGCACTGGTCAGAACAGATCACAATGACTGCATATGCTACTCCATCTATCTCTGTGTTAAAAAGTTGACAACTTATAAGAAAAGAAAAAATCCAAATTATTTTCTGCCTTAATAAACCTCAAAACTGTCTGAGGTGAAGCAGAATAATTACAGTATAAACAAGCACCTGCTCTAATTCCTTTATAGATTATTAAATTATATGCATGTTCTCATACAGAGGTATCTTGGATTCCCCTTCCATTTTTCCTTTCCTTTAAAAACTGGTGGCCTGATTATTGTCTACTCTAGTTTTTGAAGACCACAGAACCACCAAAGTAATAAAATTTACACTGACATAAAATGTACTAATTCATTGAGCCCAAAGATCAGATTTTATGATTAAAAACATAAGTTTCCATTTTCTGAAATTAATTTTTTAAAAAAAATTCCTTAAAAAATAACATTTAAGTGGATTTCTGAAAAGTAAAGCCATGGTAGGCAGCAGAAGTATGAGCTGATGTGTAAGTAAAGCTCAATGTTGTTCTAAGAGGATGAGTTCTAAACTGATTTCTGTAGTTTCTGTAGTTAAAAGATATCTTCTTTTTATTCAGTACAGGCATAGCCAACTATTTTTTTCAAGATCACTCTAATGGATAGAAGCTGAGATCTCTTCTTATGATAACATTTATTAATAGTCACCACATTTCCAAAGTGATGCAGACAAATTGACACACTAACAGTATATATTTGATTTTTGTGGTTCATATCTCTGAATAGATGTCCTAGATAAAAAATTGTTTTCTGTCTTCCATAGTTTTTACCACAGAGATTTCAGAGGATGTTTCAGTTCTTGGTTTTTTGAGACAGAAATGGCTTTGCTGTACTGTAGTGTTGAATGTACTGCTGTCTACACACATAATTACTAAACACTATAAAACTATTGTGACTGAAAAGTCTTTAGTATTTGTTTTCCCTGTCCAACAGGGCAATGGGGATTTCAAACACTTCTGTTTCTGCAGCTTTATTATTTTTCATAGGGAAAAAAAGAGGAAAAAATCAAAATCATCATTACCCAAGCTTTACTTAAATATCTGTGTTAATTGTCTTGGCTGGTCAGCTGCTGTTTATGAGGTTAGAGAAGTCCTCAGTCCTGCACTCTGCTTTAGAAAAAAACCCATAAAACATCTCTTTTAAATGACATTTAAACTCCATTTGATCCCAGACATATGGGGTGGCCTGCCTGTTCTACACATCTGATGAATTTTGGACAGTGTTATTGTAAGTGTCACGTTTTTAATGTGGAGCAGGCTGTTTGCTGCTGGGTCCATACCACGTATTTGTCAGTGATGGAGAGCCATTAACTTGAATGGCCCTACCAGATAAAGGGGAAAGTCCTTAAACAGGAAGAAGGAACAGGAATTAAAAGAGTACCAGTTCCAGAGGGTGTCACAGAGGGAGAAAAGGGGAAGACTTATGAGCCCTTCAAAGGTTTTTAATTGGAAGGAAAGACAGTGTTTTGAAGGAGGAGAAAAACACTACAATGACAAAGAGAGGCTCTCTGATTTTGAGGAGACAAGGTGAGATGCAGGAAGCTTGTGGATACTCTGCAGGAGATCTGACCTATTGCCACATATTGTAAGAAAAAACACCTACAGAGCCAGAGCCAAACCAAAGGATTAACAAAAAATCCTTTTCCTGAACTGCAAAACCTGGATGTGCTTTGCTGCTCCTTGTCCAGCTGCTCTCCTTTGGGAAGAAATGCTTCCCTCTTTGTTTCTCACACTGTATCAAGTGGTTGCTACAGCCCAGCCACTTCATGCTTTTCAGAAATGTTATTAGGGGTCTGAAGACCCCTGATGAGAAGAGACTGTCAGCAGTACTTGGGACAGTGGGGTTATTTCCTTTGTAAGTAGAATATTGGAATGTTCTGTTCATCTGATTAATAATAAGAGCATTATTTAAAGTGTTTTTTCTTTTACTGATTAATGCAAAGTGAAAATAGTTTTCATTAATTTATGTTTTCCCCTCTGCTGTGTACTTTTGTGACCATCCTAATTTCTAGTACTTGCTTTGGGCCACTTTTTTAGCTCCATTACATTAAGAAAGTTCATTACCTTCATCAAAGATGTACTGATGGACATTAGCTGAGGACCTGGCAATTTCTTCAGCCTTTTCTTAAGAAGTTTATTTTTTTTCTGCCCCCAAGCCATATTTAGTTTTTTACATTTGCTGCTTTCACTGACCACTGAGCTCAGACTGCAAACACTCTCTCACTGTAGGAACTGTGGTGCTGTGTGATTTACTGTTGCTTTTAACTCTGCACACCAGAGTTGAAATTCTCTGTAATGCTTTCATAGGCCAAGTCATGCTGGGTATCTTTAATCAAGATTGCATGCTGCTATCATTTGGCTTCATCTGAGCATTAATTAGGCATTTTGAGGAGCTAAGAGTTTCAATATACTTAGGTAAATGTTAGCAACCTGATAAGAAAAGGGATCTTTTATGGACCAGGTAACCAAAACAGTAGGAGCTACTTTCCACTGTACAAGCACATGCAGGTAAAGAGGTTTCACTGAATACAATTTGGTAAATGTTTATTGTTCAGTGAGGAGGGGCAGAAAAACCAGAAACTGAGACAGGACAGTAAGAAAGGGATCACTGCAGCCACAGAAGCACCAATAGTGTGGCAGTGTTAGAAATAATTAAAAAGAGAACCTTTGGCCAGACTGCTAGCTAAAAAGGGGATTTGATTCGTAAGCAAAGCCTGCCTCTTCTGCTGCTTGGTTTCTTTGGCTTTCAAGGACGCAGGATGTTTTTCCTCCCTTATAAATAAACAACTGAACAGAGTAACACTGGTTCCAATCTCTTCTTCTACGGAAAGTAAATTGTACATTAGCAATTCTAGCTAGGAAATAGTTAAAAGAAGCAGCATATTATTGTCATGATTGCTGTCCAAACTCAGAAGCTTTTTATTTCCCTTCCTCCTCAGCCAGTCCAGTTGGTGATCCTGGGCTTTCCCAAGGGCACAGACCACATCTTCCTGTGGTTGGTACCTTAAGGTGTGATGCTTTCCAGGAGATTAGGGCAGCTCTCTGCAGAAAATACTGGTGGATATAGAGCAGGCAAGGAAATACACATTTTTATGATGCTTTCAAAGTTAGAAAATATCAACTGACTGCAAACTGGTGCTAGTGTGCTTATCAGATTTCCCTTACTGCTCCCTTCAGTGCTAGGGATTACTGGTTTCCAAAGATGTATGTTCATTTCCACAAGAGATAACACTGGAAAACTGTTTAAATTCTTTATTTTTCATTCATTGCTGCATGTGAGTTACAGACCTAAAGGTCTAGTTCAACATAAAATTCCAAATAATAAGGCAGTAGAATCTTTTTTAAAAATGTGCCTCAGAATGGTAATCTCCAGATTATGTGAGCATCACAAGTTATATTAGAATAGTGTCATTTTTCCATGCTATGTCAGTGTGATGCACTTGGAACTATCAGGCATGAAAATATTGGCTTCTTGACAACACTTCTTTGCAAACTTATCTGTGTTGCTGTGACCTTTAGCTGGGATTTTTCTTCAGTAGATTAATACACAGGAGGGGAACAACAAGCTGTGCAGCAGAACTAAAGGGGCCTGATTTCTGTGGGAGGTGCCCAAGGTCCTGCAGCACCTCGCCAGCCACAGATGTCCCCAGCCTGACCTCCCTGGTGCCCCAGTGCTCCTGAGAGCAGGACAAAGGCAGTGCCAAGGCTGGCTCTGAGGTCTGCTGCACATTGACCAGACACAAACCCCAGGGCTGTAGAGTTCTCAGAGAGATCCTCTCGTGCTGGAGCAGCTGCTGAGGCATCCCCAGCACAACTCACGTGCAGAGTTGCGTGACATTCCGAAGTTGACTTGTGGAACGTGGATGCTTGAATTTGGTTTTATGCATGACAAAACCCTCAGTTCTGTGTTGTAAGGGGTTCATCTACATGTGTTGTAGGAAATTCTTCAATCTAATCAGCTTTGGCTGCATGGTATTAGACAGCTGCCTATGTAAAACTTGATACAGCCGCTTATCAGTTTATCTTTGGATGATATTTCTGTTAAACCAGATTTCCAGTGTGGGAAACTTTATATCTTTTAGAGAAGCCATGATGTACATGGTAATTCTGATTATAAATCCACCCCTTTTTTATTTTCTCTTGCTTTATCTCTGTGGGCAGCAAGAAGATAACATCTTCCAGTGCTTGCTACTGCCAGTGCCATTCAGGACCAAACATAGGCAGTAGTAGGGTTCCCACAGTCTTACAGCAGGAGACAGAAGTCAGTCTTACAAAATAATTTTAAGGAAGGAAAATTGCAAGGTAATTAACTTCTAGATTCCTGTCATCATATCTAGGCAATGCAGAAGTTAAGAACTGATAGCTCAGAGAACTGTCTGCTTGAATGTCTGTCCATGTCAATCAGTCAGCACTTGCATCACCTCTCTTTTGAAAAGAGAAGGGACTGGTACCTTCACAGCAAACCATCACTGTCTGTGACCTGTTAGGATGGGCAGAAATGGCATTTTAGAAATGGGAGCTGGACTGTATTTTTAGCTATTAGGTCAGTTTGTTCGAAGTCCAGTAGATTTAAATGCAGATAGATCCTCACTGTGATTCATAGAGTGCAGCCAGCATTAGTTCCTCATGTTCTAACAAGGAGTTGCAATGTTTAATATTAGATCCATTTTTATAAGAGAATGAAGCAGCTGGACTATAGTGCTGTTGTGTAGCTTCCATTGAATACTGCTGTGCTTATTTGAGTATTTTTGTGGCTTGAAAGAGTGGTGTGAGCTCTTGTACTTTTTTTTGCTTGCTTTTTTATTTGCTTGTGCTACCGCCTTGCACTGTTTTTATTTTGCTTGTACAGTGGCCCATTTTTCTTTGTCATTTATTTTGTTTTATGATATATCTCTCTCTCTCTGATAATCAGCTGGCCTCACTTCTGTGATATGTCATCCCAGAGTGTTGCTTCAGCAGTTGAAAACAAGTGTGAATTTCAACACCTCATGGCTGCAAGCAGGTTTTAAACAAACAAAACAAAATCCTTGGGCTGTGCTGGCTATCTTACTGAACAATAACTGTACAGAAAAAAAGGCAGATGTGACTCCAGGGCCCAGAAATACAGATGAAGGTAATGCTCCTATCCACAGTGGTGAAAAGACTCCATCATGTTGGATATTTACATCCTCTCACTATTGGTAATGGGGCGTAGAGAACAGGTGCTCTTATCAAGTGCTCACTTGTTGGCTCAGGTAGGAAAATTTAGGATCCAAAGCCACCCCTTTTAAAGACCTGGTATATTTGTTTCCCATGAATCCTGCATCTGATGGTGGGGATCTGAGATGCAGAACCCACCTGAGCTTGCCAAGCATCCCTTGTCCAGGGCAGTTTTCCTACAAGGTCTTGAGATTCTGCACTTCTACACGAGCCATGCAACTTCTGCATACTGTTATTTTTATCTGTATTCCAGAATAGCTGCAGATCCATTTTCCAGGGTGCTGGATAAACCCACAGAAATACAATAATTATTAAGTAACAGATATATTTCAGATGGATTAATATAAACTAATCTTGGGCACAAAAGGTGCCTGAATTAAGGATCTATGCTCCTTCTACAGTCAGTGGAATGTAGTTGATAGATATGCTGAAGTTGCATTCTTGCAAACTCTTGGTGTGGGGATGATGAGGCATTGATGTTTAAGAGGCTCAATTGACTTTTGGAGTGAAATTGAGCTAAAGTTTCCACCTCTGAAAGATGCAGAAAAAAGAGAGGGAGGAAGGTAACTGTGTCACCTTGGATGAAAGGCTAATTTGCTTGCATTGTGCAGGCCATGTATGCACAGTCATGCCAGTGCAAAGCAGGAATTTCACCAGAAAACTGGGGAAGAAGCAATACAGGTAGGACAAATGGACGATTGTGTGACCTGTAGGCCTGCTACAGTCTTGGTCAGGTGAAGCCAAAGAAAAAATGTCAGAGAAAGATGTGGTCTGAGTTGTTTGGCCAATGTCATGTTTGAGGCAAAAATTGTGGGTTTTTTGCTGTTACCTCCTTCCTAGGTTTGAGAGGTGATAACTGGAAAATGGTTGAAAGGCAGCTACGTAATGGATTGGGAATACAGTCTGAGGAAGGAGCAGTGGGGGATGTCCAGTTTGGGAAAATGTTTACAGATAAAAGGCAGGACTCTGTTCTGCAGCTGGGGTGAGGGCATGAGGATGGGAAGCCTCCCATTTCTGCTTGTGCTGGGACTGCTGGGGCAGCTTCAGCCCATTTATGAGGCTGGTGGGGCAGGTGAGCAGCTCTAGAGCACAATGAGAGAGGCCAACAGGACCTTGACATGTCTTTGTTTCCACTGCAAATACAGCCAAGTACATATCATGCCTGTTTTGAATTACCAGAGTATCTAAAATGTTTGCAAAGCCCTTGTTAATAATTGTATTAACTCAAAATAACACACTCGATAATTGCTGAAATTGTAGGTAAACCATATGGCTTGGTTATGGTTTTGGTACAGTTTGTTCTCCTCAAATTTGAAAGGATGTTATTTTTCATAAACTCTTGAGAACAAGTGAGCACTCTGTGAACACAAGAATGAAGGAACTGATTCATAGGTTTGGAAGTAATCTTCTGCTGTTCAGGTCTGTTATTGATTTTTTGTATTCTTAAATATTTGCTCTTTTTATCTGGGCTTGTCTGCTGTGTGTGTTGAAGTCCACTGCAGCTGAGTGATTTATGGGTTCCAATGGTTTTGCACAGAAGATCAGGACTGTCTGAAGTTTCTGAAAGCTCAGGTTCTTTGGGTCTTTTACTGGCTCAGCCTTTATGAATAATGTAGGCTCTCTCCATTTTTCATATTCCTTAATTTGAAACTGAATAATGTTCTCTGAGTCTCATTTCTGAGCAGTCATTTATTTGGGTGACTTGGGACTGCAATGACATTCTGTTGGACATTCAAATTACATTCAGATGAAGCAGTTTTCTTACCTGATTCAACTTTTTATCTCTTAACCTCCTAAATCCAGATTGCAAGTTTTCAAGGTGAGATGAATTGTTTCTGTACCATGCATTTACTCTTGTAAAAAAATTTCTGAGTGTGCATCCCAGGTAAGGCTGCCCTCTGGAATTCCAGATTAGGTTTAATATCCTAATAAAATTTTTCCTGGGCAGATATGAACATGAACTGTATATGGCACTTATGCACTACTCACCCTCAAAATTAGGGGTTTTTCCATCTTAAGGGATTCATAAGATTTGCAAAGTGTGGTGGATTTAGTTCTTAAATCCTTGAGGCCCATTTGTGAACTGACTTATTTGCAAAGAAAAGCAGGCTGGTGTCAGCAGCAGCTGGTAGAGACCAGCCACCTTCACTCATGAACATAAGCAGGGTTCTCTGACTTTGTGATTTCTTCTAATTCAGATTCTAATTACCCTTTAAAGCTCAGCTTTCTTGCAGCAAAAATATTTGGGGTTAAAGTCCATCCTGATCCATCTAACTGTTTCCATAAATTGCAGCCCAAACCACTGGTGATCTGCAGCTAGGAAAGAAAGAAGAGCCCAGGAACAGAGAGCTCCGTGGTGCCAAGAGTTGAGGAAGGAAGGTGCACTGCTCACTCCTGGCCATCCACTGTGCTCCAAGGTGTGGTATTAAGCACTGTGCTTTAAGGCATGGCCTTTAAAATAACAAAGTGCAGGTTCCTCCATAAACTGTCTTGGCAAGAGAGTCACAAGGCCCAGGCACTGCAGACTTTTTTATATACAATAAGAAGACAAAATGAAACCCCTCAAAGATGAAGCCTTTTGCTCTGTGACTTGCTAATTTCAGTTTCCAGGCATCTCTGAGTTAGGAAATGAGTCATATGGTTATTATTTACTCATCAGCTCTGCAGTTTCTGATGTCTTAATCATTTTGGTTGTAACTGGGAGTGTTACCTTCTTCAAAATAAAGGCTTGAAAGATGAGCAACTAATTGCAGTCTTCACTCCTTTGATTACAAAACAGCAGTATGTACAGGGCTGGCAGCCATATTAATGCCTAGGAAGAGGTGCTTTCCTGCAGTGTTTAGAGGGATCTCCCAAGTAATTAGTCCATAAGGAGATTTAGAAGAGAGGCAGACAGTAATACAGGGATATGCAACTACAGAGCCATAGCCTAAGGCCTCCCAGTGTCCCTGAGCCTGGGTGGACCCTGAGCCCTGCCACCTGCTATGCTCATGGGGCTCAGAGGTAGCAGAACTTGTCCACAAAAGTGCTCAAAAAATTGCCATCATGTCTCCCATGGCCTTTCTGTGATACATTGTTTTCTCTGATTTGTCTCTTCCTAAACAAAAGTGAAAAAATTTTCTGGTCCTTTATGGTGTCTAATTTTGACAAGCAGTCTCTCTCACTGCAGGACATCCCTTGCAGTCTAGTCCCACTCAGATGAAAATGGAAGAAGAGTTTTGCAGTGGCAGCTCTCTATGAAACATTTTCTGAGCCTGAGTGCCCCTGTGGCAGCCACTGTTGTGGTGTCTGAGTACCCCAAACACCATTGCCACAAGCTCTAACTGCTGCTGCTGGCCTAGACATAGAAGTGTGGTATATTTTGGGGCTCTCTGCAGTTTGAAGTGACCTACAACAAAGTCTGACTAGCTTGTGTCATCTTCCTTCTTTGTGGAGCGTTTTGGGAGCTCAGTGTCTCGTTCTCTTTGGCTGTCAGCAGCGTGGCAGAGGCACAGGCCTTTCTACAGAGATTTCACATCCACCCACAGCTGCTGGTGCTGTAGTTGTTCCTTTGCTAGCAAGTGTTGTTAGTGCCTTATTTTCTGTCTCTGTCACTGCCACAGAGCTGTACTAGATGTCACTTATCCTGGCATTGCTGCCCTTTTCAGTAATCATTAGACGTTCTCACTGCACGTCCCTGTAGGATTTTTCGCTTCGCTTCTTTTATGGAAGCACCTACGGGTGCTCCCAGTGAAATATGAGAGCTGCAGTTTGAATCCTGTATGCAAATCCATAAAAATAAGTTGTCCCTGGCCCAGTTAAACAGCTTACAGTGTAAATAAATAAAAAAATATAGCTGCTGATTGGAGAAAGTGAAGCCACTTCTGTACTACGGCATTTCTGACATTTAGCATCCCTCTCAGAACTCTTGGCAGGATCAAGATGCCCCAAGAATGTGAGTGCTGCTTCCAGAGAGGCTGAGAAAAAGGGGAACAAAACCCCTCATCAGTTAGCCAAAGAGTTTCTCTTCACTGCAGGATGCTCACAAACCATAACCCAAGTATTGCACCGTCATTAAGTCCTATCCACTTACCTACTTCATTAGTCCAGGGATTGTGCTGCTTCTAATCTTTGTGATCTGGGTCATTGCAGGATTCAGGCTGAGGTTTGAGTCAATACAGGGCTTCATTTTCCTACTCCTAATGCTGTGTGTCTTCACTCAAGTGGAGTAAATATGAAGGAAACCAGATTTTGAACCTTGGCTTTGTTTTCTTTAATAGTCACATCAGTTAGGTTCTTTCCTTGTTTTGTCCCTAGGTTGTTTAAATGACTGAAGTGATCAGGATCAAACATGCACCACATTGAGCACTATTCAGCCCTTTGCTTCCCCAGATCCTAGAAAAAAAGCTTGAAAGTGTTTCAGGTGAAAGTGAATTTTCTTGTCTGGAGTTGCAGAGTAGTTCCCTGAGTGATGTTTCACAGCAGCCTGGTACCTACCCCTTCTGCAGAAAGGACATCAGTGAAGTGCAGGCAGATCTCCAATGTCCTTCTCATGCTTCCCTTTTGAAAATACAACTGCTTCTGCAGCTGACACAACCAGCAGAGACATCACCCATAAGTTTACAAGTCCAAAGAGTTGCAGGACAGTTCTCCAAACTAATTTGTAATAGATGAGCCTGGGCTCTCAGACTTCTCATCAAACCACCAGTGCCAGCTGTGGCATGAAGACCTGTTCAGAGGTGGTGGCTGTCTTTGCTTCAGATGGAAGATTCTCTCCCTTTTTGCCTCCAGCTTGTGACTGCCTCAGAGGAGGAGAAGTCAATGTGTGCACAGGGGCTTGAAGGGAGGCTGACTCCCTCCAGGAGGCATGAAGGAGTTTCTCCGGTAGTGATCTCCTCTTGTCAGCAGTAATTATGTCACTGCTGCTGGAGAAGTAGGGAAGATAGATGTACACATGTAGGTACCTTCCCCAGATTTGTGGGGTGGCTGTTAATTTCTGATTCAAATGTCTGATAAACCTGAAAGTGCAAGAGCCTTAGAGAGAACCTACATGGGGAAAAACAAGATCTGCACTTAGGGAGACTTCTTTGCAATGGAAAGCAGGCTGGTGAGGCAGTCTGATGGTAAGAAGAAAACTTTCTCTCTCAAATTGTATTCATTCCCTACCTTTCTATATGAAAATGCAGGAATAAGCAGGTAACAGTATTGCTTAACATGCACCTGTCCTGCTGGAATAACCGGGCTCATGCTGGCCTTCTGCTCCAGCTGGTTTGTTAACCCAGCTCACAGAAAAGAAGAGGAAGTGAATGTTGTCAGGAAAAATGGAATTTAGATGATCCTACATGTAGGTTTGATCTGAAAATGTTGCAAGAGGACTGGGAGGAGACAAGCCTGGAATCAAACGGGGGAAGAGGTTTGGCAGCTGCAGCAGCACACACCAAATACAGCAGTGAAGGCAAAGGGGTGTCATGATAAAAAGATCTCCAGAGAAAACCTCAGAAGAACTGATAGAGAAATAAGGACGCTCAAGCAAAGGTGAATTTAGTTAGAACTGACACAGAGGTTTTATTAACAAGTATATGATTTTTCTTTTGAGATAGATAGATAGATAGATAGATAGATAGATAGATAGATAGATAGATAGACAGACATATAGCCAGTAAAATCTGCACACTGCATATGAAGGTATAAAGAAGTATGCCAGTATACCCTCTTTCAATGTGTTTAACTGGACTAAACTGTACCAGTATACTTGCAACTGTGCCAGAAAGGCATTATGCTGCTCTGTGTTAGCATAATTAAAGTAGCAGAACTGGTAAGCACAGATGAATCCTTGAAGGCCTTGGAATGTTGTTTGGATTCACGTGGAGCTGCTGGCCTCATTTGTATTTTGTATTGCATTGCTTTTTAAAAATGTTGTTCTCTTTTGGTGTTGTACCCAAAAATATTTCCTTATTGCCATATAATCCCACTGAGAGTACTGTATGCACTTAACAGCATATGCTGGTTTGTTTCTGAAGGGTTTCTTTTTTAATGTGCAGGGCTGCTGAAGCTTTGAAGAGAAATCCTGAATCACTTTTTTAATGAGGTGTGGAAAGCGAACTGTGGGAATAAGTGGACTTGGCTGGACTGCAACTTCCCTAGATCCCCTGGGAGTTCTGAGTGTCTGAGAGATGCAGGAGTCCAATGTTAAGAATATCTCAGAAACATGAAGTTCCTGAAGGAAATACTGATTGTCATCACAGGCATTCCAAACCCTGGCAGCTCCTGAGCTTTGAAGCATTTACCCTGTACCTGCTGCTTCAGAGGAAGTATGCCTGAAGACAGTAGTTAGTAGTTAGAAGGGAGCAGTAACATTCACAATAAAGTCCATCAATATTATAAGGCAGTAAAAATATATTCTAAAACAATTAGTAATATTAACAGCAATAATCTCTCTCAAATACTGTAGCTTCAACAAAATGTATGGAGGAAGATTCTGACAGCCCTCAATCCTTTGCCAAAGGCAGAAGCACCCTTCTAAACACCAGAGAGAAGAACAGAAAAGGATTCTCATGCCTTGGCCCTTGGGAAAGATCAGTCAGATTCAGGAGGTATGAGAGGCATTTCTACACACGTCAGTGCAGAGAGGGGACGTTTCTCTGAAGTACTTGAAATATTTAATCTGTTTAGGTGGAGTTATGGCAATGGTAATCAATGAGATATTGGCTAAGAAACTTGTGAAGTAATCTGGGGGATTTTAGATGGAGACACAATATCCTTGGGGGCCTGGAGGAATATGTGCAAAAAATCTATTCTTTGAAGAGAATGAGAAATGGCTTTTTTTTTCTGTAGTTCAAACAGTGCTAAAAGCTTTGTCTTTGCTCCAGCTAAAAGGATCTTGCTTCTCTAAGCAGGAATACTTGGATTCTGCCTGGGAGGCTGGCAGAGCTTCGTGTGCTCCGTGTCTGCTGAGTGCGCAGCTGGATACCTGCGAAATGCTGGGTGACCACAGACTCATTTCCATGTATACTGCAGCATTCCTGTGGGAGGAGAGGCTCTTAATAAGCCTGCTCATAATGGCCATGTAAGCATGCAGGCTTTATTACCTGCCCCTGCCAACTCACCAGGAAAGTATGCCATTCCTGCACCGACGGATGTGTAACCAGGGCTGTCTCATTATCATGTGCTGCGCTGCCAGAAGCACTGGCTCGCTCTGTCCTTGGGCTTTTCACTGATGTACACAAAGCAGGAGCCTCTTGCTCGCTCCTCTGAATTACTTCTGGTGTTATTGCAGCCGCTGGAGAGAGGCAAGGACATACCAGGAAAGAGTTGGGCTCACTGCTTGATGAAGAAAATTGAGGAGACGCCGGTGTCAGTGCAAATCCTTGACTTAAAAAGGCTGTGCCTGCAGCGTGTATGACATTTGAGACACCCTTAAAAATATATATACATTTAAAGGACTTTCTGCAAACATTGTCCATTATAGTAGTTTAAATGGCAGGGTTTAGACACACAGGATTTTTCTCTGCCTCTTCCAATGCTTGCAAACTAATGCTCTGAGACAGACCTGCAGTGTTGCCTTTTCAGAAGCTCTGCAGAAGAAGTCTGATTACAGAAACACATTAGGAGCTTGAGAAGCAGAAATAAAATACAGCAAAAGAAAGCTGATGGATTAAGAAGAAAAAGAGAGTACAAACTCCAGCCAAACCAAGCCACAGGAAATGGAATCTGAATGTAAGAGCAGGATCGAGACAGAAAGGGATTTGGCAGGAGAGAAGTGGTTGCAAAGAGTTCAAGGAGAAATATAAGGCCCAGTCCTGTGAAACAGTGCTCATGATGAATTCTTACCTCTGCAAATGAACCCATTTGCATGACATTGCTATCATTTGTAGGTCTAGGATCTCAGAAAAATATAATCTGTTACAAAAGGGCTGCAACACTGAAAAGATAACGGGGTAAGAAGAGGGCAGTGTACAGGTTAGAGGGATTGCTTGCTTAAAACTCCCTTTGTCTGGACAGCCAGGATCATATCCACAGAGACAGGTAGTGGCTGTTCTGTACCAGATGGATTGGGTGTTTGTTGGGAAAACAGTGCCTCTGGTTGTGACAAAAAGGGGTACGTTTCACATATGCTTATTTGCCAGTTCTTCTGTTTCTGTCAGGATACTCTTTGTGATGCTGGATTCCTTCCCAGCCTCCTGTAGATTTTGGAAAGTCTCCCATTCAGCTGCCATGTAGAAGGCTTTGAACTTAAAATGAGAACAGGCAAAATGCACTCAGAGCCAGGGAGACCCTCATAATCCTCGTTCCATTTCTTTCTTCCTCAGTGGGACCACCAGGAAGGTGGCAGGGACCATCCTGGGACTAACACTGTTGGCACTGAGGAAAAGTGGGCATTGCAGCACAAGGTGAAAACTTTTGAAGAGGAAGGCTTGGATGTTTAATTGTAGGCCAGTGCCTGATTAGATTTTGGGATGAAATTAAATCTCTTTATGGAAAGGGAGCACTTGCCCACAACTGGGGTCTAGCTGTTGGAGGGACACCTATTTCAGAGCCATAAGAGTGTGTGTAAAGGCTGAAATTATAAGTATTCTCTAACTGTGGAAAAACAGGTGTCATTAGAAATTTTTGCAGAAAAATCAACAAACTACCTTTATTTCAAGGAGCAGAAACACTGCTGAAGAAAATGCCATTTGTGCATCAACTCCCCTCTGACAATAAATGTGTCTGAGGTCAGGAGAAACAGAACTGCAAACTATGTAGCTGATAAGGACAAGCAATTAATTTAGCTGTGGTGTGCAGTAGGTAGGCCTTACACCAGTGAAAGTTGTGAAAGTTGTGTGCAGCTAAAGCTGGCTCATAAAACAAACAGCTCTGGGCAGCTACTTGGCAAAGTCCTATCCTGCTTCACCCCCTTTGGAAGCACAGTCATGGCACTGATATGCAACTTATTTTATTTGTTATGTGTCTGCTGTTTGCATATAGGGTCTGAACTGGGAAGACAAAGAGACACCCTGAGGTGTGATTAATACTGGTCTCAACATCCTTGATACACCCAGAGCTTTGTTTACCTCTCATAGCACATTTGAGATCCCCTTGTCACCAGCTTGAGGAGCTCCAGAGAGTTGTTGATGTGAGTGAGACAGCACAACAACCCACTTGCTTCACTTCCTTCCTTACACTCTTGCACAAAGCTGTGGTCACCAGCATAGGAATAAAAATAATGCACACTTTTTTTTTGGTCCTTCTTTTTAAAGGCTTTATCAGGCTTTTATGTCTGATGCAACAGAATTAGGTTTCATTTTGCTGCAGGGACCCTCACAGTGGCAGAAGATGGTGCAAAGTGCTGCACTTCACAAGGGGAGGTGTAGCCAGCCCACAGGTACCTCTCTCAGCTTGCCTTGGGATGGACATCAGAACAGCAGATGCTGTGATGTAAAAAAATATCCCTCCATCTCACAGGGATTTCTTGCAACTTCAGAAGTGGCTGGTCTGTGATAAAGGATATCTCACCAAGGAGAGGTTTGGGCCACACAGGAAATTTAGACGTCACAGGGATGAGCACTCCATTGTTGTTGGGTTTGTGGAATTTAAACATCCAAGATAAGAGCTTTGTTCCTCTACCAAATACAGAGAGGGTGAGCAGGATTTTACACAAACACAGCTACCCACCTTTTTTTTTTCCTCCAGTGCATTTGAAAAAAAATAATTCTTTTAGTTTTGTTTAAAAATCAGGTTGTCTGTCCTGGTCAGAAAAATGCCTACTAAAATTCTACCACTTGCTAGATACAGATATTGTGGACTGGGATAATGGAGTAAGTTACAGATGAGAGGCACTGATCATTAAAAACTGATCCTTAAGACTATATTAAGTTTACTGACCTAAGCCTAGTTTAGGAAAACGTGCTCTAATTTCTCTTTTCTTTCAATAAGGTGGAAAATTTAGTAGATTTTAGACTTGAAATATTCTATTGCTTTCCTTGATAACACCTGTCGAAGTATCTGGGTGAGGGAAGAATTTTGCTTGACTTAGCCAGTCCCAATGTGTTGTCCTGTTTGTATCTCACATCAGTTCATGGATGTTCCAGAAAGAGCACACACACCCCTGGCCAGATGATGCAGCACTGAGGTGACAAACACAAAGCTATCCAGAAGATTCATGGATTCATTGCATCTTGAGGATGCATTTCACTCCATATCCTTCAGGAAATATTTAGATGTTCTACCTCACCCACCCAGGAGAAGCAATCTTGGCACAGTGCAGAAATGCTCAAGCAGCTTGGGAAAGCAATATCACCTTCAGTAAAGTAATCAAATTCAGCAGATTACCTGGGATTTATTTTTTCCTGCGGAGATCTCCTCTGCTTGTCACTTGTATTTGTGTAGGTATGTAGTATCCAGGAGGAGAAAAAACTCTCTCCTGAAGAGGTTTCTGAAAGATAACAGGAGAGAAGATAATTCAGGAGAGCAGTCCTGGGCAGAAGTGGCAATGTATTACTCTGTTTTTCTGGTATTTAACTTTCTGTAATGTGTGTGGGCCAGGCCCTGGTGACTGTAGGGATATCCTCTGCTGTGCCAAACTAGGGACTGTTTGAGTCAGCAGCATGGATTATGCTTTATGTAAACACAGTAATATTACCTAATATGTCATGAGGGAGAGGGTGATTTATTGATGTCAGTGATGCAACAGGAATATTTTGGTGCCACCAACCAGAGAGGAGAGGCAGACTGCTGCTGCCTCTGGACAGATGTGTCAGAAGTGCCCTTTGCTTTCCCAGCACATCTGCCCAGGAGAGAACCATCACACTATAGGCCAGCTAATCCCATCTACTCTCAAAGCTTTGTCTTAAAAACAAGTATTATTCACGTGAGAGTGATTTTGAATACTTGTGTTGGAAAAAGTGCCTAATTCAGGACTTTCTAAAGCATGCAGTGTATCTGTTTCAAACTACAAAGCATTTGGAAGATCAATGGTCAGGGATTTATGAAGTGATTTATTGTGTCACTGACCATTTAGATACCTCATATCAATGGACTGTTTTTCTCTATCACAGAAAGAAGATTAGTTTTTACCCATGGCCAAAACCTGAAGTCATTATTAATTTTATTACTTAGTCAAAATTCTTATTAAAGACTTAAGGATTTGGCTTGAGGCTGAGTATTTCAAAGGAGGATGTATTTAGAATAGAAAACAGAAGGAAGATCTTTGTAAACATCCGAATTTTTTCCTCTCTCTTTAAATTCATCCAACAAACACATTAAATCTCTTGCAATGCAAGCAGAGAAAGTTAATTCAGATGTAATTCCCACCCTTCTTCCCTGCCAAGAGATGGATCTGTTTACTCTTGTGGAGATAACTTTGTTTATGCTCTCCCAAGATAGCCTTAGCCTCTCCCCTGGTACCACCCTCACCAGATGTGAGCCCTGCTAGCCTGGTTTACAGACCTGTGTGATGCTTATCACCTTGGCACCCCAAAGGATCTCAAATAGCCTCTAAGTAGGAACAACTCCAGTGACAGAGGCTCTCAAGTGTGCTGTCAGTGAACAAAGGATGTGGTCACTGAGGAAGCCTAAAATGAAAATAAACAGCATAGAGATTTTGGATTAGCCTGAGGGCCTCTAGAGAAATGTTGGAGGAACACAGTGCAGACCTATCAGTGAGCATTGCTGATGTGTGCTGGGCATGCATATTCTCTCCTGAACCAGTTAGAGAAGTTGTACCTGCATAAATACAAGGTACCAGCAGATTCTGCAGGCATGTTGTCAAGTTCAGTTAGATACTTCTAAAATATGGAAGTGGCTTACCTGTAACAGATTGAACTTTCATCAGCCAACTAGATTTGATAATTCCTTAGGGCAGGAATTATCTTTGGTTGTGGTGCATGTATGGATGACAATTTAAAACTTAGTAATGTGTGGAGATCTGGAAATGACTGTAATTTGCTTTGTTTTTCTGAAGTCTTGAAACTTCTGCAAACTGAGACTATAGTAGCTCTGTGTTTGTGCAGTGGTGAGCTATCAGATTTCAGAGATCAGTTTCCAGTGTTAGAGTTTCCTCATGTAAGTTACACCACCTGCCATCCTAAAATGCATTTTTCCCCTCCATCCATGTATCAAAGAGTAAAAAAGACATTTTCCTCTAAATTCTCAAAATTGAATTAATGAATAGTAATGGTTTAGGAAGGAGTGACCTAAGTTTCACTTAGTCCAGCTTCTCAATAGCAAAAGCAGAGAATGGTTTTCTTGAGTATCCAAACCAGCATGAGGATGAAGGACCTTCACTTGGTACAGCTTTAATATTTAGAATTCACACCATCCAGCGTGATCTGTTGTCTGGTAGCTCAGAATGCTGTTTTATTATTCCACGGTGTATTCCCCCTATTCCAAACATCATTACCTGAAATGACACTTTTGGCTGTTCAGCCAGAGATAAATGTGTATAAATACTAATTTAACCTCAGCTGTAGGATGAATCTGAGCAGATCTCAAACAGTGGTGCACAGATATGAGGCAGATCCATCATTCAAATAAAATGTGCATTTGTTAGGTAACCTCCTACTCAGAACCTTGTAAAAGCCATCAGCTGTGTTCAGATGAGAATTTTTTCCTCTCTCCTATTCAGCAAACAGTTGCTATGCATATGGACAGCTGATTTGCCCAGAATTTATTAACCTGGACAACACTCACATACTTCAGGTATTCCAAAATATGTCTTTTGTGTGATCTGGGAAAAATAGGTAGCAGAGATTAATGATCTTCAATATACAATTGCCATATTTAATATACACCACACACAGAACATTTAATGTCCTTTTACTCCCTCTTATAAGTTGCAAGGGCAAGTACTTGAGGCCGTTGAAGTCAGATATATATTTTATTTTTTTTTTAACTGTCTGTAATGCATAATTGTGTCTCTTTGTGCATCCATCAGCACAGCCTCCGACTGCTAGTTTTTGGCAAGTGGTTTGGTGTATTTTCAACATCCAGCTGCACGAAAGGGATTTTCCCACTTGAGCCGGGGTGAGCCTTTGGGATCAGGCCCGCCGGCCCTGCGGAGATGCCGGGCTGGCGGCTCGGCGTGGCCCGGGAGAGCGGCGGCGAGCGGTGACCTCTGGCTGCAGCAAGGGCAGCCAAGACCAGCACTCTCCTCCTCATTTGTGTCCATGGCACAGTGCACAGGCAGAGATCCTGTAGCTCCCAAGCGTGCTGTGCCTGGCCTCGTGCTCTGTGTCCCAGTGCTGCCCGAAGGAGCAGCCTGTGCGAGCACCGCCGTCCAACGTGCTTGGTCACTGCCTCTACCGAGGGGCTTCTGTGAGCTTGCAGGAGAGATAAAAGTGAATTTGGTTCCCAGGGCAGCCTGGAGGTCACCTGCAATAGGTCACCCTTAACAAACAGCGTTGACACAGAGCTGGAACAGGGCAAGTGAATGAAACTTAGCTCTGTCCTATTTGAGCGATGGAATTTATTCCCAGCTCTGACCTTGTGCAAACTCTGTTGCCATATTTATCCCATGGAAAGAATGACCATGGCCTCTGCCAGCACCGTGGGCAGGAGATCTCCAGCCAGGTCTGGACACCGAGGAGCCAAATGACCCACAGGGTGCTGGTGGATGGAGGGAGGAGGGATGGCCTCTGCTCTCACCTGAATCTGGGGATGCCACAAAAGGCTGCTGAGCCCAAATGGCACGTGGGGCTGTGCAGGACATTGGGCATTGCTGCTCCCCAGGGTTTCTCTTCGCTCTCCTGGGTGCCTCCAGGTGCAGGAGGGCAGTGCCCTGAGCTTTGTCCCCACAAAGAGGGGAGGAGAGCCCTCTCCCTGCAGCGGTGCCACCGAAGGTGAAGGCGGCAGGGCACGGTGGTTGTGACCTTCCTGTCACACTCACGCCTGAGCCCAGCAGCTGCATCTCTGAGGCATGGGTTTGCAACAAGAGATGCTGTGCTCACTCTGCCAGTGTCTCAGGAGGCCTGAAGGGAGGGGGATTTCTGCCTGAAAAAAAATTCTTCCCTTTGAATCCCCTGTGCTGTCAGGGGCTACTTAGCTACTTACACAGAAACTGCCCCTCCTGCACTCCCTTCTGTCCTCTGTTCCCTTCTCTTCTGTGAATGTACTTTACCAGAAACAGTGACTGACCTCCCTGAGCATACAGGAAGCATCCTGCTAAAAAAAGAAAGCTGATCATGTGAACAGAGCTAAACTTCCCACAAGGTGTAATTTTTCTCCGTTTGTTACTTTTAAATGCAAATGCATCATGGCAAAAAAGATAGAGAGGAAGTATAAGAGAGCAGGGGAAAACTCTTCGAGCTCTTGGGACCTGTCTGCTTTGCATTCAGCTGTCCTGAGCCTGGAGAGACATTTGTGCTAAAGGTTATTTCAAAGTAGCTCAAAGGGGAGGCTTATTCTTACTGAGGATTTTTGTTAATCAGCTGTGACGCACCTCAAATCATTCACCTCTCGGGGCTTTATCTGAAACAAGTCCATGTTTTTCCAAGCTGTCACAATGGAGGAAGGAAACCTGCTTTGGTCCAAGGGTAGGTGCTGGTAAATAGCAGTGAGGCTAAAAGCCAAGCCCAAGGTGCAGGCACAGTAGTGCAGCCCCAGGGACCCTGCAGCCTCCTGGGAACATCAGGACAGGAATTGCTGTGGATGAGGGCTGTGAAGAGGGATTCCCTGGCCCAAGCCTGCTTGTTTGGGTGGCTTGTGGCAGCACTGAAAGAACATGCAAAGAGTGAGAGGGTGTTTTACTGATTAAGTACTTATTCATTTGGACCATATGACTTTTTCTGGAGGCTTCAGCAAACCTAAATCAGTATAATAAAATATCCATCATAAAGAAATCACCCCATGAAGCAACCCTGTTTTTATTGCTTTAAGATGTTCATTCAAATAATATTTCAGAGACCTACTATAGTGATCCTTTCCTGGGTTTCCCCATCCTCATCCACACTGAGATGCCAGAAAGGAGAGTTCATCATGAAGCTTTTTTATAATGCTTCCCCAGCTGTGAGGCAGAAAGCCTGTAATTACATTAGCTCCTTGGATTTGGGGGGGGTGGGGGGGACAATGTGCTTTCTCCTCATTCCACCAGTTACCCTGCAGCTGTAAAGTGCCTCTCCCTAGATGTCCTTCTATGCAATGATTTTAAAGCTCTTTGCAGCGGGAGATGCCAACAGCATCAGATGAAATAGAGAGGAACAGCTTTACAAAGGAGGAGAAACAAAGAGAAAAATGCCAAACAACCTGCAAAGAACTTGCTGCTGGCAAGAGCAGGGTTCAGCTCCAGCCTCTTGTCCTGCAGGCATCCACAGGTGTATGGCCACCCTGCTGCCCTGGCTGCTCAGGGTGTGCCTGGCACGAAGCAGCGCACGGAGTTTGTGTTGGTGGATCTAATGACTCATCTGCAGGCTTGCTAAGCAGAAACCTTTATCTGTGATAATGCAGTTGATAGCTTCCTGCTACACACTATATAGATACAGAAATGTAAGAGACTACCAACAAATTGCAGCCATGGTAGAGCAAAATTGTGTATTATGGCTTGGTGAGAAAGCCTTTCCTTTCCTGTGGGTGTTTCAGTCTTGTTTCAAGGTGGAGCTGGGTGCTACTGCAAATTTCACTTCCTCGACATCCGCTTGCATGGCAATTGTGTCAAAGCTGCCCAGAGAAAAGTAGAATTACAGCTGAGATACAGCTGAGCAAGATTAAACTGCTCTTTTTGTTTGCTCTGTTTATCTTTTCCCTTGCCAGTGCACTTCCCTGCATTCCTCTGGTGCACTTTAGAACAAGTAAGCCTTTTGAAATGATTCTTCTAGCACACAGAGAAACCACCTCAGGCAGTCATCAAAAACCCAGGCTCAATTTAAGTGAGGCATGCTGGCAAGAAAGAACAAAGGTGAAGCTTTTTGCCCTGAAAAAGTGTGAAGCTGACTGTTGCAGTCTGCTGCAGAGGAGATTTTATTTAGAAACACACACAAATATGGTCATGTAAAATATTACAGAAGACATTCATAATTCTACTGGCTGCATTTCTTGCTAATTATGGTTTAAAACTTAAATTGGACAAGAATAATATGTGATTATTTATCTGCTGCTTCTCTGTCTATCCTTTGGCTTCATAAAGCATTGACTTCATCACTCCTCTTGGTATCATCTCACCTCTCCATAGTATGGCAGTTCCACTTACCCCATGCTCTGACCCTTCAGAAGATTCATAAGAAGTTCTGTAGGTCTCTCATACTTAAAGACGAATATTGATTGTATAAAAATACATTGGTACTTAAGAGTTGAGCTGGAAAAATATGTTTCTGAGGTGTCATTATTTTGCCATGAATAGGATGCTGCAGAGACTTAGATATGAATGTTTGATTTAGCACAGCATGACTTCAGTGTGGAAAATGAGCAATGTGCAAGTGCATGAGCACAGGGCACTGAGAAAGCAGCCAATGTTTGCATGCATTGATCTGCCTGACAATTTGATAAATCAGTAGGTTCTGCCTTTAAAATAGCATAGAAGAGTTTCAGATGCTAAAATTTGAAGATGCTAGTCTTTTCCTAAGTGAGATTTTGTTCTCATTAACTCAACCTTCATAGTTTCCTTCGGTGGAAAAGTTTCCAGTTTGATGACGACAGTGCCCAGACTGGATGCTGGGCCAGGAAGGCAGGTGACAGCAGTGGGAAACCAGCTGTAGTTACACTGGGAACTGCCACCAGTGGTACCTGGGACACAGAGACCCTGTGAGGAAATGATCTCTGCCTGTGCTGAACCTGCTTGGAAGTAAGTGTATGGAAAATAAACAGCTTTGGTCATGCCAGGTTTAGTTGGGACTGCTTCCCCTTTCGACAGCTATTCAAATGCCAATCTATTTTTAACATTCCAAATATTTTTACAGCACAGTTTTGGCATGCATTTTCATATCATAGTTTGGAAGGGCTAAGCTAAGGTTTTGCTTTTACTTTTTAAAATGAAACCAGAGGTATAATGCACCACCCTCTTCAGCCAAGAGGCTGCCAATGAATGTGATTTACCTTGCAGTGGGATAGACAGTGAGTATAAATTAGAATCTAACACCTGAAATGCAGTGAGCAACACCTTCCCTCAGTGTGAACGAGCAGAGCTGTGATGTCAGTGGAGCCTGACTGATTTATATCTGTGGGAGTCTGGCCCTTTGCCTGCATAACTCCCGTTGGCCGTGACTGGCAGGTCCCAAAGCAGCCTCCTTTTCTGCTTCTGGGTGGAGACTTTCCTCTGGCTGCCATGTGGGACTCAGAGGATACGTCTTGCAGAATCAGAGAGAGCCCACCAGGGGAATGCTTTCCTCTTCTGCCTCACCCTGATCCTAGCAGGTGACCTTGGTGTCAAAAATCACCTGTCTCTGCAGGTATGTGCAGGGCCAGACCCTCAGTGTGGTTCCCTACATTTAACATCTGCTGTGTTTAGTGACTCAAGCTTTAATGTTGGAATGTTCACTGTGCCAAAGGTCCTTGGAAGACAAAGTCCTGCTTTCAAACATTGCTGTAGAGCCTGCCTGGAAGCCCAGGCAATGAAAGCTCCTCAAGGATTCAGGCACTCTGGAAGATGAGTGGGAAGGTGGGAACCAAAAGCTCCGATTTCTGATTCTGTCATGTCCTGCCCACATTGCAGGCTGACGCTCCCCTACTTTGTTCAGTGGTAGAGCTCCCATTTTGTTGTTTTATTTTTATTAGTTCACCAGGGTATAATGTGAAGCAGAGGTGATTTGGGTTGTGAGCTGCCAGTGAGCTGTCAGTCAGCTGCAATGGATGCCTTGTGCCTTGGTCCCTGTCAGCTGATACTACAAGAGCCATGAACTGCAGTGAATTGATGGTAACCCTTTCACCTGGTCAATATGAGATTGAATTAATCTTGGTGTGGGCTTGGGGGCTCAAAGCACCCGAGTGTGGCTGAGCAATGGAAAAACTGTCAGATGTCAGAGAGGGAAGAGGATTTTCTACCGAGGACAAATCATCAGCAGGGTTACAGCCTATTTGGTAAGCAGACTGAGAAGTTGAAGCAAAGCTAAAATACCACTATACAACCAGAGGTGTTCAGGAAACCACTGTGTGCTAAGCTTTGTAAAATTAAATAGCTGCCCTGTTTCGACCCAGACGTGGTTAATCTTCAGCTGCAGATGAGACACTTTGTTTATAGCAGGCAAAGGCAGCCTGCAAGGGGCTTCAGCTAGATGTAGAATCCCTATTGTCAACAAGAATAATCCTTGATTACTAAGAGCTGAAGTCCTTGCCAGGAAGAACACGTCTCCAAGTTTACACCCTTATGATCAGAAGGATAATCTATTGATAATCCATTTTTTTAAGGAAGAAGAACTGGAAAAGCTGTCTGTGAGCAGCTGAGCCTGCATTTTGTTGGTTGCCAGTGGTGAAAGGATGTATTATCACAGTCCTGGGCACTTAATCATTGAGTGGAGTACACAAAAATAGAAAGTTGCAGGCTGTGCTGAATGGGTTGAAAGGTTGTGGGAACATGTTCTGGCACACCCTTGTGCTGTGGTGAGATACATGATGAGGGGGAAGGGGAAAGTGCAGTTCAGTGGGCCTGAGCAAAGGGGAATATACTCTTGTTTCCATATGAACCCTCTTCTCTCTTTCACTCAGCATCATATTGCTTCCTGGAGCAGAAATAATTTCCATTAGTCATTCAGAGTAACACGTTTCTAATGCATACAATGTGGAAATGTCTCAGCAGCAAATCTATGGTCCGGTTCAAATGCTAGGAAAAAGCTTTAGTACACTGCACAATAAAATATTTGTAAACACAGATGACTTGAGTTTAAGAGGAACTTTGGTCAGCTGGAAAATAAACCAATATAAAACTACACCATGACAAGAAATGAGCCAAGTAGGGGACCTGCCTGTTCTTAAAAAATCACCACCATTGCAAGAAAAACCCAAGGCCATTGTTGGAGCAGGTAGGAGAGCAGGAACCCCAAAGAAAATAGGATAAAGAGACATTTGGTTGGCTACCTGTGATATATATTAAGAAACAGCCCATAAACCCCAGTCATTGTGCCACAGTCAATATCAAGTTAGCCTCCTTTCTGCCAGACCAGCCAAGGCATGAATACTAATGCTGCCCTCAGCTGCCACAGAAATTGTCTCTTTGCATAAGAGGAGTGAAGACCTTTTGTCCTTAACTTGCTTGTGCCAGGACTAAGCCAGGAGCTCCAGCTGCATCTGCAATCAGACAGGCTCTGCTTAGCAGCATTATATTTAAAACTCACTCCTCCTCGCCTCCCAGGGAGAAAATGAAAAGGAAGGCTGCACGCACGCCCTGTGGTAAGGGTGGCCCAAGGTGGTGTCCCTGCTGGGAGCACAGCAAGCAGATAAAAGCAGGGCCAGAACAAGCTTTTCTGAGCACTTCAGCTGTGTGAGCACAGTAGGGGACCCGCTGTGGGCCCTCTGGGCAGTGGCAGAGGCACAAGGTGGTGGGAGGCTGCGATGCAGGGCTGTGCTCGGAGTGCTGGAGGTGCAGGGATGAAGGCACAGCCTCAGAAGCCACTGGGGCTGGAATGCAGGAATTCCCCTGATTCCAGGGCTGCACGTGGTGGGAAAGCAGAGCAAGACAGTTTTGTACAAAGCCATAAGCAAGTGGAATTCTTTCTGACTCGGCAGAAAGACAAGGAGGGCTCTGCCACCGGGAAGCAGGGGCAGCAGCAGAGGTCTCTTCAGCCTTGGATGGGCAGAAGCACAGCGACAGCCAAAACCACAGGCTGTGTGACCCAGGGCCTGAGCCTTTCTCAGTGTCATGCTTTCTAACTGGGAGTGCTGAGAGAAGGAAATTAAGAAACGAATGATCATGGAGAAATCTTTTCCTGCTGCCTCCATGCTTAAGAGCATCCTTGCTTTTATATCATACCACTCCCTCAGCAGCCTTGCATGACTTTCTTGAAGATTTGCCTACGTGGTGGAGTTACTGTAGGGCTGTTTGAATAGCTGTTTTTTCAGAATAGCTGATTCTGAACAACCCAGTGCAAAGCCAGGCTTCTTCTGAAACAAGAAAACCTTATTTTGATTAATCTCAACACTCTGTCAGAACTGACTTCTTTTCAGGAGTCGATTGGGTTAAATCAGAACAGGTGGAAGAGGAATGTCCACAAAGAGAAGGATCAGGAACAGCCTTCAATTTCACACCCTCTCTTAATCAGAATGAATTGGCAAGCATGGACAACTGTCCCATTGCACAGGGGAAAAAAATAAGAGTATATATAGATGTGAGTCTGATACAAAGGTGCAGCATGGGCCTCCCAAGTCCTGCTCTTTCTTCTAAGCATGTAAGAACTGGATGGATATTGGTTTCTCCTGTCAGTTACCTGTCTTATGTAATGTACTTTGTTCTTCTACACTTATGGTGATTGTTTTCCCTCTACTAACTTGTGCAAACATCAGCTTCATCTTTATCACTCTTCCAGTCCTGTTTCTAACAGCTGGATGTGTACAAACAGCCAATTCCTTATGATGTAGCACTTCCAATTTTCACATAATCACCTTGCTGTCTACTACCTGCAGCAAATCAGTCCATTCAAGCAAATAAGAGCTCATTGCATTTATGTCAGTTACAGGTTGCTTTCAAGAATCCAAGGGATCTCTTGATCTCAGTGTACAAACCGTCACTTCCTCTGTCAGTGAATCCATGAAATTCAGAACAAAAATAACGGTGACACTGAATAATTCAGTAATACACTCTGACAATATCTGCTAAACTCCTGTCAACACAGCCTACCTCGTTGTTGCTGGAGCTGGCTTTACAGTCCCATGGACTATTATTAGTCTGGTTTTTGGATACTTAACACCTTTTGCAAGAACAGGAATACGAGAATAAGCTGGCATTTTTATCATAACGATGTTACAACTAGAGGGATAAAACCCCAATCAAAACAGGTTTGTCACAGTTATGGGCAAGTTGATGTAAGAATGATCAGCTCTACTAGGTCAGCCTTGTCTTTGCTGCTTGGGTTTGTGTCCACCTCCTCCTCTGCCACACTCACAATACAACGTGAGAGCACACTTAGGAGGCAACCAGGGAGTTACATAACTTATGACCCAAATGAAAAAATCCAGGGATGGCACAGAAGTGGGTGGTTGGAGACACTTTGCCAAAGGATTCAGTCACTCTTCAGACAGGAGAAGTAAACCATAAATCTGAGTGAAGACAAGACACAGAGTGGCTTTGGTGTTAACATAAGTGGAGCCACTACTGTGGCTCTTTAATGAAAGGAATGAAGCACTTCCTTGGCCATTTCAGGTTTTGTGTGTAGAATCTCTTTAGCTCATGAAAGACAACAAGAGGTGGTTGTCTCATGTTTGGGCTTTCTACAAATTGGACAAAAGATCCAAGGACGTATACATACCCTTAACCCAGACCAAAAAGTGAGTAACCTGAGCTAACAGGCTAAAGATAGACAAATTCAAAAAGTCAGTCTTTTCACAGTATCTCAACTCTAGAACAATTTATGTACAACTTTAACAGACCTGTAATCATACAAAGTGTTTAAATCAAGATTGAACTTCAAAAATAAGAACTGCTGTAGCTTCAGCAGAGTTAAAAATACCATATTGAAAAATTAAGATGGGGTATTCAGACTTCATTATACATAATGCTTTCTGATCTTTGAGTCTTTGTCTAGCTTCACAAGACTGGAATAATGTGTCTTCCCACTGTACTTTTAGTCCCTGGAATTTTTCCATAATGCACAAATTAAGATGGAAAGTTAGTTATTCTGATCAGAAAAATATGTAATTCAGACTGAGGCTTAAAATTGAAAGGTTATCTTGTTATAATTTTGGTTTTTCTTATGGGTTCATGCTGTCCTCGTATCAACTATGCATTATGCTATAGAACAACTGACATGAAATGTTCAAGTAATTTTAAAAGAAATAACATATGGACTCTTTCCTGTTTGCTTTCTCCTCATCCATGCTTTGCACTGTATTTGGCATTTTGTGGAGTGCAGGTGAGGAGCAGTTCATTATGGGTAAAGCTGTTCTTTGAAGGACAACACAAGGATGCTGTATAGTAGTAGGATGTATTTTATTTCTTGTAGACTGGGCCATACATAAATCAGAGAGAGGGAAAAAATGTGAACCATTGGGTTCTGTGTAGAGAAACATAGAGCAATAATTTCCACTTGGAAAACTGTTTAGGTCAGCTTCAGGAGGGAAAGAATGAAATTTGATTGTAGTGGACCTGAAGATGAACACCATTTCCCATTTACTGGCAAATAAGTATTGGTGATGAAAAACTCTTAATATTTGACCTTGAGGAGCCTCTTCAAAAGTCACACATAAACCCTAGAATATCCAGCTAGCAAATGTTTTTGGCAAATCCCTGGCTGAAAAGCATCTATTTCTAAACAAAATTTCTTAAGAAATGATATACCACATGCAGAGAGCCACTAGAACGTTTTTCAGTGCCACAGAGGTGTGTTTTCCTGTCACCTCAGTAGTCAGTTTACAAGGTGGGCACTCAAAGGTAAGATGGAGATTTCAGCCATGCTCAGTGGCTGCAGAAACAACTCTGCCAGAGGAAGACTCAAGCACTCCCTGACCAACAAGAGGCCAACTCTACACATCCAGAGATTGTTGGATGGCACAGCCCCCCCCCATGTTGTCCCCACATGCTCACGTCTGTCCCCTCCATGGTTTTGGTGTGTAACTATCTGCTGAGGCAGGGAACTGAGGCAATTAAATTTTAGGTTTTCTTGGTAGTGTGCTTCCCCAAGGGACTCTTCAGTGAGTGCTGTTGCCAGCAGAAATGCTTGCCCAGGCTTGCTGACCACGCATCTGTACAGATCCTGGGAGTGCCTGCTCAGTTTTGCCCAGCAGGGTTAGCCCCAGTCGCTGTCAAGCTGCCCTTGATCCAAACTTGTTGGCAGCTCAGAGCTGAGCAGAGAGAGGCACAACTTCAGCAGAGCAGCAGCAACAACTGTTGGATACAGCACCATCAGAAACTGCTGTGGTCAGTCCCAAATCCCACTTGGCAGCTAGAGGGCAAACACTGAGGACAGAGACATCAGGAATCACTATCATCTGCCTGGAAAAACCTGTAAGATACTTAAGGTGGGATTTACATACAAATATAGGATTTGGGAATAATACCTTAAAAGGTTTAATTTGATTATAAAACATGGAGGTCAGAGTTTCTGTAAGTCCTTTAGAGGGAAAGAAAATTCAGAGGTATAGCTTCCTGGCCCAAAGCAATTCTCTGAATGCTTAGATTGTCAAGGTTCTCAGGGTACCTTGAACCACCTGACACACAATTTGTATCAGCAATTTTTTCTGTGCTTTTGCAGTTGTGATTTTATCACAATAAGGTCAAGGCAGCTGGACATAGAAAAATATGTTTCAGTTAATTCTCCCAGACTCTGAACCAGGTTGACAATAGCTTCAGATGAAAAAAGAAATGCCTGGTGGTCCATAAAACAAGGTGTTCCACTAAACAAGTATCATCTGAAAGAAGAAAATCTCACATCCCCACAGAATATTATTCACTCAAATGGTAAGCCATTAGTGTACATCACCTCTGAGAAGACATTTACACGATACAGGAGATAATGGTTTGGCTGCAGAACATTTTGGAGGAGGAAAATACTGTGGAAGAGTGGAGAAACACAAAATCCTATTGTTGAGGTGTCTGACCACTCTCATGTACTTCAATAGGGTTCATACCTCTTTATTTTGCAATGGTTTTTACAAACTCTGTGAAAGAATCCTGCATGAAAATCTGATTAAAGCAAGGCAGGTTGTACTCCACACAGTTGCTATAATAATTAAAATTAAGACAGAATTAAATCCCAAACCTACTTATTTTAGGTTATGTTTCTACTACTTCCATCTACTTGAATACCCAGAAGTAGGTTGAAATTAAACTAGCAGACTTTTTTATAGTCCTGTTTTGCCTAAGATACTAGATCTATTCAGATAGATCCATTTAAAATTAAAAATCCATTTTTAAAAAAAGAATTGTAAAAAAATGCCTGAAGCATTCATAAAATGCTTGTAATTCACGAAACAAGAGAAAGCTGTTCTGGCCCCTATTTGTACCTGAGTCCTTCTGCTAAAAGATGCAACATGGTAGTAACTACTTTTCTTTTTTTAAAAAAATGCACACTACACATTTACATTTGCTTTTAGCTGTAACAGACCTTTCACAAAAGCCATTTTCTCTCAAGTAATTTATTTCCTTGCAAAATACAATCTACCACATAAAATACAGACCAGTATGTTTCCTTCTAATCCCTTTCAGCTACAATATACACTTCAATGTGACTGTAAAGTAAGTGTTACATTTTAAGATAGAAAACATAAGTTAGTGGGATCATATCCCCTTCAAATACTTGAATTCTTCTGCAGTAAAAAAAACTTAATAGGGATTCAGAGGGTTTGATTGGTTTTGAAGTTCACAGGAACTATTCCACCAGAATAAAAACAAAAATAAATGCTGTAACATAAGATAAGGATCTTCTACTAGAAGATCCTACTTCTACTAGAAGATCCTGGGGAAAGCATGGCTGAAGAATTAGTGTCATTAGCCAGCAGGACAGTGATCTCATTTCAGTGACCTTGTTCTATCAGCATCTGGGCCAACTTACAATGGCAAAGCATTTAATGTAAGTATGCAAATGCTCTCAAGTGCTTTCTAAAATGCCAGCTGCCTATCCCCCAGTTTACAATACTACTGTATTATAATTCTGTTATGAAGGTATGTTATGAACAGTTACTAATGCCTTTGCCACAGGCTGAACCTGTAAGAGCTGACTGGCAATGGGCTGTTACAGGATGCCTATTTAGGATAGATCAAACTAATTCTTCTAACACACCTTGCCAGTATTTTATTTCAGAAAAGTGACAAACTTTTGGTCTCAAGAGCTGATGGTTCAAGAGACAGCTAAAAAGCTAAATACAGTAGTTTCCAGTGTGGGAGAAGAAAGGGCTTGGCAAGGGGACTACAGGCATTATGTACTTGATTAAACTTTGTCTCTTCTTACACCATAGTTGCCATCAGGTGGACATGGGCTATTTAAAAGTCTTTTGGATTTAATTAACACATTGCTAACTTCCCTGCTGGAAGCAGACAGTCATTGCAGTACTAGAGGACTAACTGCAGAAATGCCACCCAGCATGAAGAGGCTCAGCTGTACCTACAGTAAGTTTCTGTACACACATTCCAACACTTACTTTTCAGGAGGGTGTAATGATCTGCACACTAGTCTTAAGTAGAGGCAGTTTGAACAGCAGATTAGTAACATAAACTGACAAGCTGTATGTGCCTATCAATAATACACAGCAGAGCTGTTGCTGTCTTTGGATTAGAACAGTTGCCACATTAAAAATACTTTGTTTATAAAAAAATACATACTCTAAGTCAGCAAGAGACCACGTGTAAGTATTGTGTAGATTTTACACACTCAGCTCACTTCAGCTGCTAACAGCTTTAAAAACAGGAAGACTAAAACCTCAAGTCTATCAAGTTCTGACAGCAAATTGTGTAATCCTGGTGCATCGTTGCTGGTATTGTTAAGCCTGGTCTCGATATCGCGGTGTCAACATCCCTCAGGTGCAACCACCTCGTGCTGCTTCAGTCGTTCTGTGGCTTTCTGTGGAAGTAGGTGCAGATCTTCCTCATGGAAACTGATGTGGCTGCAGCCTAGCAAGAAATAAAACCAAAACCAGCATGAAACACTTCTAGGTTAACACTTCAGATGCTGCAGGAGTCTCAAGTCTCCCCTCCATCGTTGTCCCAGTTTGCTCGGCTTCCCAACAAAGAGAGTAAATGAAAGGTTCTTTACTACAATCTGTCTCACAGGTAAGAGGCTTAGTAGGTGCAGGAAACACTGTCTAAATCCTAGGGCTGTCCTACTACCATGAGAAATGCACTCCAGCTGCAGCTTCAGCTTCCCTACAGCAGATGACAGAGCTGCAGATTTCCAAGATACAGCAAATTCAGTGAATGCTGTTGGGTATTCCTGGCATCTCCTCAGGCTATGAAAACAACACAGGAGCACCCCAAAATCTGAACCAGAGCATACTGGGCAGGAAAGGTAATTGTCCTATAGTAATCTCTCTCTGGGGAAAATCTCTGTGTCTTGTGTTTTATCATGTACAGCACAAAGCACAAGTAGTTACAAATAGCTGTAGGTTTCCTACAACCAAGATTTCTTGGTACAACCACAATATGAAGAGTCCAGCTGCTATGAATAACTTAAGGAGTGGTGGTTTGTCCAGGTCATATCTGGTAGAAGGGTTAGAAGGGATTAAATCAGGTAAGGAATGAGATAAGCCTCAATGATGGCAACAACTTTTAGCATCAGATATTCAGTTGAGAGTACAACTAAAATCTGATGATTGAAAATTTACCTAACATTTACTGAAATAAGACTCAGCCAAAGACACTGGAGGACTTGGGAGTCCAGTTTCAGAGACAAGTCAAGTTTGGTTTGTTTCAAAAAATGTAATTGTAATTTTCTGGTTAAATCCTCATGCCAACATTTTTAGCTGCTTTGTAAGCTTAACTTTAATTTCAGACCCTAGGATGAGCTCTGTGCCAGGCTTCCTGTACACCAAAACTAGGATGATGTAGGTCAAATCCTGCCCTCCCACTCTTGCACAATTCTTATTTTCTGCTACTTTTCCATTGAAGGAACTGAAGGCATTATTTAACATGGGTAACAAATTCTTTTGCGACCTGAGCTGGAAGAGAATTTAGCTCCTTCTTCCAATGCTTAAGTGGCTTTCCAGTAACATAAACAGGCAGATGTGACGGTGAACTCATAAGCAGGAGATCTGCCAGGAAAGCTGTTGGCATTATTGTGCCTCTCAGAGTAGAGCTGTATTTAAGATGACGGCTACATCCTCCTTCAAACATCCAGCTGGGAGCTGTGAGGATCTCTGAGCTCCTGTGTGCCTTAAGTCCCTTGAAAATGAAGGACACATGATAAAAATTCTGTTCCTGCGTGGAGGGGATTAGTAGATAACAGCATTAATGTATCCAGCTTATTAGGCCAGAAATCATCCCTTTTGTCCATAGTCAAAGGGATCAGATAATTCTTTGTGTCTGAGCAGGAGAGATCAAACAAGGGGAGAGTGGCAGCTAGGGATAACTTCTTTCATGACAATGTTGTTGGCTGCCCTACTTACATTTTTTGGCGAAGTGGCCACTGCCACAGACTCTTGTCTTTTGGCACCAGGACTGCAGGATGGCAGGGGGCTGTTTGACGTGCTCTGGCTGCCAGGTCTGCCAGTCCGTAGCTTCTCTCCCAGAGCAGACAACCAATTTTTTCTTTCAGGAGAACTGTTCTCTTTATCTACTACCTCAGTGTCTTTCCCAAGTGGAGATCTGAAAAGATGGGGGGAAGTCTGAATGCCTGATGGATTAATATGGCTTCCAGAAAGGGAAGGCTCTTTTGGGCTGTGGCTGGAGCCTTCACAGTTTTTACCCAAGTCAGCCAGGTTGAGAGAGTCTTCATCAGAAGCTTTCTGGTCTGGAACCAAGTAACATAAATTCAGCTTGGATTTCTTAGCTGCATGATCCAGCTCAGTCACACAGCTACAGGCCTGCAGACACTTCTGCCCCGCATCACCCTCCTTGCTGCAGTCAAGCCTTCTCTTGGCACGCTTTTCCAACTGTGAGGGTGGCACTTGAGGAGGGCAAGCAGCTTCCAGGAGACCCTGAGTGACTTCTGCCAGGGCTTTTCTAGGAGAGGGAGCCTTCTCCACTTCTGGAGGAGAAGAGCACGGAGTCCTTGTAACCCAGTGTTTGATGGACATTTTGGAGGAAGGGATAAGTCTGGGAGACGCACAGGGGCTGGCTGCAGGTGGCTTGGCTGGGGTGCAGGCTGTGGCAGTCAGGGTTTTGGGGGTGCCCGTGGGAGTGCAGGTTGAGAGCGGCAGGTCTCCGGAGTGAGGGGGAGCGCAGGCCGCGGGCCGCGGCGAGGACACGCGTACGCTGCCCGCTGGCAGGGCCTTGGCAGGAGTGCTCTGCGGGCTGGCTGCTGGCCCTGAGAGGGGAGAAATAAGTAGTCTGATGAGGAACACAGAACAGCAGATTAAGGACAGTCCTTTTAAAAACACCCCTTCAGACCAGGAGATGAATCAGTGCTGACCCCGTGCCTCAGACATACCCTTTTGAACTAAGAAGTTGTATAAATCCCTCTAATTTTGGTTAAACTAGTACAGGTCCTTTATAAAATCCTGTATCAAACTGATAAAAGTATAATGCAGTACATTTCTGTAATGTCTCACATCTATCCCTGTGGTAATGAGCGCTCTTAGGTGAGCTACAGCCAAAACAAACAGACAAAACAAATCTCGACTCTTCCAAGTTTATCTAGCCTTGCTGGAGCTTTGCATTGGCTCAGTCCAGACAGCTGCCTGGCAAAAAGGCTGATCCCCACCTGCCCTGCATTTTTAACAGCTGCATAACCAAGCTGAGGGACAAAGGCACTGTAAGCAGGCCCCACAGCTAATTACAACACCAAGGAAGCCTTACACTGTGATGCTCTACCACAAGAATAATGCTCCTAGTCAGGTGTTACTAGCTGCATATTTTAAAGATTTTTTTTTTAAAGTGTGAGAACAGTGAAGGACATACTTTCATTCTCCTGTTTTTTTGCTGGAGGATTTTCTGCAATGCTGTACACAGAATGGAGACAATAGATATTTACCACACCCAGGGAAGTGTGAGAAATTCTTCACCTCCTGAACAAGGACTTAAATTCCAAAGGAAATAAAATCTCTCAACGAATGATTCCCAAACAGGTATTTCACAATGGCTTTTGAGCTCACTAGTCAAGATATAAATGCCCCTGCTTGTAAAGGAGAAGTTCTGAACACCCAGAAAACAGCAGTCATAGGTAGGGGCCTAAGGACCTCATCAACAACAGTAGGAATCATACACAGCAAAGATCTTGGTCTGCAGCAATATTAGAAAGGGTTCTTTTATTTTTAATTTTTTTTTTTTACTTCCAGCTCCTTCCAACACATTAGTGAACACATTAGTGGGTTTGTAAGATGCCTGCTTTCTCATTCACCTAACTCATGGTGAGGCAGTTAAATAGGGTAATGCCTTAAATTACTCTGTGCACTTCCACTGCTGGGTATGAGAGCACTAAACATTTTGTGTCTACCAGGGGTTTAATCCAAACTCCCCATTCTCAGCACTAGCACTCCACTATAAAGCACTTCATTAGAACAATGAGAAGTCTAGTGTGAATAACCTGCCATTTTCTTTACAATGCTGGGCTGTCCCACACAGCATGTTGAGTGAGCACCTACAGGCCTGGTTATATACCATACTAAGCCTCTTCTGATCCTTTTACTGTCTTATCTAACTAGTATCCAAAATACAAGTACTGAATTAAGTAGAATACTAAAGGATCCCACTACAAATAACTTCAACACACAAAAAAAAAACAGAGTTAAATGCTCCTTTTCTGATAAAATATGCTACTTCATAACAGCTTGCTTCAGTCTGGACTACAAGAATGTAACTGCCAAGATTTCTTCTCCTAATCTTTAGTTTAATGAGCACTTACAAGACAATAATAACTCAGTTGGGAAATTAGTTGCACTCAAAAATCTGAGCTCCTAGAGGGAGAAGAAAGTAGCAAGCTCAGCAGTTCTTGATCCATAATGACCATTACAAATTCATTCAGCAGAAATATTGCATGACTGCAAGTTGGGTATGAGCACTCTGAATCCCAAATCAGTCTGAAAGTTATGCTGTGGACACACTGGATAATGGAAAAAGTTATCCTGGGAGCAGGATGAGTGTCATTGCAAGAAGCAAACACAAATTTGAGATAATTTTTTCTAAGACTTTCTAAGGCTTTTTTCTAAGACTACAAATGTCCCACAGGCTTCTACCAAGCCAGTTTCAAGCTGTTTCCATTTATGCTGCCATTGCATCTAATACAATACTGCAAATACCTACAGTCAACCTGCATCACACCAAAGCAGGTTATTTTGGATGTTTCCTACCTTCTCTGCCACAAATCTTCTCGAGTGGTATTGTCAATCTCCAGATTTGAGAATCGTAACTTGTCCATGCACAGGCTGCTCCAGAAATTTGGTTACACAAAACCACAGAGAAAGTAGTACAGCTTAAAGAAACCACAGAAGTAATTGCCAAAGAAAGGGAAACTCTGGTTGCTACACTTGATGATATAGGTCAACAATCAATACACAACCTCAATCTCATAATTTGTTCCACAAAAATGGGTGGGGAACTACGTAGATTCATCCCAGCAGGTCTGAAATAGTGCTTTGCTTGCCAGCTCTGAATCAGTCTCTGCAGATAACTCCTATACTCTAACAGCTAACATGTTTTGTGTTTGAGAGCCAAGGTCAGCAGGAAGCCTGCTGGTGTGTTTGCAGTGTCTGTGTACTTCCTCTTCCCTCCTGTGTTACTTTAATGCAGCAAGAGCAAGGAGAAATAAGTAATTTTTTCTGGTATTATTGCCAAACCTGATTTGTAAAATTTTAGTGTACAAGACACTTTAGATTTCACGTTTCTAGTCTAGACCTGTGCTTACTTCTGTTTTTCTGAAACTAGGACAAAAAGGGATTTTTGAGCCCTCTCTGAGGAAGAGTGTGTGCACACAAAACAATTACCAGCTATGGAGTGGACCTGGCACTCGCCCTCCTATTGTCCTGCAAACTTCCTGCTAGACTTGTTACTCACTGGAGAAAGGTTAGAGGTAATGTTATCCCATTAATGGGATTTGGAGACCTTCAGCCTTTATTTGTGTTAGCCAAGATGAAATTCATTTGGAGGGTGGCTTGAAAAGATAGGTGGAATGCAGGAAGTCCCAGCAGCAGCTGCTGGGAAGCTATTGTATTCTTAGTTTCAGAGCTGCTCTACACAGAAGCTCCTCTTTCCTCACTTTGAGGGGAGGGCAGTTCTCCTTTCACCTACTCTACTGCAACAAAATGCAGGTTACAGATAAATCAAAGCAATATTATGATCCAGGGTTTCTTTGTTCTGGTCTAGGGTACCACCTGCTTAGGACCTTCTCTACAGAGCCCACACCTGCTTGCTAGCTCAGAGCAGGCTGCACTGCTTGTCTGAGTGCCTAGACTTGGTAGAAAGGTACTGCATTTGTTCACTAGACTTAACAGATGAATAGATGATTAATTGTGGGACATTACAATCATCACAACTGTCTACATGGTTTTTTGAAGTACTTTCAGTACACAGCATTTCATTTGGTTGTATAGAGTCAGTACCATTGATTGAAGCTGAAGAGAGACAATACTGATAACTGCACCTGAAAAATCTGTGCACAATTCAACTAGGCAGAAGCAAACATTTCAGAGGTCCAGGCTCTATATGTGCTGTCAGCACTTTGCTGGGTAAACTACCAAACTGGAAAAACCATATTATCTTACTGCTCTCAGTTGTTATTTGATAGGGGAAAAAAAAGTGAGTTGTTGCTACAGTGACATCTCCTTTGGCTGTTCAGTTACCAAACCCTGCTGAAACCCACTGAAGATCTGGCTGCCCAGCAAGCTGTGTCAATGAATATTTGCTTTGCAGTCTGGCCATACAGACTTTGCCATACTTGTAAGCTATTTCAGCCAGCTTGTCCTGTTGATGGCAGAAGTGCTTACAAGTAGAAGTGCTTGTCTGCTTATATGAGTAATTGCCTAATATGAGAAGAACCTCAGAAGGTTAATAAGACAAGCCAAAGGCTTTTGTTGCTACAGAGAGCAGACAAAATTCAGCAGCCATGTTGCAGGGCAAAATACCTCAGCTCAGGGGCCTTACCTGCTCCATGTTGTTGTTCTGGTTTCTTCTGAGTGACCCAGCCCACCATGCTGGCTTTTCTGGATGCTGATTTCTCCTCCTCAGGACAACGTCGCAAGCGCCAAATCCTCACAGTGTTGTCATCAGAGCACGTGGCAATCTAAGCACAAATTTGTGTGTTAGAGTAACCACGACACATCCTATGGATCACTGGCTGAGTGAACTGGAACAGCTCCATTCAACCCACCCATGCCAACATGAATGATGGCAAAGCTTAGCTGAAGGGGTACAAGACTGACCATTAAACAGTGAAAACAACCCAACTCTGTTTCATTACTGCACCAGGCAGCAGTATTTGCTTTAAAGCAGGCAAGGCTGCTGCATCCATGTCTTTCTGCTATAGAAATCTCAGTCACCACCAACCATTTGCCTTGCATGGCTGTGGAAGAGACACTGGGTCACAGCACATCTTGAGATTTCAATCCCTTGGAAGAAAAAAGCAGCCATGCTCCTTTTTGCACCTGCATCTTGATCTGCCTCTCTTGCTTATATGAGGACATCTTCTGCTTGGGGACAATCATTTGCAGCACACCAAGAAGGTGACATTGGAAGGCTGTTGCACAAGCTGTGCTATCTCTTCAGAGTCAGATGTCAGCAGTATCTGGGAGAGGACCCAACTCTGCCAGGAACACTGGTCTAGAGCCCTGCCGCAGCATCACACGCTCCAAAAGAATCTCTGGAATCCTGACTGAAGGAGCAGCACCTATCCAGCCCACATTTTATGGCTCTCTTCAGGCAGATTAGCTGGTGACTCAGCAGGGGATCAGTAGAAAGAAAAAGGAAATGCTGTGGTGAAAGTTCATACCAATCTCAATGGGTTAAGTGTCCCTACTCCGACCTTTGTCACACCAATATTGTCCCCACAGAAAGCAACTTTGCCTCTCAAATCACACCAAGCAGCAGCAGCTTCCTGACCTGTCTTAGCTCCCTGTTTTCCACTTTTCTTCATGCTTTGGCATTTGAACAATGGCTGACTATTTCTTCCCTGTGTCAATAACAATTTTAAAGGCTGAACTGGTCTGCATTTCCAACACATCATGATCAGGATGCTGGGCTACCTCTGGATCACAGATTTCATCTGAAATGCCATTTCTCATATTGTGCCTGTTAGAACACGAGAACAATTTCTCATATTTGCCTGCAAGACTGCCACCCTCCTACACTGTAATGCTTCTCTGAAGCCCTGGTGCTGCCATACAAGCAAGGGAAAGCAGCTGACCTCTTTAATACTGTGAGGTGGAAGAAACACTGGCTATCATTAGGACATTGTTCAGGGTTATTTCTAGTTTTAAACTACGCCAAATATTTGAACCAACTTCTTACTTCAGTTCTTTTCCTTTTAGTGATACCTGGTGCATAACTACTGACCCAATTTCACTGGAGGCTCTTTTTGTCATAAGAACAGCTCAGATTTTGAAAAGAGGATACAATGAAAAGAATCCATATGTTTTTTAATGGGCATTCAAAACTTCTTGCCACTCTGTGCAAGTCTAGCAGATGTATCATTGGTCAGAGGGAAAGGAAGATGTGAATATGGAACAACAAAAGCCTTTGGTTTATGAAAGCCAAAGTATCTGATTAAATGTCTCTTATAGGTAGTATCAAGCTATTATCAGGAGCGGTCTTGGCTAATTTGCAATTTCTTAGGACTTGCCAAATAGCCTAAATTATCTGAAAGTAAAAAAAAGGTTCTAATACATTGTGCTAATATGACAAGGTTGGATTACTGTCCCCTAAATGAGCATTTTTAGAAATAATTTACTAAAAATTTCCTCCCAAAACAACAAATGCTGCTGCCATTTTGAAAAGCAGATGCTGTCACATCACATCTATTGTTTCAGAGTAAAGACCAATTTGCAGAAGACAAACCTTAGTGAAGTCTGAAGGACACCAAGCAATGGAGGTAACTTCCTGAGAGTGACCAAGGAGTATTCGTGGAGGAAGGCTGGGCTCAGAAACCTTAAAAATTCCATACAAAAATGAGAAAACAGTCAGAAGGCACACAGCCTAATATACATCTCCAAGAAAAATCCCATAGCCCACCTGTGAAGCATGTGGATACTTCCCATCTTTCCTGTATGAAATGCATAAACCAAATGCTCTCAGCCTGTCATCATGAGCCAACAACTGAGGAAGCCCTAAGCAGCACTTCATTGAAGGACTTTTTCAGTTCTTGCCACACACAAGGAATTCTGCCTCCAGAGTTGTCAGCCCAAAACATGACACAAGCATTTTAAGTACCTCTACCTGTTCTAGGTAAGATGCTTAAATGTTGGGAGGCTCATATTTTGAATCAGGTTAGGCAAATATAATCTGCTGCCATTTACAAATGTCCCAATCACAGGTCAATGGTTTATTAAAAAAATTAAACCACTGCCAACAAAATCCAATAGATGAACCTTCACTGGCATCAGGACTGGCATTTGTGCAACTGCCAAGTGCCCGTTCCTTCTCCAACAAATCACCTGGACCAGAGACTCTCTTTAGAGTTCATAGGAAATATCTCTAAATCACCCACTTTCATTCAACTGATCTTCATTTCTCTCACACTATTTATAAAAATCTTTCTCCTGTTCTACTGCTACTTATCTTCAGCTAAGTACTGCTACTTATCTTCAACTCCAGCTCCTGTGGCAGACAGAGCTGAAGCCAGCATTAAGTGGCCCAAAGAAGAAAACACACACACATGAACACACACAGACACAGAGATTCCATCCAAGTTTTGCTTGCTTTCAGCAAGCAATCCTTTTTGGAGCTGTGAGTCACCATCATTGATGTGACATTATAAGGGAGATTTATCAAGGTAATTTGCATAAATGACTAAGGGAATGAACAGATCCTTTACTGTGTGGGAAAAGGAGTAGACATTACATATAGGTTTCAAAGGAAGATGCAAGATTTTGGTGAAGGCTTCTGATTTACACACATTTTTCTCTTGTGGATCATCTCCTACAACAGCCTGCAAAACTGCAGTTGAATATCCAGTTTCAGAACTTAAGTTGTTCTGATACAAACAGGTTCATCTTAATAGGATCCTTTTTTCCCCTTGACATGATAGAGGCAATCACTTGACTAAATATCCACTAAATGCCTTGGTCAGAGCATTGCCTTCACTGCCAAAATATGCAATGCCATGGAAACTAAATCCCTATTTAGGGAATAAACAACAGATCTTGGTGCAGAAAACACCTTCACTTAAGGTTAATAGCAGTCTTGCTCATAGCAGACACAAGAGTGGCCCAGTAGCCACTGTTTGCTGGAAGGAAAGCAGAGGAAGGGAATTACTCTTTCTAGGACACAGTGGTTTTGTACTCCAGTAGTGTAAATTAAATCAACTACACCCAATTTATATCATTATGAAGTGGAATGCAGTTATGGCTTGTCCACTGTGTTTGGCAGAAGACAGTCAGCCAGTCTGCACGTGTTAAATCAGGATTAGCCACAGCATAGGCTGCTTTTTGTGCCTGAACTGACAGGATATTGCTGGGGAAGTGAGGCCTATTGTGGAAAGGTTAAAAAGAGAAACCTAGGAAGTGAGACTTTTTTAGTTACTCTACTCACTGGAAACAGCTGTTACATCCATCGTCAAGCTGCAGCATAAAATGGTGTCTATGTGTTTGTGCACCATATGATACAGAAGCACGTACATTCCAGGGCTGGGACAGACCAAAGCAGAACTTGATATGGTCACCTTGGAGTGATCCACATCAAAGGATTGAAAGAACAATGGAAGTACATGTCTACAAATAGTATTTTTTTGTTTTCAGGAAGGTACCCTAGATAGGCACCATCTTTGTGGAGAAAAACCACTCTGCTCTTCAGCTTTTATAATCTTATGGCTGTTCAAGAGTGAGAGTTCATTAATTAATGAACTTCTAATTAAAAAAAAAAACCCAAACCCAACACAATAAAGGAAGTGTTCATTGCCTGGAAATGACTTATATATGAAAACAGACTGAAAGAGCATTCTTGTCAGCAATTACTTCTATCCACAGTGTTCCTCACCCAAATGCAAAACCAGCACTGCTGCAAAAGTTTCTCAAAGAAATCATCCAAGTGGAAAAGGTCTTCCTCCACATTTTATTCCTCTCTAGATACAGAAAGAGCTCTTCATTAAGGTGCTTACAACATTACCTGTTAACTGCTCATGCAGTATCTAACCATGTTTTTTTCACAGCATAGTAAGTCCTCACACCATGAAAAGATACATATGTTTCAGAGTCAAATCTGTTAACACTTAAATTAAGAAGCCTCTGAATAAGACATATCTTGAAAGAGACAAATTTACTGGAAGTCCCACTTTCTAAGATGACTATGGGATTAAAATAAAAGTAATCATCTGATGCTTTATTTTATAAATATGTAATATGATCTGTCACTCATATGCGATACCAACAGAAGCCTTCTGTATATGAACACATTTTAAATGTACTTAAATGCCTAAATTTCGAGATATAATGACATCCTTGAATACTCTCAACTGAGTCCCAGCCTGTGTTCCAAGAAAGTATCAAAACACATGAATGCAGAATGTGCAACTCAAGTTCGCACAGGCATTTTTGCTGAACTTGCATAGAACATGAGGAAGGTTAAAATTACACCACTTGGCACAGTAGTCATGCTACCCCACTCCAGCCTCTACTGAGTGAGCAACCCAGCTGCTTACAAGTGTTCTCCAAATTAAAGAGGCTACATGCTCAAAGCCACAACCTCAGCAGGCTTTCCCTCTCCTCTGAGAGGTTTGTATTTTACTTTCAAACTCATTGTGAAATGGGTACACAAGTCGACATTCCCTAAAAATTATCCCAAACCTGAAATAGGCAGTCACCTGTGATTTCTGTCTATTCTACTCCAGTCAGTCTACTCTGTTCCCATATGAGGAACATGGAGAACAGAACTTGAAGGATGCCTTATTCTGAGGCTGTTCATGCTATTATCTTGGTGACATTTGCATTTCCTACGCGTCACTGTGAGATGTTAAGTGACGAAGCCCCTCAGCTGTCAGACACTGCTTTGGAATTTTGCTGAAGGCTCTGGCTGAGCCCTTGCTATAATACAAAGGCTTTAACTACTGTAAATTAAGCATAAGAAAAAGCTATGTCTGAAGCAGGAGCTGGAAAAGGGAGAGGTGGAAGGAAAGAGTGCCCTTTAAAACAATTAAACTTTTAGGTTTCTGCTAATGTGCTCCATTGCTAAATATGAACTGAGAACTGTCTGTCTACTTGTCATAGCTGCCTGAATCAACAAAAAAAAGAGGATTTTAATGCCCATTAAAAGCAGATTAAGAACAGCAACTTGCAATAAGCAGCAGCGATGAGAGACGTACTGATGGCAGGAGGTTAGCTCTGTTTTGCATTAAACAATTACATGAAGCCTTGACAGCAACATACACACTCCAGGCACAACATGCCAGCAGCCAGCCCCACGCTGCTTTGGGTAGGATTGGGAAGCAAGGAATGTTTTATATGAACGTGAAAAGCAAAAGCAGCTCCAAGCTGCATGCTTGGGTCTCCCCCCACCGCCTCACCTTCCAGATGTAGGCATTGCAGTCACTCGAGCCACTGACCAGGAACTGGTCATCTGGGCTGGTGCTGGATTTGATGTAAAAGGTTGAATTCTGGTGTCCACTGAAAATGGCCACTGTGAAGAGACAATAAAAGAAAAAAAATAAATAAAAGCCCCACTCTGTGTGCAGCCCTGGAGTCAGTTGTGCAAAGAGGGCTGATCTTACAGGCTTTTCCTGCCTAGCCACATATCGTTTGGAGAAAGTGGTTGCACTGCTCCCTTGCTCTGGGGCTCTGGCAGCAGGAAGTTTTTATTATTCAACTGGAGCCCTTCAGGCTTCCCAAACAAACCAATGGCAGTTTCATTAAAGCTCTAGCTTGACCCATATCACAAGCAGGCTCAGCCACCACCTGAGCTGCTCCACTACAATGGTTCGGATTCCCTGTCTCTTCCTCTCTCAGCTGCCATCACCAGTCCCCCTATATCAACAAGGGCAGTCCTGCAGCAGGAGCCTTCTTCCTCACAGGTGGCAACAAAGGCTCTGCCTCTCCTTCCTCCTGCTGCCAACAGCTTTATTTTGTCAATAAAGCTTGCATTTTGTCAGCCATGCTCTCCTGTATTTAAAGCCTTAGTAGTGTTTGCTGCAGCCTTGAAACCATCACCCTGAATGGCTGACATTCCCCCTGCCACGAGGGCCGTCAGCTGGCACGAGAGCTGAGTGTGGTTCTGGAGTGCTTGGCTGCACCACATCCTGTCCTCTCGTGGGGCACAAAGCACAGATTCCCCAGTGTAGCCCCAGGCTGGGCTGGCACCCTCTCCTCCAGCCCTGCTTTAGTAGTGGCTCTTGCAAAGGAACAACCCACAGAGCAGAGGACACGCGGCTGCCTTTGGTGGCCTTTGAAGAGTTGCAAGACCCCAAAATAGCCTTTGATTTACTCGCCCACAGCTCTCACAGTGCAGTGGCCACCAGATGGTGAATCCCTTCCCAATGCAGGCAGCAAGTGCTGCTACAGGAGGATTTCCTGAGGAACTAAAGCCGCCTCGGTGCTGGATAAGAGCGGCGGCAGCCGCGGCAAGGGCGGAGTGAGGGCGGCACAAGGGCGGGCAGGCGCTGCCCTCTGCGGGAACCGCGGTGCTCCGAGGAGCCGCAGCACAGGGCCCCATCAGAGCC
>VZRX01001290.1:0-30703 GCA_013398075.1 Notiomystis cincta
AGACATGACTATTTGTTTTTAAGTGGTTACTTATTTAAATAATTTAAAATATTTTGCTGTTGGGGGTATTTTATGTTCTTAGAAAAAACACTGAAAAAGTCCTCTATTTAGTTATGTGCTTTGTGAGCTGTGCATTTATCTGAAATGTTTATTTGCAGTTTAAAAATAGATTATCTTAAAATTTGCACAAAATATTTGTTATTTAGCTTGGATAGGTTTGAAGTGCAGGTAGAGACATCCTCAATTCGAGCTTTTTCCGCAGTCATTCGGAACTGATGGAGTTATTTGTTCAGAAATGTTTCTTCAGTAATTTTTCTCTGCATTTAAAAAAACACAACACTGAGCTAAAATTTAACATTGTGGCAAACTAAACACTGAAGTGCTCCCTTAATATCAAACTTTAATTTTAAAGTAATAACAAGTCATGGAGAAATTGCTGCTGTGAGGTCCAGCGGCGGGCACTGAAATATTATAAGCTCTGCTTTCATAATGCTGCCTTTCAAAATCAGTTATCTGTAGTTATCTCAAATTTTAAGTGCTTTCCAGAGCACCAGATTTAAAGTTTCTCAGGAGAATATACTGTTTCAATCAGATAGTTTTATAGAGCGAATGTTAACAAAAATCCTTACAATTCCCTGTTATCTTTGTCCTTTTTCAAATGGGAGAGAGAATGCAGAGGATAATGACTTATGCTTGAATGCAGTTCAATGTATTTGTGTTTTATTGATAAAAATATGCATCTATATACATAAAACCAGACAGAGGTATGTGTTTATTTGTTATTAAGTTTTAAAAGAAAGCTGTTGCAGTTCCCTCACCAAGATTTAGCGAGTTTGTCCTACTTGCACATTACTGATAAATATCAAATCCAGCTCAAATAATAATCAAATTCTCAGGGTGACTGAAACAGCATCTTTTCCTGACTTAATCTTCTAAACAGGTACAGATTTATTAAAAGAAAAAATAATCTAAAAACCTCGCTGTCCCTTCAGCTTCCCTGCTGATGCCTGTCAACATTTTAAAACCATTTTTAAGCTGGGGTTGGGAAGGCAGGGAGAGAGTAAAAGCTCTTTTCAATTACAGATGATCAGTGAGAACTGTGACATGATGGTCAAGCTTCTCTTAACTCTTAAGGGTGTCCTTCATAGTTCACAAATATGCTCAAACACTTAGATGTGTTTGAGATGCACAGTGGTGGTAGGGGGGAGTCATCTCTCAGTTGGTATTGAGTTTTTCAGAGTTGCTAACAGGTGATATCCACTTCTACAGTTGAATCCACACACTGGGGACCAAAATGTAGATTTACTGCAGTGTCCTCATGGATAACAGCAGTTTCTGGTTTTATTTCTTGGTCTTAACTGCAAAAGTTGGTAGTGTGTGCTTGTTACGAACCCCAAACTTATTTCACAGAATGGCAAATATCTAATAGCTAGAAAATTGGTAGTATGGTCTAGCCATGCCACTTAGAGATGTGTGTTCTCTAAAAATCAATACAACAAACTTGCTTGTTCATTATCTGACTAGAAAAGTGCTCTGTCTCAATAGAATTTCATTTACACTGGGTAGCTCACCCAGGAGAGTAACAGACCTCTTAGTTAACTACTATGTTTTGCTTTGATTCTTAATTTGGGAGTAATTATAAAATATGCTGAACTATTAGTTCTCTCATATGAAAATAGCACAAATGCATTTGAATGCACCTCTTGCATAGTTGGGTTTTTTCCTCACCTGAACTGTAAAGATGTTGTTTTTAAGGGTATAAGTTTAATCTGTTATCATTTGTAGATGGAAATATTCAAATAGTGACAAAATCTCTGAATACCCGGAATAAGGCATTTTTTATTTCTCCTTCTGGTTCAGTTTCCCTAATTTCTTTTATGGAGTAATTTTAATAGACTAGGTCAGTCTGACAAAAGTATTTTGCAGAGTAAATTAACTATATTTTTGTGGCAGTACAGAGATCTCATAAAGGGCTGAATCTTCCAGCATTTTTCCTTGTAAGGAAAGTAAGGTCATATATGTGTGAATTTGCTCTTGTGCCAGAGTTGGAATGCGTAGGTAGGATACATATGCACATATTACAAGTACTGGAAAATAAATCAATGTAAAATAGCAATTATTGAAGGTAGGGCATAGTCTTGGCATATATATAGGCATCATTTAGCATCTGTGGGCATTATCATAGCAAAAAAGTGATATTGGAAATGAGCTTGGATTAGTTTCACTTGTAAAGCTGATTTTTTGAGTGTAAAATACAAGGTTCAAGCCCTAAACCTGTATTTCCCAGTACTCACTGCCAAATCTTCACCTTGTGCAGACAAAACGCTTCTGCTTTAGTTGGCAAAACACTTATTTCTACAAGAGTAAGATGTAGCCTACATCAAAAACATTCTGATTGCTCGACAGCTTTCAGCACTTAACACATCTCTAAGCATGTACTGCAAAACTACTTGGGAGGAGATGTATGTACATGCATCTTACCCCAAAACACTCTAGAAACTGATTAATCTGTTTTGTTAATCAAAGATTTCATCTTCACATTATAGCACAGCCAGATTAGCAAAGATGTGATGGTGGGACACAGGATAATTTGCTAAGTAAAGTCAAAATTAATGGCAAATAAAATCAGTTTCCCTTTGTGGTTCTTTCCAGCCAGCTGCATCCAAATATAAAAGAGCTATCAAAGGGAGTAAAATAATCAACCCATTAATTATTAACTCAGAACAACTTCAGAAAGCACTTCTTAAACCTCCATTGACATCATCCTGACAGGCTCCTAATCTCAGAAAGTTGTTGGTAAGAGTTGCATTAGGCTCAGCATGGCAGCAATTCTGGCTGGAACAACCGCGGCTGGGGATGGGAGCGCGTGGGACAATCCGCGCTCTCTTCAGACATCTGTGAGTAACATTTACAGCCCAACACGCTGCCTGATTCCCCACGTAGCTCTACCTCTGCTGTCAGCATAATAGAGTTGTCAACAGCCTAATTGCAAGATGCAATATCTAGGGGGGTCATCCAAAAAAAAAAAAAAAAAAAGAAATCTCAGCGGAAAGTAACACAAATCAGCTGTCATTATTATAAAGCTGGACCAACCTTTGGCTAAACCATTTAAACCTCCAGATTAATCCCTAGATTTATCTTTATAGATTGGATCAAACTCAAAGTTTCACTGCAGATGAAAGAGGAACTTCAAAACGAAGGCTCTCATTTATGCCCATTAGACAATGCATTCGGCTAATGATCTACAACATACATTAGCCTGGAAACAGTGGTTTTAAGGCTTAACTGTTGCATCTTTTTTTCTTTTCATGTTCTACTTCAACCTTTATTTCCAGCTTTTATTTCTTAAAACATTTTTGTCAGAAGGTGAAAATTTTTTTTGACTGAAGATTTTTTTTTAGTTTCTGCCTTTCCCTTTCCACCAACTTACATGATTAAATATATAATCTAGAAGTTAACTTGGAAAGAGATTATTTGATTATGTGGCATCAGTAGATCTCTTTATTGCAAAATGTATATGTTAAATCAATCAGTTAAATTAATTTGAATAAATTTTTAGAAATTTGTCACTGATATAAAATACAAGCAGCAAAATCCCCCAAACAATTAAAACCAACCAGTGCTGGAAAAACAGTAATTCAGGGAATTGGGTTGGGTTTTATAATGATCATCTGAAGCTACTAAATTTATTCCTATGTATATTTAAAAACCCGACATCATGAGGCTATTCTAAGTCCACTGTTTCTTTTTTGTTTTAAAAAAAGCCAAGCAAACTCAGTCAAAGCTATCCAGCCCCCTCCTCCCCCCTGCTGAACAGAACAGGCTGGTAGTTTTTATTCTTAAAAAAAAAAAAAAAAAGATACTAGCCATTCTCTCATCTTATGGGGAGACATTTAAATTTAGAGTAATTACAAGACAACAATAAGCAGCACTGAGCATGAATGACAAAATGCAGCTCAACTTGATGTTTTAATGCAGTTTTCCCCTCTCATCAGGGATATTAACCCTTCTGACTACTTCCCTGAAGATTCTTAGCCTTATTTCCCAGACCATAATGTGAAAGGCAGCTTATCAGAATATTAGCAATTTATAAACATGGATGAATGAACAATGAGTTCAAGTATATATTTTTCATATGCTGCCTCAAATTTCAAGACTCTGTATTTCTTGCTGTTTATGATACAGGCCTTGCAAGGAGCTAGGCAACAGATCTGTTAGAATTGTTCCTGGCTGGATGTAAAGAAGAGAAAAGCAAGTTTACTGCCTTATCTCAATCAAAATTAATTAGAGTCTCAAGAAAACTAGAATCAGTATAATTTCCTCTTTTAAAAAATTGTTTCCTACCTTTGCTGGCCTGTTTCATCTGTTTCATGAAAGGTGCAACTTTTATTGATGCTTCTGCTCATCCTATGTTTTCATCAGTGTGAAACCTAAAATGCTCTTTGCCTAAAGTGTAGGTTAATATAATAGCTACTTGAAGCAGGAAACCTCTGCTATGTGTCTATAGTTGTCTTTATTTGGGCCTGTGCAGCATTTTGTTTGTCCTCTAGCCTTTTACGGCAGCTGGACCCTGACCTTCAAGTTCTTAAAAAGAGGGGGGGAAAAGTATTCTTTTCAGATTCCAAGTTCCTCCCTTTTTACCCTCCCACTGACACCGTCCCATTCAATACTAGAGATAACTTTATTCATCTATACATCATTGTATCAAATTCAATAGGCAAACTGCTTCAACATGCTTCAGAGCTGGACAGGGCAGTAATGTCTTCATTTTTTCTTAATGCAATGAGTTTCTTATCGCAGTCCTTTCAAGCACAAAACAAACACTGTAACAAAAAATGATCTCCAAGTTTTTCCCACCCTGCTATTTCACCATGGGCTTATTTCTTTGTTCCATCTTTTAGTGGACAGCTACAGATACAAAGATGTATAAATTGATTACATGCATACCTACCTAACAGGAGTTAAAAAGGGAGTTGGGGGGTGGGGGAATCTTTTATAACTAAATACTGTATTGAGAAGATTTACTTTGGGCTCACACCAAGAGTGTGGAAGTAATTTGTTCCTGAATCAGCTGTCATCCTTTAAACAGGATACCAAAATTAAGTGGCATCTAGAAAAGCCAGTAGGAATGCCATGTCAACTGCAAATCTGGCAGATCACTATCTGAAAAGAGGGATCTTTTTCCCAACTCTAGGCAGTGTGGATTTATACACCTAATGCTATAAGCTCTCAGTCTGTCATTAACTGCCAAGCTTGACTTTAAGCCAATGACAGCAGCTCCATGGATGTTAGGAGAGCTCCAGCAGCAAGAAGTCCAGCTTTTCCTCCTGGTTCTGAGTCCTTCTCACCTGCAGATGAGTTAAAGGAAGGGAATTGAAAGCTTGTCCCACATGTTCATGTTGTAGCGTGGTTAAAGCTCGTTAGCTGAGCTACAAAATAAATGCTAGGAACATACTGATAAGAGGGATACATCAGTATTTTAATGAATCACTTCAAAGGTTTTGTAGTGCCTTTTTATTGTAGCATGAAATATGTAATATTAGGATACCCAAGTCAAGCTCATGTCTCATTGACATCTTTGTCTTTTAAATGGAAAGTAAGGCTGGAGGGGGAAAAGTTGGTTAAAATACAGAACTTCTAAAGTCCTTAAACCCAGCTAATGGTACTAGATCTCATTTTAGATTCCAGGGATGAAAAAGAAAGAAATAAAAAAATCAGACTTACATCCCTGACTGGGTGTTTTCCACTATAGGCCCTACATGTTTATGTAGAGGGTATTGCGAACGTTTGGAGGGATTTGGGAGTTTCAAAAGGAAGAAGTTTATACATTAGTGCTGCAAGTTGCAAAACACTGTTGATATTCAAATGTTTATTGTGTAAAATCTGGGATAAGCTTCAGCATGAGAGCTCCTTTAAGTGCCTACAACTATTGCTAATTCCCCTCAGCATTGAGGCTTGCACAAAGGCCTTAATCCAATTCCACTTTTTTTTTTTTTCAGAAAGCCTATGCTATTTTCTCTCACATAAACTAACAACACTATCCCATCACACTGCAAGAATGGGTCAAAGAAAAAGGGCTCTGTGTTTATACTTCACCAACACTTTGTGTTTCTTGGCCAAGTATGGCAAGAAACTTTAAGTGGGTCCCCCAGGCCCCACGCCATCTTTAGAAAGAAAAATAAGCCTTCAGAGATTGAAAACACACTATTTTAGGCACTAAAAAACCTATGAAATGTCAACTATTCTTTCAGTCACTATCTCTGAAAAGAAATTGATCACCCCAGCCTCATTCTTCCAGCTCTGATTTAAATTATGAAACACAGGAATTACTGTGATATGATAGTGTATTCTTCCTAGCATATAAAATCCTTGGAGATATTTTAAGAGTGTTCTCAGATATGGATATTTGTGTGTACACATTTTACTCTACCACAACACTGGTGCCTACTCATCAAAATGGCTTAAAGCAATAAGTTCCATCAGGGAAAAGAGATTTGATAACATCTCTAGGTTTACTTTTATGAAGTGCAAAGGAAACTACCTTGCTTTATAAACTGTATTTGTAAACTTCATCAATGATCTGTTCTGTACAGGAGATCCCAATCCAGCTCCAAGTGGTCAGGTATTCCCTGTACAGAAACCTTCACTTATTTCTGACAATGCCAGCAGTGTTGTCAAGGTTTAAACAACAACAAAGCCTGGGCTGCTTTGAGGATTGACCTTCCACTGGCAGGAGGGGAGAGGCTGGTCTGGCTCCCATCTGATCATCTTTGAAACCCTACAATTAAACTTCTACTGTAACTAGTGAGGGTGCTAAAATGCCAGAGCATAAACCAGCCTTTTAAAAAGAGGAGGAAAAAAAAGAAGAGTTTGGTTTCAAGCAAGAATTAAAATTTATTTTATAATCATGGCTGCCTTATTTATAGCATGAGAACCCAGGTACGGCACCAGTTGTGTTAATTTAGACAGCATCAATTCCAGTCTCCAAGGTAAACTCATGGATATTGTACCAGAAGGAGTAAAAGGAATTCAGCCTGGAAGGGGAATCACTTACTGAAGGTTTTGACAAGGTGGAAGTTATTCTTCTGTCACACTGACTTTGCTCTTGAACATATGTCTTAGTGGCCAAGCAAAATCTTCCTGTGGTGTTTGGTTTGGGCTTTTTTCTGTTTTCTTTTTTTTTGTTCTCCTCTCTGATTACATTTATACAGCAACTACAGCTCCTGCTGTAAACTCGAATGAGTTTTTGAATGCCTTTTCATTAAGTGTATTTAATATAATTAATGTTCCAGTGGGTTTTGCTTCCCTGAAGAGTTTCAGTTTATCCTGGGGACCCGTTTTTCCCCCACCTCTCTGAGGGTTTGTCCCCAGGGGACACTCAGGGGGGAGGAAGGACCTGCTGCCCTCCTGGCCTTGCAGTGCCCCCTACAGCCCCGAGAGCCCCGAGCTGTGCCAGCTCCACTTCCCCCAGTGGGGTTAGAACAGTGTGAAGGTTCCACACATGTGAAGAGCAGAGCTATGAAATGTGTGTTTGTTGTACAGAAGTGAGGCTGAAGCAGAGCATTCCAGCTCAGGCACGAGTTTTCACTTGTGAATTTATGTGAACTTAATCCAGTCTTTCATCAGAATGGGATAAGATGCTGCAGAGTGATGGTGGCTGCTTTGAGGCGCTGTATCTTATCAAATCCTGAAAAAGCACGTTTTCCAAGCTAGTTTATTTCCTTCAGCACTTTTTCTGAAGTCGTTCATGTGTTTCTATGGGCTCTTCTCTCCTGACTGGCTTTTTAGCCTTTTGGATCACATTACACCTGTTAGCGCACATGGATTAGCTGAGTGCTGAAATCACACTTTGAGGGTTTGGCTTCTTTCTGAATGGCTTGCAAAGCTATAGCTGTAAGAGGTTTAATGTGTTGAGGTTAAAGTCATCCTGCATATACATTGCTAACACAAAACTTAATTATTGCCTGGGTCGTGTTTAATTTAGTCTGAGCTTTGTGACAGGGCACAGCCATGGGGTTTTTTACCACTGAAACTTGTCCCTAAAAGGCACCTTTCTGGAACATCCCATTTTTCTTTTGTTTTATCCTTTCTGAAAAATATACCTCTGCAAGAAAACTCCCCAAACCCTTACGTGCTCCTGTGAAGGATGTGCAGTAAAGCTGAACCCCCAAATAGTTCAGAATAGGCACCAAAATTCTTCTTGAGATTTTCATTTTGCTGTGCTACAGAAGTTAAATTAAACACATGCATTTTATATCCACAAACGAATAAAAGTTCATTTTGCCCCAGGAAATAGAAAATCTGGGATTTTTTTTTTTTTTTAGGATCATCAAATGACTAAATCTTTCTGGTGAGAGATTAATTTCTTCTGCATTGTGCTGTGTGCAGTGCTTATTGTGGAGAATTTATAAGAGTTGATATTTTAGTTGACTGACAAGTCTCTCGATGTATTTAACAACTTTAATTATACTTGTCATTTTCAAAATGAGTGAAGAAATGTACAAAACCAACAGAAATATGTCAGTTGGTTATTAGTTACAGCAAAGTCTCTCTTTTATCTCTCTTCTCTCGGGTGGAAACCATCCTTTCTATTAAATAGGGAGTCAGTTCAAAAACTTGAGACCCATCACTGTCTTCAGGGTTTTTAATTACTCCTCTGCCTTTTTCTCTTTCTTTCGGATTGTCGCTGCGTTAGATGACTTCTGCGTTTTTAGATTTCCTCCTCGCCTTGCTGTCAGCACATAGCATCTTTCCTTTATCATGTCATGCAATTCAGATCTCTGGCTGTCTCGTTTTGGTGCCATACTTGCTCTGCAAACGTGTCCTTTGTGAGGGGGAATGTTCCTTGTCATCACAAGAAAAGCAAGGGAGAAACGAGCGCTGGTGCTGGGAGCAAGGAATTAAAGTGGAGGAACTACTCAGGAACTGGTGGGTGGGGGGTTTTGCCACCTAAAAAGTGTCCTCTGGGCCCCACTAGTACTTTTAAAAGTGAATATCTTGCTATTATATAAATTAACTTTCTTTGAAGGCTGCATTTTCCTTTCCCCTCTATTTGAGGCTCGGTCTTTCTTGCATGTGCAGCCTCTTTCTGTTGTCACTCCTGTACCTCACTGAAAGGTTTCCGTGAAATGTAGATGTCTTAGAGGGTTTCCTTTTGGCCTGGCATGGTGCTTGGAGGTTCCTTCTGTGAGCACTGGAGGTTTGGATCTAATATCAAAGGGTTTAAAGCTAATGATTTTAAGTATGGTTGAATTTTATTGCTCCTCTGGTGGGCTAAAACCTTCAGCAACTCTTTGACCTCTTCCCAGTCAATCCAATTCCATCTAATACTCTGTGACTAATATGGTGGATATTTAATCTACTTTGCTGCTGAAATTACTTTTAGAGTCACTTTTTTCCTGAAATCTTCCTCTTTAGAGAAATTGCTGATCGTAAGCTCTAAATATGTTGCACACTACCACATAGGTTTTTTAAAGAAAAAAGCTTTTCTTTTAGTAAAGGAAAATTAGGAGATGTAATTTCTTTTTATAACGTAAATGAAATGAGAGGATATAATTATATTATGAAAGTAAAAGCCAGGTTAAAATGAAAAATTGACAGAAACCTCTGATGATAATGGTAATAGAGATACCATGATGAATAGCCACACCTTAGCCAAATATTTCCTGTAATGTAATTAAGCTCTGAAGAGAAAATTAAAGAAAGCTCCTAAAGACAGTATTTCCACCCTCTAGGCAGTGCTTAGTTAAAATTTGGAACGTGGATCTTTTCCTGTGAGTAGCACCAAGAAACTGTCCTGAATTTTGCTTATACCATGTTTTTTTTTTTTCTGAAAAAGTGACCAAAGTGAATAGTTGAGGCCACGGTTGAAAATTCATCATAGTGCCTGTGATACTTGGCTGCTTTTCCCTGTTTTCATCTCTTAAGACATCCAGGATTGCAAGGATTCTGCAGTGTGCAAACATGAGCAAAAGGGATTTGCTTATCTGATTTATGTGAGGACCCACCAAATTGGGTCATGGATAACGATCTCTACATCCACAATCCTGTGCCTTATAATTTAGTCATGGGCATAGGCATATTGAATTCAGTGGGCTTGAGTAATTTGAATTTAATGGAATTATTTATATGCCTGAAATTAGGCATTTAGGCAAGTTTTTGCAGGATTGTGGCATTGACCTTTTCCATATGTAACCTCTTTAAATAAGTGTACCATTGCATCAGGTGAAGCAGTGCAGAGTTCAAGTCTCAACTTTCTATCTGAATTCAGAGCAGGCTGATTTAATAGCAAGGGTGATACAAACTGAGATTTCTGGTCGCAGCCTAACTGCAAAGAAAGATGAACTTGCTCTGCCTGAAAGTTGAGGCTTCCATTGCAAGGAGGGAATGGAAAGAGGAATCTGAATTCTCTTGCCTGCCTGTAACACCAAGAATATTATTGGTGCAACAACACAGTGATAAATAAAGGGTGGAAGTGAGAACAAATCTTTGAACTGTTTGAGGAATGAATCTCAAAGCAACCTGAGAATAGGAACAGTGATGGGAACAGAGAGGATGAACCCTCAAGCCAGACAGTCCTTGCCCTATGGAAAGGAATGTGTGGTCTGCAGGAGCAGGGAACTACACTTGGTAATCCAGTTTAGTTTTCCTAAAAAGTTATGCTAAGAAGGGATGAGATACATTAAAGTAACAGTGATGGAAAGGATTCTACTACTCTTGAAAGAAAGTGAAGGACTTCACTCTTCAGAGCTGCCCATATGGCAAATTTCACATGTGCTAAAATTAAGAGAGGGGTGAGGTGACCCAGCCCACATGTAATAAACATCCGTCCCGCTTTGCATGGAAGTGTGTGCCGAGGGAGTTGGCGGAGAGCCTGGGGCATTCTGTGATACAGCCTTGCTTAAACAGGGACCCTGGCTCCCAGGAGCAGGAGGCAGGCCTGGGGTGTCTTAGAGCATACAGGGAATACCTGGGAGCTGTGGATTTCCTTAAGGAAAACTCCCAGTAAGAGCGTTTGGCTGCTGACCTGAGTGCTACTGAGAGCATAAAGGAATGGCTGGTGGTGGGATGGACATCATGGATTATTGTGTGGGTCCTCCTGGATGATCTGCACTGCAGACCACTGTTCTTCTGTCTGTAAAATCATGGAATCACAATGGTTTGGGTTGGAAGGGACCTTCAAGGTCATCCCCTCCCACCCCCTGCCATGGGCAGGGACACCTTCCACCAGACCAGGTTGCTCCAAGCCCTGTCCAAGCTATCCTTGGACACTTCCAGGGATCCACTGCTTGCTTCAGACATTGGTTTTTGGAGAGAGCTCAGCTCTTGAGATGCAGTAGAAATACAGGGTTACTTTCTCACCTTTTTTACATATGGTTGATGCCTTGGGCATAAATTGCGTATAAAAATGCAAAAATACGTAGCTATGTTTACACTCCTCCTCTTTTCGTCTGATGACTTGAGCTGTAATTGAGGGAACACAAGTGATGTATTAAATTTCTTGAACACATGGATAAAATAAGCCAATGTGAAAACTGCCATGTGCAGTTAATTTATAGACAAATATATTTGGAGCAGGTACAAACAAAGGTGTAAAGTACTATGTTTTAACAGATTTTCATGCCATATGCATTTGCTTTTACTGCCTGAAGGGGAAAAAAAATGATTGAACCAGATAGCTTAAAAAAAAAAGTTAAAATACCTTTTGAAAATTAACTTCTTTAGATTGCAGGAGCACTACTCTTCATAGCTTATGGGTATGTTAACATTTTAGATTATTTTAATAAATTAATGGCTTTTTCTTGGCCACTTATTTCATTTAAGAAAGCAAATTCAGAACAAAAAAACCCTGAACTTTGACATTCTTCCTTGTATTTATTGCATATGTTTGGAAATTACCTAATTTTAGCAATTCACATGAAAACAGTGGTCACATCTCGTCATTTGAAATTAGGTCTGACAGCTCAGAAGTTAAACCAGTTTAGCTTATTTTAACAGCTACACTTCAGTGAGTCTGGGTTATTAAACTCTTTGGGAAACCTTGCACACTTTATTAGGGAAAGGAAATTTATACAGTGGAAAGAAGAAAAATACGTGTAATTGCCAACATATACATAGTGACTCTGGTAATAACATCACTTTATATAGATTGTAGTATCCAGTGCAGAACTGTGCTTTTGTGTGAAGGGAATTATATTGGCATGACAAACAGCTTCCCCTAAAACAATCCTCAAGGCAAACATCAGTGGCTCTTTTGGGAAGCTAAATTCAGTGAAGTGAATTTTACCCAGAGCATTACTTCTTCAGACAGAGCTCTTTACTCCAACATATATATTAAATTTGGGCAGGCCTGCAACTAAATCTGAACATGAGGTTTGTCCCTCACTTGGATGCTGTGGTGGAGCTGTGGGAGCAGATTCAGAGTGAGGTTTATGCTGTGTTCTGTCACAACTCCTGTGTCACACTCTGTCCTCTGGAGGCCTAGACATGTTCACTCCCCAGGATGTGATGGAAGGATCATGACTGCTCAGAGAGCAGAAAAGCATCTTGCTCACCAAATACATAATATTTTTACCTCAAAATCAGGCTAACTCTTGAGTTTTGTGCACAATCTATTTAGATTGAAGGCATGTTAGATCTCTTCCTACACAGCAAGTTTTCCAAACTTTGGCTATTTCTTTTAAAAATTCTGGAGGAACAATCCCAATTTTCTCTATCAAGTAATTTGTTTATGACTAAATATCACTGCTATATTGCTTGTTCTCCCTCCCTAGCTTTTCATCCTTGTTTATATATCCAAGCATTACAAGCAAATTTTAGTCACAGCTGGTGATCCAGCATATTCTTATCTACTTTGAAAATTTGTGAGTATATCCCTGTTCTATTTCCTTCTGGTTTGTTGATGTGTACACTCTGCAGTAGTGGATCAAGACAAGCTGTGTAAGGCACATCTTCACAGAAATGCTGTTTTTTTTGACTGATTCCCTATTAACAACATGTTGAGAGCCATCACCCAGTTTTTAATCCCTTTAACATATGCACAATTAGTTTTAATAAAAATATCATGTAGTAATGATTGTGTCTGTGCATTATCAACAAAACTTGAAGCCCAAAATATCTCTGTCAAAAGTATTTGCCAAGCCTTATTTTCAGTATGTTTGCTGGCCAGCCTAAGGCCAGCACCCTTGCCCTGAAATAAGTGTTTTCAGGGCTTGTAAAATATTTCAAACTGACAATAACTGCTGATATTGGCTGGTGGAAGATAAGTAGGAACATATTTTGCTGCGTTTCATAGTCTAGGTAAATACCAAGGTTTCAGAAAGCATTCAAACAGATGCTTAGTTGTCTTCATTATCCCTCACTCTTAGGTTTTAAGGAAGAGCAGTGCCTGAAGCACAGGAGCTTCAGGTGAGGCTTGCTGCAAAGGTGAGAGGAGCATGTTCATGGGCTGAGCATGTTCAGAAACCCCAGGCTCATGCAGGACTCTTATTACACCACCTGATGCTGCTCTCCTATTCAGTCAAGGTAATCTGTGAGCTAAATGACAATAATTTCCATTAAAAAGCCCTCTAGAAAAGCAGGAGAGTGTGTGAAAACTTTGCTCAATGATGCATTTTCTTTCTTTGATCTGTCTGAAGTAAATGGAATGCATTAGTGCTGTTTAACTTTGCCACAAACTGTCAAAAATGTGGAAAAAATCTAACTGTAGTGTTTATTTTCAAAATCCTTCTGCCAAGGTGGGGTTTTTTCTTCAAGGAAGAAGAATTAAATCTCCTCTTTGCTGCCATGGTCATTATATTTTATTTTTAGAAAAATTATGCTGTCTCAGTACTTGAAACTTTCTGTACAGGTGGGCAGTGTGAGTGTGATTGCAAGAGATCATTCCAAGCAGCTCATGTGAAGGCTAATTATTAGGACAGGAGAGAAGAAAGGCAGTTTTAATGTACTTACATATCAAGGGCTAGAGTTATTACAAACGCTGCTCTTGCTTTGGAAAAACCATACATATCATGATTATCATATCATTAGAGCAGCTTTCAATGCCTGAAGGGGCTACAGGAGAGCTGAGGAGGGACTTTTGACAAGGGCATGGAGTGGCAGAACAATGGGGAATGGCTCTAAACTGAAAAAGGATGGGGTTAGATTGGATATTAGGTAGAATTTCTTCCCTGTGAGGCTGGGGGAGGCCCTGGCACAGGGTGCCCAGAGAAGCTGTGGCTGCCCCTGGATCCCTGGAAGTGTCCAAGGCCAGGCTGGACAGAGCTTGGAGCTCCCTGGGATAGTGGAAAGTGTCCCTGCCCATGGCAGGGGGTGGAATGAGATGATCTTTAAGGTCTCTCACAATCCAACCCATTCTATGATTTTATGGTGATGAGTATGGTTGTAATGCTTAGGCAGATGTGGAGATTGTGATGTAATCAAAAGGTGAGTATTGATAATTTATGGGATGTTTGGGGACTTAGAATGGTGAGGATGACTGGAGCAGTGTTCTTGATCCCTATTAGCAAAGAGAGGCAGAAGGCTGTTACAGTCATAAAAATCTATGGAGAAGTGCAAAGACATCAGTAAAACATGACTCTACATTTGCTCAACACAGGGTAACATTCTGCCATTATATAGAACTAATTTGGAGAAAAGAAATGGATAAACATTTGGAAAAGACTGTTCTGTAACGTGGCCCACCAAAAAGGCCAGTGGAACAGTCAGAATATTCATTGCACATGGATATTTGGAAAAGAAACAGAACAGTGAAACTGTGCCTTACCTCAGAAACATTTTCACAAGTCCTGTGTTGGGTTTAAAAATGAGGGATCAAATTTGTGAAAAGGCAATCAATCATTTTTTCCTGTTTGGCAGATGAAAAGACAATTTTCAAACTTAAAAGATGACTCCTGGATGTTTGCATTGATGGGAGTTTCTCTTCAAAGCAATTTAAAATGATTGCTTGAGAAAACCTGATGTAATTAGGTTTACAGAATACTTCCAGTTTAACATAGATCTTTTGCTTAGAAAAATAGGTTGACACAGGTTTCCTCTTTGCAGGCTTCAAATGTAAGAAGCTTTTTATCACAGCTGTTATCACTTGGTTCTCTTCTCCATTTGTGCATCCAGTAAAGATTTAGATGGCAACTTTATTAAGGAAGTTTGGGATTTTAGAATCCTTGTGGATAATCCTTTGCTCTGACTAAGGCCAAGGTGGCAGAATCCAGCTCCAAACTCCCACAAGTACCTTTGATACCCTCTCTGTGCTTGGGTAGATGCAGGTGTGTGTGTGTATGTAAAAATACACACATGGTCTCACTGAATAAAATCCATGTTTCAAAAGAATATACTCATCCTATGAAGCATCTGAGTTGTGAAACTGAAATTTACTTTGCAAAGTTAAGTATACTTGAAATACATAAAAGGAAGTACTTGAATTATCTGCCATTCAAACCCAAGGATTACATTTTTTTTTTTTTTATGAATGTAGCATTAGGCTTAGGGTGATGGTGATGGGAAAGGCTTTAAAAGAATGTCACACCAACAACTCAGTGGGAAATACTCTGTCTGCCAGCACAGGAGCCAGGGCAGTAGATAAAAACACAGGGATGTAATCAAGGCACTGTAGCAGCATCATGATTATTGTCTCTGACAGCACTATGGGATTTGCATAGAATGTAAACCCAAAACTGGACTATTCTAGAGAGATTGAGATAATGGCAATTAGGAAAAAAAATAAGGTAAAGTGGTTTTGAGAGCCAAATTATTCCCTCCTGAGCCTGATCAAATGCCCAGTTTAACCAGTGCAGACATGCATTGACTTCGGTAGGCACTGGAACAGACTCTGTAATTCAGGTTTTCTCTTGGTTTACCCTGTTTATTTTATCAGACTGCTGCCAGACTGACCTTGAGAATGACCTGAAGAAAAAGCCAAATTGCACTTCTGACTTTTCTCTTATTTTGTTTTTAGGCAAGATAAAAGAATCAGTAATAAGCAGAGGGCAAAGACACCACATGAAATAGTCTCCTCCTCCCAAAATGGGTAAAAAAAGAAGGCACAATAAGATGTTTCCCCAGGTGACAGGTTTATTTTTCTCTATTACACAGATGTAAATCAGAAATGGCACATTGAACCATTTTGGGTTATAGCTGCAGGGATTCAGGTGTAGTGCTGAATTCACCTTTGCACAGCATGAGGGCCATGAGATTCTCCATCACTTTTTTGGAACAGGTTTTGTCACAGAATTTTTCACCAAGGCAGATCTGATGGATGCAAGTGAGACCTCATATGAGAGTCCAGGACATGTTCAAAGTGGCTGATAGCCCACTTTTGGGCAGGTTTGGGATAAGTACTTATCCTCAGCTCTTTTTCTGAAGTTCATATACATGGAGTGGAATTTGACTTCTTTCCTTGTAGATCCATGGAGGCCTAGAAAAGGTTTTATGTGCTAAGCAACATGGGCAATGTAAGAAAAACTCAGGATTAAATAGAGGTATATATTAGTGGTACATGAAGTGACTAAAACTGCACCAGGGAGATTAAATTTCAAGTCTGCTGAAGGCCTGCACAATCTGGGCAATCTGTTAAAGGACTGTACATAATGAATATTGTACTTCTTTGTAGCTGAATGCTTAAAACTCATTTTCACTCTCTGTTCTCTCAAACTGAGGTTGTCAAATTGGTGCCAAGTAAGACAAGTTTATAATATATATTATGTACCTTGGAAGTTGGTGGAGGCTAGTTCCACTCAATTTAACAGTGTTGCTTTTGAGGACAATTTGTTCTGACCCAGCCTGTGAAGCCTGTACATGAATCAGCTGTTTTACATATGTCACCAAAAGAACTTGTATGAATGATTTTTTTTTCCTGTTAATTCAAGCTAGTGTGAGGGGAGTGGGAGAATGTGGTTTGCACAGAACCAGTTAATGAGAATATGTTCACCTACTGGTTGATTTCCCTTCCCCAGTTCAGCTGAAGAAAGGTCTTATGCTTAAATTACTCAGCTGGGACTCAGGAGAGGTGGGAACTGTGCCAGTGGTTGTTTTTCAGCCTTGCTGTAAGACTTTGGGCAGATCACCTCTCTCTCCTCTGCCTATTATTTTTTCCTTTTCTGCTGTGTACAGTGGGGAAAATTGCAATAATCTTTGTTATTTTTTGGAAATATTGGAGCTACAGGCTCAAGAAAGTTTGTGGTATTAGAAAAGTGTAGAGATCTGCATGCTGAATGATAACACATCTGAGAAAACTCAAGCCTTCCATCTGAAAGATGCTCTTTGATTTGTTGTTGAGGTGTAATTTGGACTGTGCATGTGTATCCAGCACTTTTAATTTGAACTGTGCAAATTAACTGTGCAGGTTTTATTGATAGGAGCTCTGAAATGCACGTGGCCATACGAATCATATGATATTCTTGTCCCTGACTATTGTAAGCTAACTCTTAAATTTCAAGGACAGATGTTCTAATTTTCATAGAAAAAGTAGATGATTAAGAGAACTTTAAACAGTTACAGTTCTTTCTGAGTGGATTTTCTGTGAGAATGCTCATAAGTTAATGAGTAAGGCTGTATTCATTTAATTTCTTTTGTACAAAGCAATTCTATACCATTTTATTTGACAGCTGTGAGGTTGGATACTGCTTTGGTTTATCTGAAAGCTTTGGAGCTCTGGTTAAGGTATTTAAATACTTAACTCAGAGTGCAGAACAAAGTGCTGGCAGGCAAGGGAGGAGACCCTACTGCTTAATTTGGGCATGGGGGGGATGTTTGAAAAATGCATAAATTCTGTTCATCAAGACACCATACTCACAGGATGAGATTAAAATGCAAAGCCAAACTCGTGTAACTTTACTGCACAAGATCTACCTGTGAAGGGCTTGGTATGTCCTGCTATTAGAGAGGAAACATCCAATCCATCTAAAGGCAATAAAACAATAAAAAGTCATTAGCTGTGTTTGGTGACCTCTCAGGCACAATTAGATGCTGTCTGGGAGTCACCTGTGCAGTGTTGTAAGGAGCTGTGTTGCAGAGAATACAAACACAGACCACTCAGGCTGGTGATGAATAGTTATGCCAATTGTGATTGCACTCTGGTTTTCTGTTGCATATCCTCTAAGGTACAGCAAAAAGAGATCTGCCATTTTAATGAATCTTTCTGGTGTGTAGAGACAGTATAGTCAAGCATAGGTCATCTATAGCCCTTAGTATCAGCTGTAGCATACATGCCATTATATCATAATACCATTTTATCCCTCATGATCTTTGATCAGTGCTAATGATCAAAGTTTGCATAGCAGCCCAGAGAATCATGAGACAGTAGATATTTATAGCTTATGGCCAATTCTGATTACTCTATAGCAGCTTTCCCAGTGTTCTGTAGTTTGACTGATGTCATTGGCATGCTCCAGCATTCAGAATATATCAAATAAATTTGCTATGCTTTGAACATGAAAGGGAAGTAAAACACTGATAATTTAAGAAACCAGAAAAGTAGGGAAGATAGGAGATACACATTGCTGCATGTCCTTTGGCAACTAACGCCACACAATGCTTTCAGCAGTACTGTGCATGCAAATTGCCAGGCGTCCTCTCCGAGGCGAGGCTTTCCTTCCACGGTGAGAGCTCTGCTATTCAAAGGGGCTGGTAAATGAAATCTGAACTGCATATGCTGCAATGGAGAGGAGGACAGGAGCAGGAGACAGCTGTTTGGGGTGACTGCTTTACAAGCAGAAGCCTTTCAGTTCCATCAATCAGACAGTGTGAAAGGCCCAAATCCACAGACACCAGCATCCCACCCCCTTTGATCCCGATCCTAATAGCGTGCCAGTCACCGTTGGAAATGCATTACAAAGTGAGAATGGTCCATTTTCTTCCTCCTTTTGCTGAGAGTCTGTATTTATCAGATTTAACTAGTTAATGATTCTGCCCTCTCTCTCCTGCTCGCTGCAGAGGTGGCACTTGTTTATTGTCACCGGGCAGATGAGGCGGCAGCAACCCCTGGGATCTGAGGGAGAGGTTTGGCTGAGGCCTGCGAAGGGTTAAGCATTGACTCACTTCAGAATCAATGGGAAAATGAAATCTGTGTTTTCCTCATGGAGACAGTGTTTGGGTGAGCCCTGTGAGGCCGTGCCACAGGGGGTGGGTAACAGCGATTCCCGTGACTGGGAGCTCCTGGTGGCCTCAGGCCGAGCCTGCATCTCTGATTTTAGGAAATGCGTGTTGTGTGTCCATCTCTGCCACGGCCTCTGTGCCTCTGGCAGCACTCTCTGCCAACAGCAAGCCCAAGGCTGCCCACCAAATGGTTTTTTTCCTACCTCTGAGCACAGCTGCAGTGTGTCCTTGAGCTCCTGTGGCACCTTGTCTGCCCAAACCCATCAGCCACATCACCATGTATGAAATAGCTGTGAAGATGCTGAGGTGGACAGACTGTGCAGGAGGTAAAGCACGCCCTGCTCACAGGTGAGAGGCCATGAAGATGCTCTGAGTGATAGAAACGAGATGGTCTTAGGCCTCAGATTGTTGTGGTGTAAGCTTCCATCTGTGAAATGGGCTTTACAAAATATTCCTTTGTCTGTCATGCCTATATAAGCTGGTTTGGATATCTGGTACCTAGCCCAAGGGCTCTGATTCCAAGCCCTACAATAATGAAAATAATACTTCTGTCTAGAAGGCTTGTGGAACCTGTCCCTTCATCTGTAAAAGTCACTGTCTCATTTTTTCCAGTGTGAAGCATCTTATTATCAGGCTTTCCTACTGATTTGCAAACACAAACGTTTGCAGGGTAATAAAGAAATGGGCAGCACACTTGGGTGATCTCCTGCTTTTTCCTTCTTTAAAAGCAATTTTCTTGGCAGTGAATACAATAACAACAGAGTTAAGCTATGTCATTAATTTCCATAGATGGTAGATGGAGGATGTTAAATTCTAGGCACCTGAGTGAATCATCAAACTCTTCTACCACATAATGACTCTAAATAATCGTATTCATCATAATTAGTACCGTTAATAATGTTAAAAATAAACACTTGTACCTCAGACCATTAGTAATAGTAATCTTGTCATCGTCCATGAAAATTGCTAGGCCTGGTTATTTTTCACAGTGGGGCGCAGATATATGAGGTATATAATTAAAATATTAATTACATATTTGATAGAGCTTTGACTATCATTATTGTATTACCAATGGCCTCATTATTATACTTTCAATATGTTACTTTGTATATATTGTGTTTAATAAAGTGTTAAAAAGTGGCTTTGGGTTTCCAAGATCAATATATGTTAGAAAGAAAAATGTACATGAATCCAGAGGTACGGAAGAAATGGGATTCAAACTGTGGTTAAATGAATTTCTGTCATTCAACCCTGTACTAAGAGGTGACACAAAGCTGACACAAAGCTAATCCTAGTCATAAATCCCCAAAATAGAATTTAAATGATACTTAGGTGATATTTAATGGTTATTTTTACCTGAGTAGATTAAATGAAAAGAGTACTAGTTAGCTGAATGGGAGAGATGAGCTTTAGAAAAGAACAATGTGTTCTAAAGTTTTTTGCTCTTTTAGGTACAAGGTTTTTTCTGTCAAGCTAAACAGGAGCTCTTTTAATGTCCATAGGGGCAAGCAGTGCTTTTGCATGCTAAACTGAATTAGTGTGAGCAAGGGGCAGGTGTAATTGGAGGATAAATAATAGTGACACAGCACATCTTATTAAAAGTGATGGTGCATTTAAGTTTGCAAAATCTTTTGTCAGGAGGGTTTTTTTTTTTTGTTTGTTTCTGTCACGGTTAATTGCCCATTTACTCCTTGCCTGTCTGTAATAGAGTTTTGCAGGTTTAAGTTCGTTGCCATTACTTGAAAATAGTGTCATCATTTTCCTGTAGTATTGTTTCCTTCTGTTTCAGATCAGGATATACTCACTCTAAATGCTCTATAACTAAACCAGATCCCACTGTGGTGCCTGTATCCTTCATCCTGAAGGATTTTGAGGAGTTCTCCAGGATGCTGGTTGTGCTGTCTGCTCCTGTTGCCTTGCTTGGCAACATTCAGTGGATTTTGGGGTATCTTTCAGGAACAGAAAATCATTGGAGATGATTCTCATCATGAGAATGGACCAGAATTTTTTTTCTCTTTTTAAATGTTTTTTTTTGCAAAATGTTTAGTATTTCTTTTAATTGTTGGATTTAAACAGTATCAAAAGAAATAGTTTCCAGTCAGTTTTTCTTAGTAATTTCTTGAAGAACCTTTAATGTACTTTTATTCTAAAACACCTCCACACCTTCTGAAGCTTAAAAGATAATTAAGAAATGAAGTTACTAAGCTTTAATTTAAAAAAGTAAAAACCCAGCAAAACACCATCCCCCAAACACCAAACCAGGAGGATGGGGGAAGGAGGATGTTTCCTAAATATGAAATGGTTTTGGATGGACAACAGAGAGTTCTCTACAATTCCTGTCAATGTTAGTGTGGCAGGGAAGAGTGACAGGGTCATTTTCCTGGGAGCAGCTGATGGCTGCACAGCCAGGCATTTTCATCTGCTCATTATAAATTGGAATTAAGGAAAACTCAGAGATGCCAGGGTTATTCTCCAGCCCACGTGTGCACTGCTGCCATCCCAACACTGATTTCAGGTTGGACTTCTGGAGTTCTGCTGCCTGAGCACAGTTGGTGGGGCTGTGCCCCCTTCTTGCTGCGCTGCAGAGCACTGGGACACCCACACAGGAAAGTCCAGGGTGTGTTCTGCCATGAAGGGAGGGGTTCAGGCTCCCAGTTTCCACCTCCCACCCATTAAAGGTACAACGTGGTGGAACTTTTTGTCCTCCTTCTCCTGGAAAGTCAGATTTCCCACCCAGCCTAAGGCTCCCCTAATGTACAGCTTTACACGCATGGAAAGTAATTTCTTTCAGAAATAAGCAGCAATAATAAAACCTTATCATCTGCTCCAAGCCAGATATTATGAGTATGGCTGTAAATAAAACCTTATCACCTGTTTTAAACCCGAGAACATGAGCAGTGATCACACCAGGATTTCATTTTTTGGTTTGACCCACTTTACTGGCTTTATTTAGGGAGACAGGCTAAAGCTACTTTCCCCCTCAACATGTCTGATGTTTCACAAGGTTTTGGGGAAAGGATGCTTTGAGTTATAAATTAATTTAGAGGACTCTTTTTAATAGTGTGGGATATCTCATCTGGTAAACCATTAGCCAAGTCATAGTGACTGTGGGGCAGTCAGATGAGGACAGTCAATACAAAAGTCTGTTTGCTTGACTGTCCAGGAACTAATGAAAATTTTTAAACAGCTTGGGAAAATTAATAAAACTTGCCAAAATGCTATTTTGGATGCTCTCTGTGCTATATATTACTCCTGCACTGAAAATGCCTTGTGGATTTTTTCATATTATTGAGACTCTAATAATTTTTACGTTTACCCAGAGCTACTCAAGTATGACATCCAGTGGCAGGGTTTCAAAGTTTAGGACAGGAACAAATTCTGTCATCAAATGGAATTTTCCTTGTGGAACTGAGATGTTTGTTCTCAGTAAATTGAAGATAATCTCTTCCAGATTTCAGAGCTGTCATGACTGAAGGCCTGGACTTTGGAGGAGGCTGATGAACCTAATAAAACCTCTATGCAAAATTCAACTCTTCATTAGATCCTCCTTGTCACTAAGGCTTATTAGAGCCGCTTATTTGGGATTAGCACAGAAGACAGAATGTGTTTAATATGTTATTAAACTATTTAGACTTAATTTTGTCCCTATTTTGTGGTATTGGGTCTATCAGGAAAAAACCCAAGTTGTTCTGTACCTACATGATTTTGTTTTGCTTAAATAAGTTTGGTATCAGATTTTTGTTATGATGTCTAAGGCATAATTTGGGATTTTAAAATTTAATGTACAGATTATTAGATAATTCCCATCTTCCCAGAAAAGAAACGAAACTTCATTTTACTGCATCCCTTGATACTCTGAGGTGTAGCTGCTTAATACAGGAGTTGAATCACTTATGGATTCCTCACAAATGGTTTTGTGGTAATGTGTAAGAATAGCAACAGCATATATTAAAACATCTTTATAATCAGAATAATAATGAAGAGCCTGTAGATATGAGAATCCCAAAGTTTTCCCAGTGCTTTAATAAGTACTGAGCTACCGTTACAATTCCTGAATTATTCAGGGCTATAATTTGGAGTCACAAGGCTTTAGTATGCTGTAGATGTAGCACTCAGGCTTCCAGGGTCATGGTAGATATTAAAAATTGTTATGGAGAGATCTAGATTGCTAATCACACAATGGCAGAAATGTTGTGGAGTGCCCTAGAATTACAAATAATTTAACAGGATCCAACTGGTGCTAAATCCTCTCTCCCATTCCTCAAAACACAGGATGTAGAGCAGTGCTTCTGTGACAATAAAGGGGTGCAAAATGTCCTCAGGAGTATGTCTGAAGAATCCTATGAGCAATGGAATAAGAGGAGCAGAGGATATACAGAAAAAAGTCTCCTCATGGACTGGAATGACAGTAACTAACCACTACTCTGAGGTTATAATTATAATTTCGTCACAAGAGTAGGGAAGTCAAGGTTTCACAAGGAAAAAAAAATCTATTTACAGGAAAATATTATGCTTTTCATTTGATAGAAAAAGTAATTATTGCAAAGGGACCCATGGAAGATCTTGAAGACAGTCACCCTCCTTTTAATAAGTGCTTGTGGCAGCTAAGTGGGGATCAGGAGTATTCTTTATCAGGTTTGCATTCAAGTAGTACTAAATATATGCAGGTAGGAATTAAATAGTATCTGAGTTTAATTAAAATTATAAAAAAAAAGAGGGAGAAGAATGGTTGGTAGACTGCTCGACTGCATTTTAACCAGTAACCTCAGACCCTAATTAGAAATGCTTTTCATATCTCCTCCATGCAAGGGCTTAATCTGACGTGAGTCTGTGAGCGAGGGCTTGGGGGACCAGTGTTAATTCTGCATTCGATCTTGGTTTGTATGGAGGCAGGCAATGCTGATTGACCGAGTTGCAGCACAGATCCCATGACCTTGCTGGGATTTTCATGTGAGGTGTTAATTGAGAGGGTGGGTTAATCTTTGAGCATCATTGTCCCCGAGCTGAGGACAAAGTTTGTGCTCTCTGTTTCCTTACTCAACAGTATATTTGATCTCTACCTCCTCCCCTTTATGACAGTTTAGCAAGCCTGCAGAAAATTCACTCTTGATAAATTTATTGGTGGGGGATTATCTCTTGCAGGTTTTGTTTGATTTTTATGATCTAGTTGTGGAGAAAGAGTGGTTAACTGGGCTGAAAACCAAAAACCCAAAATATCCTTCTCCTGACTGTCCCCCCACAGCCCACTCCAATGAGACTATCATAGCGGGTGGGGGGAGTGACATCTTGAGATTAATTATACTAAAGAAAACTACAAGGCATTATTTCAAAGTTATTTCATCAGAGTGCTGGGAAAATATAAGCTCTTTTTATTCCTCCTGAGTAGAAAGCCTAAAATAATTACAAAAACAAAGAGATATTACAAGGGACAAAGCTTTTATAATAATATACAGGTTAGAGTTTTCATACTGGATTTGTGTAATGCAAGAAAAGACAACCCTGCCGTTCTGCTTTTTTTATAAATAATGAATGGCTTTTTTTTATTCATGTTTTGTTTTACGGGCCTGTCATTTTCAATGTAAGGGGGAAATTTTTACTCCGGGCAGGACTAATGTGTACTGGTTGACCTTAAATATGACTCTCAGGGAACAGGATGGAACTTAAAAGTAGCAGAAGCAATAGAGCTGTGAAACAACAGTGATAAAAAAAGCATGAATGATATCTGTCCTTGACATGCAAAGAATTTATCTTGCTTTATTGTAAAGTACAAGCAAATTGTGCAAAGCCCAGCAGGGAGCTCTGTGCCCTCTGCTAGCCCCAGAAGCCGTGGTGTGGATGGGAAGGAGCCCGACCCACGCTGGGAGATGGTGGAGTGGGGTTCGTCCACTGAGGAGAGAGAATGTGTTTGGGTCTGCTTGGATGTCTCTGGAATACATCCAGTAAAAAAGGGCAGCCATGGCTTTTACATGCCTGACTTGGTGCTTGTGTGACCTTTCTGAGAATATTTTCACCCCAGTGGTGCTTTTGCCTATGCCAGAATAATTCCAGAGGTGTCTATGGCAGGACGAGATGTTCCTGTGCAGACCCACAAGAAAAAGTGTGATGCCTTGATGTTACTGCAGACCTGGCCTCACAACTTCCAAGTTTTCCTAAATAGTTCTGAGGCAAAAAATCATAATCCTTAGGTAATTGCCCTTTGAAGGGACATTGGGAGAATTTTTTTTTCCTTTTCAAGAGATGGTGCATTACTGGAGAGTAACTGAAATCAGCAAGAATTTAATAGCTTCCTTGGCTGGGTGAAAAGCTACAGGTCAGCCCTTGGATTTATATCCCTCTATAGGTTCCAGTTGTAGAGAGTTTCTTGTAGCAGTAGTCAGCAGTCTCCTAGGGCTGTTACACCAGATTGTATTTTTCTTTTTTAAAGTTTAAGAATATTGATAGAAACTCAGTGGGAGCTAGGAAATGCTGGCGTTCGCTCCGGCGTCTCTGTCTTGCTTCGAAGCGAGGCACTGGAGCCCAGCTCGCCTGAGCTTGGGATTCACTGGGAGCCAGGAGCTGGGAATGCTGGTGCTCCACTCTTCCCTCAAGATGCTCTGACTCCACAATCCCACCCTTGCCCCTACCATGCTAATGCTATTAAAATCCACCCACGTGTTATCTCTAATTGCTGACCACTATCTTAAGCCACCCTGCAGTCTTTGAGGGAAAATTAATTTTGGAGCTGTGAAAAAGACAGAAATTTTGTTTCGCAAAGGATTTGGAGAGTTCGAAATCTGGCTTCTGTTCATCCTGGAATGAAATGTGACATTTTCAAATTCTTGGCAGAAGAAAAGTCTCAAAAAAAGCTGCCTTTCAGATTGATCAAAATGGTTCATTCTGGGTTGGACTTGCTTGATTTCATAATTTACCAGAAAAAGCCTGAAATAAAAGTCACTTCAAAATGAAAAATCGAAAAGGTCAAAACAAATTCCCCCTCCCCAAAAATTCAAGGCAAATTGGCAGGGCTCATAAACCCACTTCAGTTTTATTAGTCCACATTCTCCAGTTCAAATGGAGACTTTTGATGTTTGGGGGTTTTTTGGGTTTTGTTTTGGTTTTTTTTCCCCTTGTTTTTCTGCAAACAGTCTGAGATTATCCCTCAGTTGCTTATGGAGGAGGCACTGAAATGAAGGTGGCATCTTGGGAAATGTATCCATATCCAGGTTTTGATGAATTTCAGTAAAACATGTATTTATGGCCTGATTGTTTGTCTTGAGAGGTGAGAATTATTTCTGGTGTTTGTAGCAAAAGCAACTTATGGGCTACAGAAATGCAATCTGCTCTTTGTGTTAATTGTAGACAGTTATTGAAAGAATACCCTTAATCATTGGGGTGATGTTAATGTTTTAAAGGTTTCACAATAGTAATAGTTATTTTTAACACTATGATTAACTACTGTCTACATGTAGCTGCACTGACTTTCTTCACTAGGTTTGATGAAACTATGAGATTCTTAATGAGTTCAGATGTTTCCCTAGGTAAGACTCAAGGCTTGTGCCATCTTTCATTAGGGAAAAGGAAAACTGTGAACCATTCTTCCTTCCTGCCCTTGCTGGTGGCTACTCGCAGACCCTGTTTATGCTTTGGGGTAATTAGGTGAACTTTTGAAGTTGATAAAAGGAGGGATGAGGATGATGAGGAACAGATTGTTAGATATTTTCCCTTTCCAAGTGACAAAGTCATTAAAGAAAGAAGCCAACCGCCAGTGTGGCATTCCCCAAAGGAAGAGCTGCCTGGTGCTCCAGGCTCTGTGTAGGTCCTTGTGATCTGCTTGTGTAATTTTGTGTGGAAGAACAGTTCTCTGTTGCAGTTGGTGAAATGAAATGATGGAATGACCTGCAGCTTGAGGGTATTTCTGTGTGTATTGTGTTTCTGTAGGAGCATTTTGGTTTGGCCCTGTCTGTAGTCAAAGAGAAGAGGGATGTCCATCAGCATCACCTTTATGGACTGACCACAGCTCTATTAATAGGCAGCTGTAACTCTGTTATTAGGCAGGTCGTTAACGTTACCCCACGTAATTTTGGACAAAGTACAGAATGACTCGTGCAGCAGATGAATTACCAGTTTGATCTTTGGGGCTTTAGGCATAATAGTGTTACAGTGGTTGTTTGTTGTTTTCTCTCACTGCCTTTAATCTGTTTTTTAAAAAATCCCACTGATTCTGTATTTATAGAAACCGCTTCACCTCATTGCTCTGGATGCTCTTACCAGTTAAAATATGTCTGGGCCGACATAAGGAAGCGGTCTTCTGGTACGTTCCATCTGTGTGATGTACTTTGTCTGTAAGTAATAACAAAAGGCTTCATTAGAGAGCTAATCAGCTCCCTCACCTTTGAGACCTAAAGTAATCATGTATTTCAGAGGCACATCTATAAGGATGAGCCTGGTAATGGTGGATAGGAGGAACTGTCTTTAGGCGAAGGCGGCAGGTGCTGTGGTCGGCTTCCTCCTTGCCGGGCTTTGCCTCTTAATCCTCAGCCCCTCTTTCAATAAAGTTTTACTTTGGCTTCTTGCAGAAAAAAGGTTTCGGAAGCTGGGTAAACAGAGCCTGAGCCTGCATGGAGGGGATTAAGGAGGAGAGGCAAGAGTGGAAGGGAAAATGAGGATATGACAGAGGCCATAGTGAGTTCAAACAAAATTTGGCCTGCAGAAGGCAGAAGAAATCCCACTGGTGACAGGTGCCATCTTGTGGGTCATTCTGCCACTCTGCCTCCTGCCACTTTTTATAACGAGAAGAGATAAAGGAGGACTGGGTTCTTAGAGGCTTCGAGTTGGAAAAGTAATTCAAAGGGATGTGAGCATGGTTGGCTTCGGGGTTTGCATGATACTGTAAACATCAATACTCTGCTTGTCAGCACTCTATGCTATTTAAGAATGTTAAAGTCCTCTATGAATAGAGGCTATGTGCGTGTCTAGAAACAGGGAATCATAAATAGTACGAATGATAATCAAATTATTTTTACTTTATAGTAATGCAAATAAAATATTCATGCATCATGTAGGCCTAGGAAAGGTTACAGCCTGCAAACTGTGCTAATTAAAATATAATAGCACCGAGGAGTATATGTGAGAGTTACTAATGTCCGTATTTTCCCTCTTTCCTTTAAGATCTTATCTTTAATGAACACGTAAAAATGCAATGGTTAGTTGGTACTTTAGTTCTGTGGGGTTTTTTCAGGAAATTTATTTTGAAGGACTGTGCAAAAATAATCGCAGCATCTACTAAGCGAAAATCAAATATACTGTGATAAAGTATCTACGTTTCTTTTTTTAAAGGGAAAGCTAGTATTTCAGGCATGATCCTGAATTCCATCAAAAAACTACAGCATGATTCATTCCTAAAGGTTTCTCAGTTTAAAAGAAAAAAAATAGAACAGTATCTATGTCAAACATGATGGCATATCTCGGTATTATTTTTAAACCAAATTTGAGGGTCAAATTTTTCAGGAAGAGAAGACGTTTGCATTATAAATTACTAATTTTAAGTACTGTCAGACAAACAACCCAAACTTGGAATTAGCCTTAATTTCTTTTTCTCGTGTTTATACTCTCGTGTAAAATAACATTGCTATTTTTTGGACGTTTACGAAACAAAATTGCACTGGGGTGAATGAGTAGCGAGGAAAGGAAGCTTGAAGCTGATGCGTACAAAAATTCGAAATATGCCTTATTTTAAGCATTATTGCAGCATTTGTGCCAGAAGTCAAGTAAGGAATATAACATTGTCTGGGTAGGGAACAGCAGCAGTGCCATCCGAGAGCGCCTATCATAGCTCTAGGTGAGCTCTGTTAAGAATTCGTAAGGAGAGAGCAAATCCATGAAAATGTCAAGTAAATTTGACTGATTAATGCATTCGAAAGGAATCCTCATCCCTCGGCGGGCATTCCGTTGTTATGAGGAATATGAAGATCATCGAGTGCATTATTCTGTCCCCACGATTCCCTTATCCCTGCCTGTGAATCAGTGCATGAGACTTGACTGTCAATGGCTGGAGTCAATGGCCGTATTGTGCATGGGCAGAATTCCCGGCGATGGAAACCGAGCTCGGCCTTCATATTCTTTAATCACCTCAACTTAGGAAGTTGTATAAATGTGGCCGTGCTTGAAGCGCTGTGAAACTCTTCTTTGAACGTTTTTGAAAAAAAAAAAATTAATCTATGTGTTCAGATGCTTAAGGGCAGTGAAAAACTTTGGGCTGTGCCTTTCGGTTAGTTGTTCGTGAAATTAAAAAATTATTTGTAATAAAACTTCTCGGCGGTTAATTATGACATTTTAATGGGGCGAGCTTGAATTCTTTCACGGGGTTATGAAAACAAATTAATGTTAAATATGACATTTTCCTTTGGATTTATGACATATGCCCTGGCCCCTCCCTCACCCCACACAACGTGTACAAAAGGAGGTATTAACAGAAAAACAGAGATGTTGTGTGTTCTGTTATGAACAAGCTTTGTGATCTCATCCCAAGGTTTTATCCAAGCTTGAACCATCTGGCTTTGAGCTGGGGAAAAGCATGTCGGGCTCTCCCCCAGAATTTCAGTGTCAGGGAGAAGGGGCAGAGTGCCTGTGCTTAATGCCAGGCCCCCTTTCCTTCCCTCCACAACCCTGCGAGAAAGACAAGAGTCAGGCATTGAAAAGCATACCAGGCATTTTTAAACACAACCCTGACATTTCCTCAGCATTTCCATAGCTAAGGCTTTCCTTTTCCCCATCCCCCTACCCCTCTTTCAATCAAATAAGGCACCCGCTCTCTCATGCCTAGTGCAAAGAAGGGAAGGGAGGAGAGGAGGGGGGGAAAAGTTGGCAATTTAATTCAAACAAAAGAAGCTTGAAATCTATAAGCACAGCAACTCCGAGGCTTCTGGCAAATAGAATTCTAATTAGTATGCTGCTATTTTTCTTTTAGACAGATGAGGGATGCCCCCTATTGACTCTAGCAGGCAGGCTGGTTAAAAAAAAAAAAAGGAAAAAAAAAAAGGGAAAAAAAAAAAGAGGGGGGCAGGTGGGGGCTAGCCAGCAAACACTGCAGATTGCAAATTATATCGCAAACCCTGCCAAGTCCCAGCTCTTGGCATCAGATTTTTAATGACACCCTGGAAAAGGGAAAAAGAAGCCCTCAGCTAAGGGATAAAAATGAGGGGTTTTACACTGTGATAAGTCTTTGCTTAAAACCCAAATGGCCAAGCACACATTAGGGTTTTAAAATATTCATAGATAGAAGTGAAAATGAGGATATGAGGATGTACATTTGTTGCTTGGTCAATTGACAACTCATTCTGCATATTAATAAAAGGGATGATCTAATTTTAAAGGGACAGTCTGTCTTTTTCAACCATGACTTTTTGAGTATTATGAATCTGAGGGCAAAACATCACAGAAGAGGCCAGTGATGACACAGAATGTTGTTTTCTTTTGATGTAGACCTGGTACTAACTACTACTTTGCTCAGGAATTCTGGGGTCTCTAAAAATACGATACCCTTCTTGTATAGTCTCTCTGATGTATGGCTGCTGAACACTTTGATTTTTTTTTTTTTTTTTTTTTTTTTTTTTTTTTTTTTTTTTTTTTTTTTGTT
>VZRX01001290.1:39858-57187 GCA_013398075.1 Notiomystis cincta
TCAACCCGATAGCGCCTGCCCAGGAAAAAAAGGGGGGGTGACTTGTGGGGGGGAGAAAAAACCCTACAACGCTCTCTGAATGCTATTAGAATAATGGTCTGGGGGAAAAAAAAAAGATAAAATACAAATTTCACTCCGATCTGGGTTGGATTACTTCCCCATGCCCCTGCCTTTATTGGGCGATTTGGAGTTTCATTAGAATTCAGAATTCCTGCAGAAAGAAAAACCACAGTGGCACAGACTTCTCTTTCAAGGGGATTGCAGGCTGACCCATCAAAATGAAAAGGCTCAATGTTTTGCTGACAGGTCCCTGAGCAGGCCTGAGTGACAGCTTCATTTCAGCACTTCTCAGATGAGATTTGAATTGGGGGGTGGAGGAGGTAGTAGGAGAGAGACTTTGTTCCCTAAAAAGTGTCAGTGTCAAACTCTGCAGTTCAAGTTCTAGTGTCTGAGGTACAAAACCGAGTCAGAAATCATCTTCGACTCGCCTGCTTCCCGATTCATTATTAATGTCTCTCTGATATTAGCACGCAGGGAGCTTCAGTTAAATCTTGGAGTTCGTGTCGAGTGCGCGTTGTTCCTTTTATTGGAAATAAAAAAGGTAGAGGGAGATGGATTAAAGTACAGTGAGCTGTTGTGTAATGTCTGTATCAAAGATTACTTAGTGGCATTTTTCTGTTGTGATAATCAAAACATCCGTGAGAGCTCGATCCTACCTCTTGTCTGTGGGAATACCAAATTTTTTCTTATAAATTTACCTGGGTCCTTCTGCCTGCAAAATAAATTTGGATAGAAAAATACCTGAAGGCATTCTCAGTTTAAAGTTCAGCAGCAGCTTTGTGTCTACTTCATGATATCCTAAATGAGCAACTTTTTATTGTTTATCTCAATAGAAAAAAATGGTGAAAAGTTGGCAAACCTGTCCCTGCCATCCAGGCAAGGGGAACCAGAGAAGCATCTCAGCCTCCCTGTATAAGAGAAGTAGAACTCATTCACTTCCTACTTGTTCCTTACTAAAAGTTGATTTGGGATCTGCAGGGCCATTAGCAAATTGTTTTGCCATTTTTTCCCGAAAGTTTATTTCAATTTCTATGTATCAGTTACTGGTATTCACAGCTTTTATGAGTCATCTTCCTTTTTTTTCTGTCTTGTGTATATTGATGGTTACCTTAGTGTGAGAACAAAATCCAGCTGGTGGACTTTGCTTTTAGGAGCCATCAAAAAAAAGTTAACCTAATTTTTCAGTTAATAATAGGAAATTAGGTTTCAAAATGCAGAACTTCAAAGTAACATTGATCCTTGTACCTTATTCCTATAACTTAGAAGTCACCTAATCAGTAACTGTATCAAAATGAGATTCCATAGCACAGGGCTGTTCTTCAGAATCAAACAGAATTTTATGTATTACATTCACTTTGGAACAAATTCCTCTCTAATTTCTAATGATGGAGAGCTGTAGGAATTTCAGCACAAGTACAGGATTTACCATCCAGGTAGGAAAAGTTTTGGGCTAAGAGAGAAGCATATTAAGCTCTAATGATGTGAATGTGATGAACAGGGCTGCTTTAGTGTTGTTGGACTGTGTCCATTGAATGCAACTGCCAATAATGGCATAAAATCCATGTAAATTATCAGAATGTATCTTAGGACCATCCCAAGGAAGCTTCATCTTGTAAACTTTTGCTCATTGTTCATGGTTTGCTTTTCTTTAAAAAGTGTCTGCATTTGAAAACAGAGGGCAAAGACATTAGAACAGCAAAGCCTCCCAAAACAAAATTCACATTTTTGCCTGCTTGTACATTTTAAGAAATCTTACTGTCTTTAGGTTCTTGTATTTTATTGAGCATGGAGCAAAAAACTTTCTATGCTCAAAACAAGCCTCCCTGTGTAAAAGTGTCAGTTATAGAGAAGGAAATAATACTTCCCTCTGATCCTAAGGAAGCCCAGCTTTATATTCCTCATATACCAAGATACTGTATTTTTATAATCAAGTTTTTGTTTCTTGTGAAACTCAGGGGCCAATTTCAGTTCTGAAACCCTAGACTAGGGTCTAGCAGCCTCAGTTTATCCCAGGGAAGAATTTGGTTTCAGACATTTAAAAAGATCAACTCAGCAATATCCTAGTTTTGAGATTAAATATGTGATGAAAAAAACCTGGTTCAACAGAGAGGAACAAATTCTCTTTTTGAAATCAGTGTGTGAGTTCAACTGACTTTGTAATAGCAGTAGGAGATGGGAATGAGAAAGGGCACATTAAAAAAAAAAATCCTTCAAATATAAAATTATATATTGCAGTTTGTGGAATCTACCTTGATACTCCAAGACAGTTTTTAAGCACTAGGGTTAGAAACAGAATGCTAAGAACAGTAAGGCAAATGCTTAGAGAATCACAGAGTTAGAAGAGGAATATACAACCTGAAATTTAAGACAAACAGATCAAATCCAGTTAGGGTAAGGCATGTACTGTTTAATGGAGAAATGTGTTACTTGGATCTTGTAAAGCCAGAATGGACAAATTATTAGTAAATTGCACTAGGAAAAAATCCTGTGCTGATTGAATTGACCTTCACGTCCTTTGCACAACTTCAAAAAAAGTACCAATATCACTTATGAGCGGCCACAGAAACTGAAATTGTGCATGGAGGTGTGTCAGGACTCAGCCTGTGGGTCAGTGGCAAGGCTGGGTGAGTGGAACCTGCTGCCAGTTCAGGGTGCTGCCAAAATTGCTGCTTTGGTCAAGCTTTGTGCTGAGAAACTTGTGCTCTCTCGACTTTTTCCTGCTCTCTGTGTTGGTAAAAGCTGGGGAGTGCTGCTCCAAGTTGTGTGCTGTGTTTTGTGAGCACCTGCCTGAGCTAATGAGGGAGGGAGGGAGGGCAGGAGAGGACCTGGCACTGCGTGTCCCACGTCTGAGCATCCTTCCCCCTGTGCCCTTTTCCACTCTCCCTCCAAACTTGCCCTCCTCTCCACATGCTCATCACAACTGGTTTGGGTAAATCTTGTGTGCTGAGGGGGAGTTTGAAGCGGTGAGCTGGGCAAAGCTGAAGGAGATACCTGCAAGCTGTGCTCCTGAGCCATCCTCACCCTTAACACAGTCACAGAGGTGGCTGCAGGGGCACGACAGGTCAGTCCTGTGTTTGAGCTGGGCTGGGTCTGTTCTGCTTTACATGGCACCCCCAGTTTCAACAGGAATGCCCTTCTGAGGAAGGTAAGTCAGAGAGGCTTAAAAATGTGTGTGCTGTAATGCCATTGTAATGTATTAGCTGGTTTATTTTTAGATCAATCTAGCTGCACTGTGCTTTTATCAGTGAAACTGTAGATGCAGAGTCTGTCAAGGGAAAGGGGGGGGGGTCTTTTTTGGGATTTTTGAGGATTGGAGATAGTAAATCCGCTCAGGTGTTACAAATATTGCATAAAAAGCTTCCAGAAGAGAGTAGATGGGATCAGAGACTGCTGTAGAGGAGTTGCTCAGAGAGAGATACTTTTGTAATTACAAAAGTTAAGACCAGCAACATGCTATTAAAAAGCTTGAATAATAACATTTACCTGGACACTGACTCTTCGTATGAATAAGCTGTGCAGACATTTAGGCCCCAACATCAGCTTGACACATAAGCAGAAGGGCTTTTCCTTAAGGTACTTTTTGCAATACAGCAATTTCCCACAAACAGAGCTATCAAAAGTTCTGGTTTCTCACGATCCTGTCCTCCTCTGGCATCCTGACCCAGCTCATGCTTTCCCTGCAGCACTTTTCAGCAAGGAGCTATCCCCTGCCGCTGGCACCTTTGGGTGTGACGTAACCCGAGACCAGAAATCTCCATCCAGCCTTTCCACGTCAGCGATTGTGCTGACACTCCATTGTTCATAAAGCACCGAAATGCAACTCTTGCTTTCAAACTCTTTCCCTGAGTTCAACACGATAATGAACGTGAAGGGTTTGCATGGAGGTGGCAAAACTTTTTTTTTATTCCCCCCCTCCCCTTTTTTTTTTTTTTTTTCCTCTCCAGGTTCACACCAGATAGGCATTTTTTACAGCCTGAAAGGGGATGTTTTCTTTTGTTAATAGCTTACAATCAGATGAAAGGACTCATCACTCTATTTTAGTGCTCCACCACATGGCGTGTATCTTTTATAAATTACAGGCTGGCGTTGTGTGCACTGGGGGAGAGAAAGGTTGGTTTTCTTGCTGTGAGCCATCCTGCCTAATTGTCGTATGCAAATAAAAGCAATTATAAGGCTTTTAGGGTGAAGGGATGACAGCTGAGTTTGGCAGTTGAGGAGGCCTCACCCACCTTGTTGTCATAGCAACAGGGAGGAAAAGGACAAAATGGTGTGTATACAGTGGAAACATTTATTTTGGTTAAAGAATTAAAAATACATATACCGCTGTTAGCATGCAACATCAATATGTGTAATGAATGGGTTTGTTTAAAACATTAGAGAAATTAAACTGTATTTATTCCTTGGCCCTTTAAATGATCCTTGTCATCTAACTACCATTTACAAACCATCACTTGTGATTTTATCTGCTACTTTTAAAGTTATGAACAGATCATAACAATCCAGTCAATAATTAGGAGATTACAAGTTTCTGTGTTTTAGTGCATCTATTTCAATTTTACCAGACCCAGAGCTGCATGAAGGAGAGGGACATTCAGTGGTGTGTCCATGAAGGGGAAACAGTGAAAAATAATAACCTATTAGCAGTCCATAAAGTTCAATATAAAATATGTTTGTGCTAAAGTGTTAAACAAGTAGAACAAATAGCGTGCTAGTAGCATACAAAATTAAAACGAGTCACAAATGGATATTTTCTATGGCAATTTATTTCACAATTACTCTTGTGGAAGCTTTCATGAATTAAATATGAGTTCTATCTTGAAATTAGGTGTTATAAGGCTAAATTACAAGAGGCAGCCAGTAATTGAGGTGGCTGAAACACGGGGTCTAGTGAACTAATCTCTTGCTGTGCCACGTGGCTGTCCCCTCGCCAATGGGAAACCTCCCCATGACAAAAACAGAGGCAGCTGAGAAAAATTGATTTCTCATCTGAGCCATATTTGATAGCTTTTGAAATCGAAAATTGAAATTAACTAACCTAAGCCCCATTGTAACAAAAGAGCAAATTAAATATGCAACATGGCTTCCTATTGGCAGCAAGAGGGCCTGCCAAGGTAAATTTGTAAATAGAGTTTAAGATGCAATCCTCCCCCCTCTTCTCTTTCCTTTCTCTCAGTGCAAAAAGTATAAGTCTGCAATAGCTTAATAAATTATTTATAAAAAAAAAATTCATCAGCTGCAAATGGCCACTGTGGTTAAGGTCTTCCATGGAGAAAATCATTGCATTAGAAGAGCTCATTGAATGAAGCAGAATTAAAATTATCCACCGTCATCCCTGAGCTTGGAATAAACTGTACATGAAGAGACTATGTTTTCTTCTCAAGAAAAGTTTTATGAATGGAAGTTTACCAAAAAAAAAGGAAAAAAAAACACCCCAAAACCAGACCAGCCATTTAGACTTTACAGATAGCTAGGGCTCAGATACACATTTTTATTCTTTCTTTTCATTAACCCCAAACAATAATGGCATAATGGCTATTTGAGCTTGGTGGAGTATCCACATGCTTGCCTTTTGTCTTGCTTTTACACATCCTAAGACGTTACAAAGGATTCTGACAGTGAATGCTAATGATTCAAAAGGTGCTTCTGCAGAGCTGTGGATTTATAGTGGGATTCCCTGAAATGAAGGCAGCCAACAAAATCAGTGATGCCATGCTCTAAATACTGTTTTCTGTCCTTTTAAAAGGAGGGAGGGGGGGGGATAGAAACAAACACAGCCAAGACATCAGCCCTCAGCATTCCTCTCTTACAGGGTTTCTGCTTCTCTCTGCCCAGATTTGCATGGGAAAACAAATGATTTCATTCCAATACTTGAGCAGAAGCATGTATAAAGATATAGAGCCAGATCCCTGTCTACATAAATCAGGATAGCTTCTTTAACTTCAGAGGATTTATGCTACTCTATATCATCTGAAGATCTATCTCATGAAATTGTTCCACTTTCCTGCCGAGGCTGTTCAGATCTGAACTGTATAAAATCTAGTGACAACTGTAATGGAGGATATTACACTTAGCCTGTCTGTCATCCCAGGGATCTTGTAAAATCATTTTCTGTTCTAATTTATTACTTTTAGTGTCAATCAGCTGCCGACAAGCTGAGTAACATCATTAGGCATTGAGTTCATCTACTCAGCACTTTTTAAATGCAGTTTAAGTAGTTGTCTCATTATGTGTAGTAGGACAGAAAGTCAAGGTTCAAGGAGTTTTCCTTTTTGGCAGATATTGTTGAAGCCTCTACTATTATCTTTGAAGGAAAAAACTCCACAAGAAAATAGCTCTTTTTTTATTTTTAAGGATTTAAAAAAAAAAAAAGAAAAATGAAAAGAAGGCAGCGAAATGCAGTAAAACTCACTGTAGAAACTTTGGTGATGATTTCACACTGCTTTACTTTGTATTTACCTCAGACGCATGAGTTGAAAGGTGTGAGGATGGAGAGAGTCAGTGATGAATCGGGGATTTTGAATAATGTGGAGCTGATGGCTTCCAGCCATGAACTAATAAGTGGTTGGGGTTCATCTCCTTACTGAGAGCCTGCTATTGCTGTGCTGAGAGTACAATGGGTGGAAATAAACCATGCACCAATCCTGTAATAGAAAACATTGATTTCTCCAGCCCCCCGAGTAGAGCCTGGTTTTATTCAACACTGTTACACATCACAGGTATCTCCAACTGTGGCAAGGCAAGAGTCAAACTGCTGCAAGTTTGTTCAGAATAATTTTCAGGGCTGTTTTTAAAATAAAAGATGAGCATCAAAAGGTCAGGGCAGACAGCAAAAGCCCTCCAGCTTCGTCCCCTGCTAGAAACCTGAGGGTTTGACTCTGGGCTAGCACCCAAAGAGGGGCCTCATGGCTATCCCTCAGAAGCTCCCTCATCCCTCAGCCACTTCCCAGCAGCAGTCCATGTCAGAAGATAATGTTCCCGTGTCAGTCTCATGTTTCTGCTCCATCTGAACACTGTTCTGTGTCCAGATAACAAGCAGTTTGCCTTAAAAAGTCCCAAAGCTGCTGAGATGTAGTGGTTCAAGGAGAGTTAAGGGGGATAGTTCTTTTTGGGAAGCCCAAATGGGCATAGCATGAAGCTGAAAAGAAGAAATACAGCGCTGGGCTGGGTGGTGACCTTGTGATTTTTCTCTCTCTAACAGGCAGGGCATGGCTATTTTTTGCCTATTTTTTGTATAGTTCTGTGTTGTTTGATTAGGGAGATGAAGTAATCATCCTTTTGCAGTGGAATGGAGTTTACCCAAATTTAGGACAGGCTGATTTCAGCCTGGAACAAGTGGTTAAACTGGTGGAAGGAGGGCACAACTTTTTAGTGTTAGTGACTGCTTAAGATTCTGCTATTTTATTTCCTTACAAGTCAGGGGAAGAAGAGCAAGTTATGTTATGTAGAAATAGCATAGAGAAAGGATACTGCATGTTTTCTAGAGGATGCTGAGAATATGCTCCTTTGATGGAGTAGTGGAAAATATTTTATAAGTGGTTTGTCATGTTCATGCTGAATTGATTATTTCATCAGAGAAGCTGAGAATTCCATTGTGTCTTAGTGTGGCTGAAGCTTTTTCTAAATGCATTTTGTTTTATAAATAAAAATAAATACAAAAGTTTTTTTTTTACCAGCCATATCTAAAAACTTTTGGACCACAATCATTCCTAATTAATAATGGTATCAAATATGTGTGGTATGGTATAATGTTCCTGTTAAACAGAAGCAAAGAAGGTAACATGAAATAGCAAATATGTTGATAAGCATTCCCAGTTCACAGAAAATTATTATTGGTTTAAAGTCCAGGCTCCCTCCCCTTGGTAATCTGTCTTATATGACATTCTGTACATTTTAGAGGTAGTTACCAAAGCTAGCAGCTTTCGTGGTATCCATCCAACAGGATATTGTAGTCAGAGTGCCAGTAATTCTGGGAAGCATCAAAAAAATGTTTTAGAGGATGTTTAGTCAGAAGAAAATCACAGCAGAGGCAAATCTGAACTGTTTGAGCAAAAGGAAAATTTCCTGCCAAACTGTAGAACAAATTCTACAAATAATTGCACTTACTGGGCAAGTTAGATAAGGATGCAGTACACATTTTAAAATAGTAATCTTGAGACTGCATATGTAGCTGTAGAGTGCACATGGGTGCATCTTGCTATAAGTAGTATCTTTGTATTACATGTGAATGGCTCACTTGGAGTTTACCTTTAAAGATAATCCTTTAAAAAATTTTTATTTTATTAGGTCAATCATCAGAATTAGGAGAATATTAATATATGGACACAGTTATATTGTGGAAGGGCATCACTTTCTGCATGCAGGAGTGTAATTCTCTTAATAGGCACAAATTCTGTAGGGACCTCAATATTCAGGTTGCATTGTAAACTCCTAAAAAAGGCTTCAAACTAAAATGTATTTAAACATATTTAATGTGAATAATTTAGCTTATTCGGGTACGTCAAGGTAAGCAAATGAGAATGGGGGGAATCTCAATTTTTCAACTCAGTTGCTTCAAATTGAGTCATAGCTTTGTGCTTTATATAGCAACAAGGCCCTGATTAAGCACTTAAGCATGTGCTTAGGGTTAAGCATGTGATTAAGTGCTTTGCTGACCTAGGGCTTAAGTACCCTGTAAAGCATTGGAAAAATGAATAAATCAAATTTAGGTCAAACCCAGCCGTGTGCCACACACCTATGGTAATAGCAGGAGGGGGAAGCTTTGCCTCCGGAGGCTGCGAGCGCAGGGCAGGGCTGCAGCGTGACCTTGCGGGGAGCGGGCGGCAGAGGCAGCTCCCGGGGCCGGGCCCGGGGCTGGGGCTGGGGCTCTCCCTGGCCCGGCTCGGCCGCAGCACCAGCGCTGCTCCAGAGCCGCCTCTGCCGCCCTGGTCCCGCAGGGATGCTCGCAGCCGCTCCTCTGTCCCGGCTCTCCTCATCGCCCTCCGCCCTGGGAGGGAAATGCGGCAGGGGTCGGGCGTTCCTGCGGGGATAAACACAGGGACATCTTGCTTAGCCTCGTGTGGAATTTGGGTGTGCAGTTCAGAAGCTCTGCTGTGGGACAGTCCCACCTCCCACAGGGATGCACCAAAGTCCTGTTTTCCTGTCTGATTGCAGCTGATGGTGAGAAATGGAAACGTTCGGGAAACAGGGACTGTGCTGATGGAAAACGGACAGGCATTAAAAACAAGGAAGGGGTTGTTTGAGGATGAGCATTCCCAGAAGTGCTGGACATTGTTCTAGACTTCTGTGATCTGGCATTGAAGACTGTAATGAAAAAGATATTTTGACTTTGTTAGTCTCTTGGTCAAAACAAGCCACTGCAAAATGTGCTTAAAAAAAATCATGCATTCCCACCAACCTGTTTTGGTAGTTACAGCATTCAGTGTGCTCGAGAAGGGTAAAGCAGAGGGATCTATAGAGGGCCTCAGAGATGAGGACAAGGGGGAATTTAAGGGACACAGATCAAGTATGCATCCTTAGAGGAGAAAAAGGAATCTAAAACAATTCATAGCTCCTACTAACAGTGGTATTGTGCCACTTAAAACCCTCCGATTCTTTCTTCTTTCTTATCCCTGGCTAAAACCTGGCTTTTCTCTGGAAGGAAAAAAAATAAAAAGTGTTTCAAACTCTGTAACTTCCACATAGTGGAAAAGAGGAACACATCTGTGTGCTGTGACTGCAGAGTTATCCTCTCCAGTACCACCTACAGTGGAAGTCTAGCTGCAGGCTAGAGTGATACAATATCACAGAGAGAGATTAAGCATTACATTTATTGTGGTTGCTGGAAGGGAATATTATTGCTGTTTCAGTGCAGAGATTTATAGCAATACTTAATGAATGCTACTAGTTTTCTTATCAGTTGGTAACCATACACATGTGCATGTGGAAATATTACATTAAGTCTTTACAGAAACCTCAGAAAAAGTTGGATATTAGTGTAGATTTGGTGGCATAATGGAGCTGTGGTAGTGTAATGGCATGGTATTGTTAGGTTGGGCATATGATGTTGGATAGAATACAGGCAAAATTAGCCTGATTGGTTTTAGGCATTTTCCAAATGATGAAATTCTTTGTCATTTATGCTTGGGAATGTGCAGAGTGTTATAGTTATCAGTCTCAGTCTATTTTTATGAAAATATCATAGGTCAGAAACAGTTCAGAAACTAAATGCAAATTAAAAAAAATACAAAGCTTTTAATGATATTTTCCATTTTAGTTCTATTTAAATCAGAGTTGTATGTGAGTCATCAGCAAAATAGGAACTATTAAGATGGATCAGAAAGATGTGAAACTTAGGAGTTCCTGAAAAAAAATTATTCAAATTTTATTGTAATCAAGCCGATCTGCTGGCACCTATTCCTGGTTTTTATGTTGTAGAGAGCCCTAATGAGAAGCCAAAAGGTAGCTGTTAGTGCAGAAAATTGACTTTTCCCTCTCCAGAATCTTCACTAAAGACTGAGCATCCCAGTAAATCTGTGAGGAAAAAAATCTTATTTAAATTCTTTTAGATATAACATTTATTCTGCCCTCTGACTGGATGCATTAATATTCTATGATCATGCATAGATAGCTGCATGGTAAATATATATTTGTACATTGAGCTGAAGTGAAGTTTTCATTAAGCTGATCACAGGCAAATTATTAGGCTTAGAAGCAGCTTTTTATGTCTCAGTGCAACATCTCTAAGTTCATGACTGGTATCAAGAGTCATTCACTTGAATGCTTGTAGGTGCAGCTTTTTTTCCTTCAGGAAGAGAGATTTATTACAAGATCCTGCTATTGAAACCTCAGTCAAGATTAGGTGTAAAGACAACACAGAATAGGTAAATAGCATCTCTGGTACTCGCCATCAAAGGATGTGATTGAGTATTCTCAGATGGAACAGACAGGTCTGATATTGCATATTAGTGGAGTTAAAGATATATGAGGTATTGAAAATATTCATGCCTGTGCAGTGATGGAGAGGAGGCAGAAGCTTTTGGCTTGGATGTTTTAGATAATTAAGAGCAACAAAAGATTATGTTGGAAGTAGATTTGCTGCAGATAGATAGTACATTCTTACTAGAAAAATGGGATATCTTGTCTAGTGGTCTGATGGCCCTTTTTCTTCTCTCTTTTAAAAGGAAAGAGCACTTCTATCTCCTAACTGAATTGTAGGATGCATAATCAGACTCATGGCAAGTAATGAAATGACTTTTCCTCCTCTAATAATATTCCTTCCAGAATTTATCAGTATTTTCCAATAGTACTTGCAGTCTGAGATAACTATGACATAGATATATTCCAAAATTTGGATAAAAAGAATCTACTATATCATGGAATTATTAAAGAGAATGTGAGTGTATAAATTAATTTGACTAGTGTTGAATAAAAGCACCTCATTTTATTGAACTTCCATCACCTTTTTCTAAATGGTAGTGAAGTGGTAATTAAGAAAGGCTAATTATATATTATTGTATAGTGTACATTTGTTATTAATTTTGTGATGTGCATGCTTTATTTTTTCTGTCTGCAATTTTTTTGCATAAACTCTCTGCTCTGACTTACCTTTGGGGATAAAAGGCTGGGCTGGATGCTGGAGGCATATGTGAATGGGGATTATAAAAACAGCTTCTATAAATTGTAGACTGTCCTCTCTCCCTGCATTATATTTCCTTTCCTGGAAAATGTTCACAGTCATGTCCCAGAGCGAAGCTTTGGCCATGGTTTGTGGTCCTTTATTGCTCCCTGGGGCCACACTCTGCAGTTGTTGCACCAAGGGTAGAGGTCTCCAGGCATGATGTGACCTTGCTGGGTGACAGCATCAGTGCCTCCCTCTGGGTATGGGACTCAGAGCACCAAAGACATCTTGTGGGATAGGAAAAATCCTTTCTTTTCTCTTTTCTTTTTTTTCCCCAAAAACTGTGTAGAAAGCTCCAAGAAATGTTGAGGATGTTCCAGTTTGCCCAATTTCCCCAACTGGGCAAAACCAACTCAACAGGGTACAGACTCAGAAACGTGATGAGCTTCTGTTTGCTTTGAAATAGAGTCAAAATAAACTAAAATCCCAGACAAACATTCTGCAGGGTCTCAGGCAGTCTGAGTGATGAAGACATTGTTACCTGTTGGTGACTGTCATCACTCACAGCTGCCTCACCTTGGGCTATGTTATAGACTTGCCCTAAGAGGAGTTCATTTGAGTGGCCATTATTGATCTATTAATCTAAAAATTACCAATGTTTTTCCTGAGAAAATTCTCAGGAAGTGCCATTTCAGACCTAGAATGGGCCAAGTAAACAGGAAGATGAGTTAGACACAATTTTTAAGTTGTAGTTAAGAATAGGTAGCCTAGCTCTTTGCATTGTTTAGTTGTTTAAGCACAGATAGAAAATTTTGATGTTATTTAGAAAGAAATTAGGCAGTGTTTATAACGTTTCACACCATTTATACATAGGAAATGCAGACATATCTTTTAGTGTTTACTTACTAAAGATGCAAATTGTTTGTCTAAATAATAAAATATTTAAGGTTGGAATTCATCTTTTTAATTAAAATTTTCCCAAGGCAAGTAAGATTACTGCAGCACGGAGAGATTTGCTGATACTTGTGTAATGTGTTTTTTATAATGCTGATGGTGCCAGACAAAGTCAGTTATGTGCCACTCTTGTTGTCTGTTATTAATATTTTTGTATCAATGATGAGAAGAGCAGCAGCAAGGATTGCAGTCGATGAGCCACAATAAATAGCAGCAAATGCATTCTAACCTCTGACTCTGTGACAAACAGCATGGGTACTATCTGCAGCTCTGGTTTTAATTTCAATGGCATCAAAGGGAAACTCAAGAGCTTCAGAAAATAACTCTGGCACCATGGCTTAGATAAAATAAAATGCTTACCCACAGACATAAATTACTATGGGAATAAAGAGACTACACCAAAATGACATAGTTTCCTAATGCTCTTAAATCAAGAAATAGAGGACAGTGAGCACAGCTCCCAAATTGCAACAGTCACACTGCTTGATGAGTGGCTTTTTTTGGCACTAGCTAACCTGACAGGTTTCTTCAAGAAGTGGTACTTGATGCATGCACTCAGACTCTGTGGGGAAATTCAGCAGGATGACACTCCCATTTCATGAGAATTAATTCCCAGGGTACATTAGGAAAGGTATTTTCACAGTTCTGGCTGCAGCCTTGCACTGCAGGAACACATGTTCCTGTGAACAGGATGCTTTGTTGGACTTGCATTGCCACTGAGCTCATTGAGTTTGAAGCTGCATGTAATTACTTTAAGGCATAGTAAATCCTGCTCACCTCACTAGTGATGGCACTCCAAGAGCTACTGTATTTGCAGTCAAAGCCAAGACAGCACTGCAGCAAGCTGCAAAGTCCTGGGCAGAGCATCTTGCAGGAGGAGGCACATCCATACATGTCTATGTATTGTTGCTGCAGCAGGTACATAGCCTTCTTCACTTAGAGGTACTAATATTTTTATCTGGAAGCTCCTCATGCCTCACTTTATGGGAATTTTTTGTGTAGTCTAGGGGGCTTGACCAGCTGACCTGGGATTGACAATATATTGGCATTCACACCAAACTCTGATCACCAAGATGGTCATCACAGTTCAGACCATACTTTCACATGCATTGACATGTGAAAAGAGGGAGAAAACCCACTTCTGACTATATTATCCTGTGTTAATACATAATGACTGATGTTAATGAATCATGTTGGCCTCTAATGAAATCACTTCTTCATTACTGCAGGAGGAATGGGGCCAATTCCACTCTGGCATGGATCCCGTTTGTGGCACCTGTAGTGATGGTTCAGTCTGGCTTCCCAGGAGAATCTAAAATTTCAGCACAGTTCTTGATTATGTTCAAATGCACCGAGACACAAGTGAGCTGTCAACGGATTACTGTTGTTATTTATAGGTCTGTTAGTTACCCACTGAAGTTTTCAGTCCATCATTTTGTAAACTTCCATGTAAAATTCCTCATGTGAAACACGTCGGAGCTCACTGGTGCTGCAGCCTCAAGTTGATCCACTTGAGGTTCTAAGAACCCAGTGGCTCAGAACAGATTTTCATTACTGCAGTGAAAAGCCCCTTTGTATCTCCTGTGTCATTTTAGGGAGTTTTAAATGCCTGACAGTCATAGCCTGCTCAGAAATCAGTTTTCTGCCTGAGTCATAGAAATAGTGCTGGTTGGCAGACACACTTAAAAGGAAGTGACCACTGAACCTGATTTTTCAGTCTTAAGAAGATTTTTTGGCAGGTTGTCAGTGCAGCTTCCACAGACTGAGTCTTCACACAGAGGAACAAAACCCTCATGTTTAAGTTCATCTTGTGGACTTCTTTCAAGACATAAGGGGTTCTAGTACCATCTTTTTTTTTTATCTCAAGGGGGGAAAAAAGTCTTTTGATATTTTTATTCCTTCAAAAAATTATTTCAAAAGAAGAATAAGAAAGGACAAAAAAAATAAACCTGGTATTCTTTTCTTTAGTGATAGAAGAGAATCCTGTTTTGACCGCTGTACTTGAAAAAAAGTTCCTTCTCAAAACACTGGGGAAAAAAGTGGACATTTATTTTGAACTATAGAAAAACTAGTTTTCTTCTGGAAAGTTAAAAGCATTTACCTTTGGAAAAATACTTGTCAAAGTCTGTAAGGAAAAAAAAAAGACAAAAGCCCATATCACTTCAGGTTTTTGACTAGATCCTGAGATACAGGTGGTTTTTAGAAAGCACAGGTCAGGTGTGGGAGTATGTGAAAGCTCACCTTTGCACTCCTGTAATCTTAGTCTCTTGTTCCAAGCTGGAAGATGGCTCTAACTTCTACCAACATCAAATAGCACCTGGACCATTCTGTCTATGCCTGCTGCTCCCCACAGGCCATCTGTGATCTGCATACCACCCTTTGCAGTTATTGATACAGTGAGTAATTACTTCTGATGTTAGATATAGCTCCAACTTTCCATTAAAAAGAAAAGACACAGATGAGGTATCCTCTTTGGAATTCTTGGTGCCAGAAGTAGAAGTAACCTGGCAGGTCAGAAAGTGTCCAGGTTGACACATGCTGCATTCAGTCAAGAGATTTGACTTGTCCTCACTTCAGGCTCAGGACACCTTTTGTGAGAGTGCTTTTGATCTTAAGGGCTGATGAAAAGAACCTCAGTGATCTGCATCATCTGTGATGGTCAGCAGAACCAACAAACAAGGGAAAATCACATCTTTGTCTTCTGTAAGTAAGAATTGCTGACATCTTATTAATTTTCTTTCATAAACCGGATGCTTGTGTGGAAATGTTTTATGTAAATGCATTTTATTGTACTCTGTTGTCCCCTTCTGCATAAGTTTGACAACTTGCTGTATACTAGAGTAGGTCTTTAAGCCTATCCTGAGCTTTTCCTTCATTGTCTGAGGCACTTTAGAGGATTCTAGGCATTATATCCTCCTAAAATATGTGACCCATGCTGTGCAGAGGTTTCAAGCTTTATGAGTAATTTAAGAATAAGCGAGTGCCGTACGGGAGAGTATTTCCCAAATCACCTTGTGGAAGGAGAAGCCCAGAGGCTGCACTTCCACTGCTGTACAGCACCAGTCTGTAGATAAGAGGAAGAAAGGCCTGTCCATAATGGTTAGGTTTTGGGGTTTCCTCAGAGCTGTTCCTTGCACTTCTGGCTCTTTAGGGCTTCACCAGCAGTTTCCCTCTGATTTTTGTGTCCTGCTACAATGTTATGATCAAAAATCCCCACAAGGCCGCTATTGTAAAGTTTCCCAACACAGTTGCCCACAAATATGGAATTACAGGCACTATGAAATCCAGCTGGCATTCCAGAAAGTGAAAACCTTGCCTGAAAAGGAGACTAAACATGAGGTGGTAGATCATGTCCACCTTCACTTTTGAGGTTCACCGGCTCAGGTTACAGAGTGTTTTGTCGGAAAAACCGAGCGATTCACAGGTCAGACAGAACTGGAGTCTGGCAGAAGAAAGCAGTTCCCAAGCTCCAGACTAGTACAATAATATTTATATGCAGGAAAGCAAGGTTGAATCCCACGGATTCAATACGAACAGCATAACAAACAAACAAGTCGGGCGTTTCGTGAGGTCTTAGTCTAGTCTGGTTTTTAAATGGTTGCAGATTGTAAAGGTTCTAAAGAAATCTGTAGAGCTGCAGATAGAAAAGAAAGTATTTCTCTTGTGGTCAGGATATTTGCATAAATTTTAGCACACAACTAACCTTAAGAAATCACCATACTTATGTCATGCTAAATATTTAAGGAAGGAGAAGCTGGAATTGCCGTTAACTGTCCTGGGAGAGGATGGTTTGATGTGTTTTGTAAATGACTGGGTAAAACAGGTTCTGCTCCAGCAATTTTGTCTCTTCCAGGACCAGCCTGACCCAGTTCCTTAGGGCCCAGAACCGTGGGGTGGGAGAGGGTCATTTAAGTTTGATTTTTACCCATTTCATTAGTGATACAATTCATGCTGCAGACTAACCTGGGGGTATTGCATGTAATAAATGAGCACATACAATGGTGATTTAATTACATGTAGCCCTTTCTACTCAGCTACACACCTCATTCCTTGGTCTTACACTGACTCCAAAGGCAGAATTCATTATCTGATTGGTCAAAGTGCTGCTCTGGGCCCATTGCTTACTTAGCAGAATAGATCTGAGTTAAAAGGAGGATGAGGGGATATTTCTGTGTGGGCTGGGTTTTTATTATTTTAAAATTTAAATAAGAGTCTGAATCGCCATAATATAAAGAGACCAAAATCAAACAACCATGGTTCATTCCTGTGCTTTGATTTTTATACCCATGCATGTTTAAAAAAAAGAAAAAAAAAGAAAACTAAACATGTGTGCTGCCTTTTAATAAAGATCATATTAAAAATTCAATAAATAGCAATATCTCTGATCTCTTAACAAAAGCGTCTGGTGTACAGGAAATTAAATGAAAAAAAAAACTTGTTAATCCTTTTTGATTTCTGTACATGGTAGCTGGAAGCAGAATTCTTTAACTCACAGGATTCTCTTTTTGTCCTCCCTCTTTTACATTTCTTCTCCTTTTTTTTTTCTTTCTTTTTTTTTTTTTTAATCTTCTCCAGCACAAACGTTGTCTGGGTAACCTCAGTGTAAATGCAGTCTGTTTCTCTGATACATTTAAAAAATAAATAATAAAAGAATAATAATAATAGAAAAAAAAAAAAAAGGGAAAAAAAAAAAAAGCTGTCGTGTAATTGTCCAGTCCC
>VZRX01001290.1:59499-151598 GCA_013398075.1 Notiomystis cincta
AAAAGAAGAGGAGGAAACCCTCTCCCTCCCCCCCGCCCCACAACCCCTCTGCCTTTGTTATAAGAAAAGCAAGAGGAGAGAGTGACCTCCCGAGCCAAAGGTTTTGACACTGAATCAAATCCCTTTAGGCCTGAACTGGCAGGCTGAGCCCGGCGTTGGATTACTTTATCACATCTTAGAGTGACGCTTGTATGTACCTCAGGACACCCTACGTGTAAAGAGTGGATATTTTACCCCCCTTGCTTATTAAGTCAAGTCTCGGTGTCTGGTGGGAAGGGAAGGTCTGTCTGACGGAGCACCAGGAGGGGAAGGAAGCACATCCTCGCTAAAAAGCAGGCAGGGAGATGATTTGCATGGAGAAACCTCTTTGAAAGAAAGCAGGTCGTGGGCTTGGCTTGAAGTCGCTGTGGGGGAACAGATATTTTTATTCACGATCAGCTGAAAAAGAGAACGAGCTTTGAGGCAACGTAGAGCATTTGCTTTGTGGGTTTTGGTCGGGTCTTTTAGGCAGCATGGAGCCACCTGCCCACCCGGGCTGCTCCCAGCTGCTGTTCCTGCTGCCTCTGTCACCCGGCCCCGGGTACCAGCGCTGCTTCTCAGGGCTCCTTTCAGCACCGCCAATGGGGGGAGCAGCCAAGGGAAGGCATCCCCCGCCTCCACCTGGAGAAGCCTCTCGTAGGGCTCCCCTGCACCACCCCAGGCAGCCCCATCCCTCTCGAGGCATTATCTGCAGCCACGTAGATTGCCTAATGCCCCGATTTCAGCTGAAATTGCACTCCTGCGAGGCAGCATTGTTATCCAGGCTCTGGTGCCTGCGTCAGGAGTCAGCTCCCGCCGCCCAAGGTGCTGCACAGGAAAGCACAGCAGCTGCAGCATCTCCCTGAATCGCTGATGCCGATGCTGTGGTCATTTCCTCCAGGATGTACAGCCCATGAGATGCACTTTATCTATGTGATGAAGCCCAGTGATTTTTTTTTTTTTAAGAGGGATTTTACCTATCTGAGCCTGGGCTGTGGGATTAGGTTCATCAGCGGGTGAGATGTGTCAAGGTTCATGTTTACTTCTTTATTTACCTGAATTTGGTCGGTTTCTCGCTGTTTATTTTTGCACGGAGCAAAAACAATCTTTCCCTGTTCATCTAACTAACTAAATAAACAGCCCTCCCCATTTTTGAACATCAGTGAAATTCATATCTGCAGTGACTCAGATGGTTTTGTTAATAACAGAGAGAGCTCTCAGTGTAGCCTGATTCTGTCCTTCAGATGGGAGGCTTTAATCCCGAGTCTTATTTTTCACAGCATTCAGCTACTGGTTTTTGAGCAACAAATTACATCCATGCCTCCAAGCCAAACAAGGAGTGAAAATTTCTATTTAAAAAAATGTGGAAATAATACTGTCTATCTACCTACAGTACAATTCCATTTTTAAAGTGCTTTGATATTTTTAACAATATTAATATAATAACAGCAGCATGTGCCTATTGGATTAGTCTGTATTTTATAACTTGGTATCCAATTTCTCCCTTGTTTCCTGCAGGACTGTCACTATTAATTTCTACTCCCATTTTTTCCGTCAGTGTGAACATTGTCATTGGACTATTGTTTGTAAGTGATAAGCAGCCCCTAGTATTATTATTATTTCACTCCTGCTTGTTGAGCATCAACAAATCTACCAAAAATATTAAAAATTTGGTGGAAGTTTAACCCTCTCTTTGCCAGATGTTCCCCTTTTCTTCAGCTCAAAGGAGCATACTTGCTACTGTATTATCCAAGAATGAAAAAATAGGAAACTAGTAGAAAGGCAATCTGTCACAGGGAAAAAAAAAATACCTCAGGGGGTAAAGAATGCCTTCACAGTATGGCTTTAAGGTTTTAATTTATATTGGTCCTGACTCATGACACAGCCAGAGCAAGCCCAGGCCTGGGAGTCAGGTCTCCCACTGACCCTTGCATAGACTGGTGGGGAGAGAGATGTCAGCTGGAAACTCCCGGGGATCACGGGGCTGCCAAGTGCTTTGGAAACCACTGCCAATTTGGCCTAGTCTCAGCTGAACACATGCCCAAGAGGGAGGGAATGCCAGTAATAAAGCAGTTTAGAGGGGAAAGAGATTTCTTTTGAGCTCCCAAACCTTTCCAGCCTTTTTCTGGGACAATGTGGTTTGCATCCATGTGTGCTCTCTTAGGCATACCTGCAAGCACATGCGTGTGCACTCACTTTCAAAAACAGTCTGGAAAGTACTGCACGAGGTGGATGCCCTTTCTCTGTTCACTGTGCAGCCAACCAACCCCTCTTTAATTTCAGAAGACATCAACAATAAACGTGAATGAATTCCAAAACACATTAAAAACCCAAACTCAAATCCCTGCAGGCATTTATGGTGCAGAACAGGTGAATACCAAAGACAGCAGCAAGCCCCACCCTATTAAATTAAGGTAAAAAGTGTTCTGATTTTTCAATGATATGAGACAGTGCAAAACTGCAAAACCACACAGCTTTGTTAATAAGTTGTAAAAGATGCAATTTTTAAAATAAGTTGTATATTTGTTTTCCAAATTCACTTAATATGAGTAAATAAAGATTTCCAGGTTTTTTTCCCCCATTCTTGCCTATAAGTACATATAAAAGATCTAAAAGTATAGAGCAGATGGGGTGCTCCTGTTCATGTGAGCTGTTGCAAAAGAAACACAATTTCAAACTTGGTTGTCCTGAAATCAGTTTTTCTTCTGTTTTATTATATTCCATTATGATGTTTCAAGCTTAAGAAAGGAGGAGAAAAAACAAGGTTTTACTGGATTGACTAAAATATGAATTACCATGCAGTTCATTTAAGCTTTATTGCTATTTGTTTTACTCAGGTTAGTGCCACTGGAGTAAATGGTTTTACAAAGTAAAGTAAAGGCTGCAAAATGAGGCCTAATATGAAGATGTGGGAAAGAGAACAGGGAGAAAAATAGGGGGGAAGAAGCACCAGCTGTGTTGTTCATGTCCCAGAACAGTGCATGAAGTGTGCCAGAAGTAAGAACTATTTGGTGCATGTAACGTGCCAGTTAAGAATACCTAGATGAAAAAAACCCAGCCCAACAAACAAAGCACTGCTTGGCAAGCACATTCATCTGCTGCAGCATCTGCCTCCAATATGCTTTATACTTGCATAGATACATTTGGGAACTGAAAGGTAACAAGAGTTTATCAAAGGATTAGCAAGCACTGATGCTGCCATTCACAACTGTTGCAAATATAAATTGTCATAATCATATTACCCATTCCTCAGTTTAATTTTTGCCAGGATGTCTTTTGTCTGAAATGCCAAAATGTAATCTGGAATTGGATGGATGCTGACACAGCTGAAATATTTTGCATTAGTCACTATGTAAAATGCTTCCAGAAGTATGGGGAGGGGGGGTGTTTTTGTATATGTGACTGTACTAGAATAGGAGCCTAACAAAGATGATAATATCTCTGTCACTTCTTTCATTCCATTAAAAACTTAGAGTTTCTCTTTGAAGGGCTTTTGAAAATCACTGGTAAGGATGGTGTGGATGGTGTCAGTTTAAGGGACTCATGACACAGCAGTCCCACAGTTACAGTTTGTACATGCAATTAGAACACAGGTAATTTCAAAGGTGTGTTTGTTCAGACCAGCACTGAGCAGAGAGTGGTGTCCAGTGAGAAACAAATCCATGGTTGTTTCAGTGACACATGAAAGACAAAATGCAACTCTGAGAAGACATGGAGATTTTGGGAATGGTATTTAAGAGAATAATTATGTTTTACAGATTGCTGCTTTACTTTGTGGGTTTAGCACAACCCAAACCCAATTCTACAAACAAACAAACAAAAAACCCCAAACAAAAACAAAATTAAAAAACCACAAAACAAACAAACCCCCTGGTTGGTATCTTTCTTCCACTAAAGTGAAATATTCTATTTGAAATCAACACAGCCCTGGATTTGGCATTAGTTTTTCCTCTTTAGCACAGTTCAGGACAACAGAAATGTTACACACTTGTGGTTTTTCCATGTCAGGAACACACATAAATTTCTTTATATTCCTTTATTTTGAATGTAAAGTATTCTGAATTATTTAATCTCTTAGGTTTGGGCCTTCATCCAAGAGACTTTGGGTCAAATCTGTCTTTGCTGTGGCTTGATTTACTTCATTTTGCATGCACTAGAGAAAGTTTAAACCTCAGGTGGCAAAGTGCTAAAGTATGAAACTCTGAAACAGAATCTGGTATGAGGAAAATGAATGGATGTTCTGCTGCCCTTTGCTCACTGGGACTTTCTGGTCGAGGTAAGGAGCCATAGTTTAGCTCAATCTGCATGATGAATTATGTGTGTTTGATGAACATGCTACTTTTAATTGTATGTCTTACAGTGTTAGTAACTTATCTTACACAGGCAGTGCCTGCCAAGTGGAGTTGGTTTCTTGGAAGAAGAACAAAAGACGAGTAAGGAGAAATGAAAACAAAATTTACCTACTTTTTATTTTTTCAGTAATACTAATGTGCTGGATATTTTCCAAACACAGAGAAAGTACAGTTGTGTCCACATGAGTTCACAGCACCCAGACAGTGAGCTGGAGAGAGCAGTACAATAACATTAAAGGAACTGTGGGACAGCCAAAGACCGAGATGGGGAATTTTAGACATGTTAGTGAGCAAGGAAAAGAAATCCAGTGCCAGTGAGTGAGCAGTAGCAATTAATTGTTGTACTAAATAGAAAGAAGGGAAAGGACAAAAGGTGAGGAGAGGGGAGAGGAGGTGAGGAGAGAGGAGAGGAGAGGGGGAATTCTAGGGATATTGGATAGATAGATAGATAGATAGATAGATAGATAGATAGATAGATAGATAGATAGATAGATAGATAGATAGATAGATAGATAGATAGATATGCTTATTCTTACATTTACACATTATTTACATAGCCTGTGCTCAGATGATACAACAGGTAGGGTTCTGAAGCAATGCAGGGTGGTACAAAGACTGTCTGATGAGGTAAATGGGAAAAGATGGAAGCCATAAAGCAGGACCTTATTCTCCAGGCCTCATCTGGTGTCTCATTTGCTGCTTCTAACACCATTGCAAGAGCTCTGAGCACTGTGATACTGTTATTAATAATGGCTGTATCCTGATTTCTGCTCAGCAGCAACAGCCTTAGGCAGTGCCTGCTCAGTGATCTGTGAGCAGTCGCTCTCCACCTCCCTGGAAGCCAACAACAGGACGTTCTCAGCTCCTCTTGTAGCACTTCTTGTTTCATTTGTTCCCTTGTCCACACCTCTGATCACTCACAGCGAGGCCTTCTCTTATCCTGATGCTGAAGTTCTTGAATTTATTTCTGTGTTGCTGCTTTTCTCCCCAGGCTCTTTTGCAGGAGGACCAGTGCATGTTGTGGGCAGACAGCAAACTTCCTAAGGAGAGATCAAACCTGCTCCACGATCCGGTGTCTTTGCAGCGGGAAAGACGAGGTTGTGGTTAGACAAAAATGTGCAGTGGCAGGTCTCGGGCAGGGAGGAGATAAATGAACCCCCTGTGTGCCCAGTGAAACCTGTGGCTTGCCCCGTGACCCAGAGGACTCATTTCTAGTGAAAAATTAATAGTTTTCTGAAACAAAATTTCTTTGTGTAGTTTAATACGAGATGTTATGAATAAAACAAGAAAGACAAAGACTTTGACCAAATAATCTGTAGAAATTTACAGAAACTTCTCCTAGCTGCTGAAGTGATTAATTTTATTGAAGAGGAATGTGGATTTTTGCATGATCAAAGCTAACTTTTGACAATACCATAGGACAGAAAGGTGGATATCAGTCAGTAATTAGCAGCAATATTTGCTGTGTGTGCTGCCTTCCTGAGGAAAATCCAGAGTGGTTTTCTTCAGTGTTCTGTTGTGAGGTGGTGCAGTGACGAGCAGAGGAATGAAGCACTTTTCATTGCCTTTTTGTCAGTTAGGAACAGCAGCTGCAGGAGAGAATACTCATTTCTTTTACCATATTCATCACCTTAGTATCCGAGTACCCTCCAGTAGTACATTAAGCATGACTAACATCTGTTCTGTGTTTGTTTTCTCACCTCCTCTCCAAAGGGAATGTATATAAAGTGAACTGTTCTGGTTTGTTTTGATATATATGTTACACTGCTAAATGTTTATGTCAGAAGACTAAGTCAAAGAAATCCTTTCTGAACTTAGAGCACTGGCTCTCCATAAAGCTACCTCTAAGTCATGGAGACCTGGTGGGTTTTTTCTCTTCTCCATGCACTCAAAATGGCCAGAGGAACTTATGCTGCTATTCAGTTGGTTTTTTTTTTTTTTAAATAGGGGAAAGAGTGGTAAAGAGAAAACATTTTTCTTATTTCAGAAATACAGTATGATAGTTTGACCAAAACCACATTTTGCAGCACTGACATCATGTCTTTGCATCTGAAATGATATGGGTCACCAGTGACCCCAGTGATCTATTAAAATGATGTACCTAAGAAAGATATTTGAAAGCCAAATGTATCAGTGGCAATGTGCAACCAATCTGTCAGTGCAGTGGTGATGTAACTTGGCATTATCCCCTATCAATGAGCTGCAGAAACATATCTGGTACTTGAGTCTTTGGGGAAAGATCAATATGGTCAGCCCACATATCAGCCAGGAACATTTAGGAGAAGCAATAAAGAGAGTAATATGAAGATATTTTGTGCATATGATGAAAAAGGTGGTGCCATTTATCCCTTGGAGAGTATAAAAATGGTCGTTGTAGAAATGAGATGCTGAATCAGCCCAAAAGAGCTATCACTTACATTAATATTGAATTGGATGGGAGTTTTGAATACAAGTAAAAGGACAGGGCAGTGGCATGTTTGTCTTTAAGTAGATGACATTAGTTAGTGAGTAGGGTTGTTAGTCTTGTTTGACAATTGTATTTATTTGTTCAAGATTTGGGGCAGTTTTTCATTAGAGGCTGGATGCAGACAGTGTGAGCATGGCCACATTTCTGCAGTTATCCTCCCTGAATTTATCAGGTAACAAGCAGCTCCCAAAGCAGCACGTGCACTGCCTGTGGTCCCTCACTGTCCTTCCACAGGTAACACTTTCTAAGAAGGTTTTCAGTGTTGCTTGTTCTCAGCATGTATTTTTGCCTAGGTTGTGTCAGATTCTAGCTGAATACCCACCCTAAATCATACAATTAGGAAGTTTTTGTACCATTGGTAGTCCTGTGTCTCTGTAAATCTAGAGAACAACCTTTTCAGTGTGATGAGTATAAACTTAGTGAGCAGGAACACCTCTGTATCCCCTCTTCAGGCTGGCAGAGCAGTAAATACTGACCAGCACAGCCACATGCCAGCCAGTGCAGAAATGCCCTTCCAGCCTCTGCAGATTTGGACAGAGCTGTCAGGTCTTACCTATGGGCTATGGATTGGCAGCATCTCAGCTGTACAGCACACACTGGGAATCAACATTTGGAAAAGTCCTTGCCTTCTTTGCGTAATGGTAAAGATTTTGCAACCCTAACATTCAGGCTGAATAAAAGAGAATCTCTTCCAACATGACACAGTAGCAGGAATGCAAATCCTTTCTGGTGTCACATAGCTACAAGGAGCAGAGTTTCCCCAGGACTCAGAGAGAAGCCTGCCATATCAATGTCTGCCTAGCAACTGAAAGGTGACACGTGGAGCCTCCTTTTCAACTCATTTCCTCTTGATGAGAGGAAGGGATCCTCCTGCGAGTTATTACCTGAAATAATACCATATGGTAAAATGTAAACAACATCTGCATATTCATGTAATAATTTCATCTGTTTAATTAGTTCCAGCAAAGCAGTTTACCCTCTGAGGCCCTTGCTGTCAGCTCCACGCTCATACATCCATGCCCTGCTGTCGAGCCTGACAGCCATCTATTGTTCATTCACTGCTTCCACCTCGCCACTTAATGTAAGTGAATCTTCTGAGGGGTGGAAAGCCTGTCCCCATTGATCCAGATGTAAGGGCTGGGGGGAGGAGAGTAAATATCTGTCAGCCTGCAATACGGATACTAGGAGCAAACTTGACAGATCAGGTGGCTTTGTGGGTTTTTGGGGGGAGAGGGAGGGCAGGTTGGCTCTTGGTTTAAGTGTTGATCTGGACTGCAGACTTTGTACAGCTGTCCAGCCTTTGCTCTCAGGACAAGGCACTTCCAAAGGTGGTGAATTCAGCAGTGGAATAGCAGCTTTTCCAGTCAGCTGTGTCTCAGTGCCAAAGCAATGACAGCATGCCTACTGGTGCAGCAAAACACAGGGCCCTAGAGGGCTGTATGGATTGGCCAAACAGGTTTTTGGAAGTGCACGTCAACAAACACTTCTCAGGACAAACTGAGAATGTAAAAGCATTAAGTCTAGCTGGAAAGGTCCCTGGAATATATTTGTACAGTCTCCTGGCTCATGTAAATAAATTATATTGTGGGTCACATGTAACAATAAGCTGTTCAACTCACCTTCAAAAGGAAACATTTACATTATGGGGATATAAACACTTCATGGTAATATTACACCTAAGTAGAGGAAAGTACTGAGTTGGATGTGGTAAAGTCAATATAATAATAAGGCACTAATAATAATACTTGCTACTTATATGGGCTTTTACAGATTTGAGCAAACATGAGCTGATTAGTCCTCCAAACACCCTGAAGGAAATAGGTAAGTAAGAATTATTGCCTTGTTGTAAAAATAATCTGTATCTTATCACGCCCATCACCATGGTATCTACACAAACGAGTGTCTGGCAGACAATAATCTTTCCATTGCCTTATGATGCACAGAGGTGAGATTGCAAGGTGTAAACTCAGCTAGAGAGATTTATCTTCTGCTTTGCTGAATGATGATCATATCTATATTAATAACATTATCCTTTTTGGAAGATTTCCAGACCTTGTGGCCAGTGGTCAGGAAGGAGAAATGTCCCATGTGTTTGTGACTTTTCCTCATAGAAATGGCCCTGTTGCATGTCAGGGAAGGAAATGTTTCTGAAATATCCACGGTCCATATTCTAAATAGCAGAGAAAAATTGCAGTGTACCTAGATAGGTACACTGCACTGGAATGATTTATCCTTCTTGCTCTGTGCTCACAAGAGATTCTGCACACAAATCTTGGATCTTTGGATCTGTTTTATAGTATGCAGTGAACACATTTAGGCATAAGATGTAGTGCTGAAGGGATCCTAATGTGTCCATCTGTATCATACTGTTACCTGGAGGAGGTAAAGAGATCTTTCCTGCTTACAAAAAGAAGACTGGGAACACCAGAAACCATCTGCATGCTGTCAGTTGGAGTGCTTCAGGTTTCCCTCTTAACAGCTTGGAACAGTGTTAGAATTATTCTTTTAATGCTCTTAATCTGACCCATAAATTAGCAGTTCACAATAGGCAGAAAACCAAGTCTTTTTAAGGTGAGTTGTGCTGCCAAAGCCTCCATGACCAGATAACATCAGAAAAGGAGCACAAAAATCCTGCTTGCAGAATTATCCATAAGATAATTCAAACTTCTGTATCACGTTACTTTTGTTGTAGGCACACAGTACAGAAATTGTAGTTTTCTCCTTATGATTATTTCCTGCAGTCACAGCAGTAAACTGAAATAACCTTCAGATCACGGAAGTTAGGACAGATTACCTTTGAAAAGCTAATGAGTAACTGTTCTAATTGTTACCTTGCACAGTTTTAGAATGTTTTCATACACACTGTGATATAAAATTAATCTCTGGAAGCTCTCTGAAAAGCTAATTTGTCATAAATTAAAATAATAGTAATTTAATAACAACAATAAAATGACACTGAATTAATAATGAACTTTGCAAAATAATATTGAATTCAAGAAGAAATTAATAATGTGTTCATGATAGGTTCATCAGTCTAAAAAACCTCTAAATGAGGCTCTTTTTTTCCTGGAAAGAATGGATGGCTACTGCCCAGGAAATGGGCTTCCCCATCAATATGAATCCAAATCTTTGTGAAAAAACTTTCACAAAGTTTGAGAGATTCTTCTTGTCTTGGTGTCCATTTTATAATGCTGTGTGCTGAAATAGACAGGAATTTTGCAATGGTAAGTGGTTATAATACCACTTTAATTTGGGCAGAGTAGCATTAGATTATTCACAGTTTAAAATGCTATTGGTTATCAGTTTATAAGAAAATAATTTTATATGATGAGAAACAAAATAATCTGAGTTTGACTTTTAGACTTGCAGATTTCTCACATCCTATGTGACATTATTTGAGTCTATCATTCTGGACTTTTTTTTTCTCTGAGTGTAATGTTTTTTCTTTATCTCATCATCACACTGAAATTATATCTATTCTAGGCAAGTCTATAAAGGAGTAAAGACCTGCACTGAATTTGAAATTATGATCTATAAGTAATATATTTATTAATGTAAAGTACTAGATAGTCCAGTCATGTATGGGTATTACCTATGGTATTATAAGAGTTCAATTACAATGGGACTCTAACATTATCCTACATACCTCAAAAACAGTTGTATTACTTCAGTACTAAACTAATGGTCTCTCAAGTCATCCAAAATTATAGCACAGGTAGTTGCATATTCTTGCACATTTCAGCAAAACTATGTTTCATTAATATTCTGGAAAGAAACCCTAAAACTAATGGATTCCTTCCTCCTTTCTGCTCTTTTAAGTGCAATAAAATTGTTCTTTGCCATTTTTTCTCCATTAAATAACTTACACGAAGCAATTTCAGGCAGGCCTTGAGATGCTTCCTAAATTAGATGAAAGAAAAGTCCATTATATTTTAAGTCTATAATTGTTAAGATGTTTTTATGCACAGATCCAAAATAGTTTCTAATGGACATTTTAGGGTAGGAAAGATAATGGTGTTTTAGTGAGGTAACACTGCTGGCCACAGCAGGGTTAATTTATCAAAATAATTTTAAATGTAGTTGCTTAAGGAGAGTAACTTCACAAATTTTGCCTAGCCAGAAGTTTTATAAACAGGTCCAGGACAAAACTAAGTTCATCCAGAACGCTTTGGCATTTTTATTTTTAATACATTAGTTGAGATATCTGGGTTATGTTCCCAAAACAGAAGCCTTAATGACCTTTATTCTATATTTCTTTCCATAGATTATTGCGATAAGGAAACCCTCGTGTCGCGACCCACTGGCGTCTGGCTAATCCGATGGTATTCGTCGCCGCATTGTCCGTGATCAATAACTAATTATCAAAGTGGCATTTCTTTTCAAGAGCTCCTTGTTAAAAAATGGCTTTTGGCTGAGAGTGGAGGAAAAAGGTCGCCACTTTGACATGGTTGCGAGTCTTTCAAAATCCAGTGGGCCGTCCGATTGAATTACTGTCCCAAACTAATTGATATAAATTTGAACAGAAGAATGCTTGTTACTACAGAATGTCATAATGATATCCTTGGCAAGAGCATGCCAGTGGGAAAAAAGGAGAAAAGACCAGCACTACTCACAAAGCATCTAGACAAGTTGCAGCACAAGACTATTAACAAAATTAACAGGAACAAAATTGTACACCAGTTCCTTCTTCCCAGCCAGTCTGATCAGACATTCAAGAAAGAAAAGCATTAACATTTCCTTTTGAACCTCATCCTTTATATGAGAACGGGCTTTAAAAAACCTACTGGAAAAAATAATTGCAATGTACAAAGGACTGAAAGCTGATGATCAGTTGCAGAAGTGTCATTGGCTCTACGGGGATCGTGAGTGAGTATATGTTGGAATTCAGCTTTAGTCAGAAGGCAGAATTTGGCAGATGGATTCCTTAACAGGCTTCTAAGCAGCCTTAAAAACTGTGCCTTTGAAATATGGTAGCCTTTTCTAGAGAAAGTTGGGCTGTATAAACCACGTGCCTTTGAACGGGGAGAAAACCTCCAAACACTTAGGATACAGTAAGAGAAATCATAAAAAAAATGTGGTGAGAATGGGAAAATGTTCTTGTGCTATTCATGCCTGAAATCTAATACATTTTCTTGAATGTCATTTGGAGATTGTCTGCTGTGGAAAGCTTGGGAACCTAAATTTTCATTAAAAGACAACTGGACTTGTAGAAATTCTGGCTTTTGTTTTTTTTTTTTCAGATCAGTCTGACTTCTGGTTCATGCCCTACATTCTTCCCTGAGCTGGGAATTGCTAGGGAGTTCAGGAAAAAGTTATGTAAAGGGTATAAAGGGCATGTAAAGGGCTGTAAAGGGTATGGAATGTTTTGGAAAAGGGGTATTGTAGAAGCATTTTGGGGGAGCATAACTGGGCTAACTCATGACAGAAATTGATAAACTGAGTCTGTTAGTTATGTGACCCTAAATGCTGTCAGGTAGTTGGCCAAAATGTGCCATTTTAGCCACATCCAGAGCAAGTTCTGTGGTTGCTGAGGAACACAGGAGAGAAAGGCATTTGTACCTAATTGGAAGGAGTTTATGTGCTTCTTAATCTCTGATCTTGAAAGGCTCCAGCTGGATCTAGTAATGAATATCTTTCCTGCAAACATACTGTTTTACATTTCCTAATGATAAAGCAAAGATGACTAATGAATTGACACAGGGATTTTGGTCTCTGAGTAGATTTGGAGATTCCCTCCAGACTGTTTCAATCAGCAAACAGAAGTTTGTGGGATCTGATGGCTTGTCTGTAGTAGAGGTAGTGTGAAATGATGAGTCTCCACACAAGCCTTATGGCCAAACCCCTGTGCCACCCCTGTGCCATATTTTTGGCACAGCTTCAGCATAGAGACTCAGGAACAAATGAGTTGGAGACACCAAACAAATTATGCTGGTGAAAGTCCTCTCATTTGGAGTGGCTTGTGGCAGGTAACCATTTTGAAAACACGCTGGTAATGCCTAACTCAGATTTCAGAGAAGTCTGGCAGGTTGTTTCTTGAGATGGATTTATTGTTTGGCTAAGACGACCATCAAGCCACATTTTCCTGGTATGTCAAAGCCACAGAACAAAGTGGGAAACCACAGGGGCCTGGAGATTCAGATCCACATGGTTCTGGTTACAAAGGGGGACATCTACTTTTGCTGACAAAGGATCTAAGGTAGCGAACTTCTCCACATTCAGTTCCCACTCTGCCTTCCATATATGACTTTATGACTGTCCTCTTATGCTGGGGGCAGGAAATGCCTTGTGATGGCAAATAGCTGAGCCATCTCTGACTGACTTACACCATCACAGAGTCACTAGGGAACCGTCTTCTTGTCTTCCATGGCTGCTTTAAAGACACTTTGAGAGGCTTTCTTCTTTAGCAGACCAGAGAATTCAGTCTGAAAGCCTTCAGGCGGGTCAGCCACTGTCTAGGTCAGCCAGTCTTGCCCCTTAATTATTCCCTCTGGCACTACATTCACAGGGTGATGGAAGGAGAGGCTAAATATAGGCCCTCTATATATAGGTTCTCTATATTCTTGGTGTATGTGAAGCCACGTCTATACTGTTATTATTGGAATATACGTTTGCATCGTTGTGTAATCTGGAGGAGGAGTTGTAATGTGTGTGAAAGAACTGAAAAAAGACTCTGTAATTTGTGAACTGGTTTCAGGTTCAACTGAAAACATAATACTATCAGAACTGACTTACTATGTCATTAAAGATTTTAGAATTTATATCAGCTCCTAACTGTAAAAGTAATTGCTCTGAAAGTATTAAAATTCTGTGAGTAATTTGATGTTGAATTGCTCCCTTACAAAAATTAGTGTAATACAAAAATCAATGTAGTCCCTACAAATCAGATTTAAAATCAGTTTTGTTCTAAAAGTCTGTGTCTAAATGAGATTCTTGGATGTACAAGAAGGGGAGCACTGAAAAAGAGTAAGATCACTTAAATACCAAAACACAACAAAAACATTTAAGAGAATTTTGAGAAGAGAGACATAAATTATTTGAGATCTTGAAAATACTTTTCCTGTTGAGAAACTTGAAGAGTTTCCTTAACTTTTCTGACAGAAGCCAAGAAGCTTATTCACTCCTGGTCTGTAAGACATTTCTAACTGCTGACAGAAAAGTTTTCCTGTAGCTTAAACCCCAAGATGATTAGAGCTAATAGAAGTTAAAATGGAAAAATTCAAATTTTAAATAAGGTGACGCTTTCAATACTTCATTACTTACTGCAATATTGTTAAGAGAAATATGAAAAAATATTCATACAACATTTGAAATTTCCCTTATCCCTAGATGGGAATCAGGGATCTGATCTTCACACTTCTTAACATCATTGGTAATGTCCTCAGTAAGTGACTGACGTTCTTTATTAATATCATAATCTCTTCCACAAAAGTAAAAACTTACCTGAATTTTAATTATGTAGTAAACCACATAATTTTGAATCCAATTAATTGTCCCAAAGTAATGAATATATAAATAGCTCTGAATATCTCTCACTTATTGCTTCCATTTAACACTTCCTGTGTTTCTCCTTTTGCCGTTTCGACACAGAACCAGAGCAAAGGGCCATATGTAGCTAGATCAAAGCAGGAGTCTGTCCAGAAAGGAGTTGTGATTCATGAATCATAACTAATCCCTTGATTACCCTCAGATGGTACATTTTATTTCCTTTCTTGTATCTGGCCAGCTGTTGCTCCTACTGCTGATCCTGCTGGTGTTTTACTGCTTTTATTGGCACTGCTGATGTCTTTCAGTAGTCGTGTAAGAACTGAAACAGGGATCCAGGAGAGCAGTTGTGCTCCACCCAGAGCATTCATGGCTGAGAAGCTGCAGTGGAATTGGCAGGAGAGTCTCCTTTCTTCCTCTAACAACTCTTAAAAAGGCCTTGAAGTTTTATTGTGGCAGTTATCACTTTAATATCTGAACAGCTCCCAGGTTAGCTGGGTGATGAGCAGGAATCTTGTGGATGCTGGATGTTGGCTCCTCTGTTACGAATCTCTGCTGGTAAATGTAGAGGAGAAAAAGCTCAGAAGTCCTTGTCTTCAACATTATGACAGGAAAGAATTCTAAGCACTTCCAAATTCATGCTAACGTTTGTTTAAAATTATTTACAAACATTAATTTGTCTGTGTACATCTATACTCATTATTTACAGCTGTAATTTTCATTTTGTTTCCAATCCATTGCTGTAGTAGCAATGGATTGGAAACAAAAGCATGAGTAGTGAGCCTGGCTTAAATTCATCATGAGTAGTCAGCCTGGCTTAAATTTTTTATTTGAAATTTTAATACAGCATTTGAAGGAACAATTGGCACCAAAACAGGCCCAGCAAAATAGTTTAAAATAGTTATACGTGCAGACACCCAGCTATAGCTGTCTGAATCTGAAAATCTGTGAGAAAAGCAACTATAAAAGTTGGTAGTATTATGCACTCGAAAAAAGAATAGAGCTAGAACTAACCAACTCTCTAAAACATGGAACAATAATCTTGCAGCTATTTCTGTGCTACACACAGACACAAGCACCCAGGTAGATTTTCTTTCTTTTTTTTTTTTTTATCAAGCAGAAAATCAGCTAAGAAAACCCTGCACTTCATTTATGGACATTATTGATCTAAAACTTGTTTTTCTACCTAAGCCAAAGTGACAAAAACTTCTCTAAAGTGAAACAAGTTCAAGCACTCTCAGCCTGGTTCCCATTAAACATCACAAGAACATTGTGGTTTGACATTTATCTGGCAGCCTTAAATGTGAAAGACCAGTGTAGCTGGTACACAGAGAATGGAAAGGCCTCTTTGGCATCACTAGGGATGCTTTTACCAGGTTAGGGTCAGGTGGGATGACAGCAGAGTGGAAGGAGGCAGTCTCACTTCACTGCAGACTTGAACTATATTTGACCTCCAGGGTACCAGTGACTTACTTGGAAATTGCAAGAACGCAGAGCTGCCCTTTATAGAATTATAATTCCTTGCCATTCAAACAAAAAAAAGCTAATTAAGTATCCCTTATCTGATGTAACCCTCATCCAAACAGAACCAGGGATCATCCTGATGCCGTTCCTGGAAAATGTAACTGTCGGAAACAAAGGTGTTGGTGGCTGCAATTTGAATGTAGACCTTAAGGAATCATGATTCCAAACTTCTTGGTGCCCTTTCCCTATCAATCAAAAAGAATCGTATGAAATAATTATTAGGCTACATAATTATTTTACAAAATAGAAGGTGTTTTTACTGCACATTTCCATTTTAGTACCAATCATTACTTCCCTGAATACTAATAACAGCGTTAAGCATTAATAGCATGTTTTAAGGTAAAGGGTCAATAGTCTAAGACCTGTGAAAGAACTCTGAGCATTTGCAATGTAAAAGAAACCTTTCACAGAAAAGTGTTAAATAATAAATGTATTTCTGGGGGAAATATTATATTGTGATCCATTTGGAGAGAAATGACAATTTATAGGACATCACTCTGTATAAAATATCTTTAATAATGCTGTGGCTTCACACTTGATACAGAGGTTCACAGAAAGCCTACAGCTCTCTGCAGAGGTCAGTACTATTATACTCATTGAGGGGAAACTGAGGCACATAATCACTCAGTGCACCAGTGAAAGGATAGGGATCTGAACTGGTGACTCAGTCTTCTGAGTGCAAGAAAATGGTGCCTTTTCTTTATTTCCAACTAGTAAGCCAGCTTCTAATAGTTCTTTTAAAAGTATAATATGCACACAGGGGACAGTGAACTTATTCAGAAAAGGTAAAGGTGCTAGAAACTTCTTTGTTCAAGCAGGTTTAAGCTGCACAATTTGAGGAATAGAGGGAGAGGGAAGAGGAAGAATTATGGCATATCTGTTTGAATTTCTTTTTTATGCCTTCATATGTGTATTGACAGGGGACCAGAGGAGCTGAAGTCTCAAGAAAGGCAGCTCAAGTCAGAAATCTTCTTGGCCCACTGAAGTCATTGAATTGACTTTTCATCAAGAAATTATCTCCTCTCTGGGGCTTTATAACTCCCCCAGTTTATTTTTCTTTTCAGGTTTACTCCAGCTGTTTTTTAAGGACTAAATGTGGTATGAATATTTAAGGTCCCAGTAAGCTGCCATTTCTCCTTATTAAACTTTTATCTCTTTATCCTGTAGGTATTTCCATCTTCTCAGACCTGTGGCCACTTTGGATTCATAATTACAAATGATTTTTTAAACCTAAATACTTCTATCTTACAAACAGGAGTAAGGATTCACTCATATGCACAGGCTGGAGGAAGAACCACATCTTCTTATTTATTATTATTAATATTATCACTAATATTATTCTTATTTACTGGTTGTTGAGTTGCTGAGGAAGAGGGTAACACAAGTTCAGTTGTAGTGGATCCAGGTGAGTCAGACAGGTAATAACAGAGGTGGTTGTCATCTGCATACCCAGTACTTAAGATATTCCCTCAAAAAAGGAAAAATACCTTAAACTTAGATTTCCACTTGAAAAAAAGATTGTTTATTTAATGAAAGCTTTATGTAAAAATTTAAATCTCCTTTAATCTGTGCCCAAATCTGAGTTTCCCAAGTTTTTATTCCTTTTTAATGCCTAACCAATGAAAACATATGTTTGCAGAACACATGAATCCAATGAATTCTCTTCCAGCTGAGCAGATTCTTTTCCCAGAACCTGCAGTGAATCAACAAGTTTCAAGTGAGATCGAGACTGCTTGGGATTCCTTTGGATTCAGGTTCATCCAACAGGTCTGCTCTTGTTTCCTTGAGCACCACAACTCCTATGTGAGTCAAATATTCCCCTTCACCAGCTGTCAGCAGCTTGCTGGAAGTTACTCTCCCTCACTGTGAGAGGGAGTGGAGTTTCCTTCTGGGAGGAAGCTCCAACAGCAAATGCAGAGTCTGAGTTGAACGTTGTCTCCGTCAAACTGTCCCATGTCCCACTGTCATGGAGTTTTTCCATGCATCCATAACAAGAACTTAAGAAACAATGTTAGTAAGACCACAGAGCTTGTGCCTGTTCTTTTGGTCATTAACAACAATTATTTTATAATGCTATAGAATACATATCTGACTGTTAAAGAGTTAAAGAAAAAAATGAATCCTGTAAAAATCAGGCCATCGTATAATGCCTCCTCATTGCTATAATGATATCAGTTGCAACAAGTCCAATGGCTGACCTCATTACAAGGGTTTAATTGCATTGTTACACAGTTTCACTTCTTCTCTCTGGCCTCTTTCTCTTTATGACAGCTTTAGAAAGGAATTTCAGCTTGAGGTCAAAGGAAATTAATTACTGCTTTCTTAATCTGTGCTCATCTACATTTAGAAAACTTGGGGCTTTTCACTAACATATTTGTGTCTCATTTCTGTGTAGACCCAAAGTTATAAGACTTTTGTCCTTTGTGAAAGTGCATAAATAGCCTTTTTCATATCAGAGGCCAGATTTTTTTCATGTCATTTACAGTTGTGCACATATGGACGGATGCCAATGGAACCAATGGAATGTCTCTGGATATACATTCAGTGTGGCCGAGGTAAGGCACTTGCAGTGTGTCTTTGGTTCAGACTAAAGATTCATGGCAGATGCCAGGTGTTAAAAGAACCATTAACTACAAAAACCAACCCAAGAACAAAGGAAAACCCAACCCAATAAGAAGTTACACTTAGGATAAAAGTCAGAAAGAAGGGTCTTCAAAATTAAGAAGACACTTCTGTAGAGAGAAGGGTGAAAAAATATGTCTCTATGACACCAGATTTTGCCTGCTACCTATGTCATGTTTTTACATCATTGCTTAGTTAGGAAATACCCAGTTTATGTCTCAAAGAACTTGTCACCCAAATAACACATATTGGAGTGTGTTAGAAAGATACAAAGACAGAGATGTAATATATAGTCCTTGACTGGAATGAAAAACAGGTGCAAAACATGGTTAAATGCTGTTGTAGCATGAAATGTAAAAATAAAAGCTCACATGTTAGGGCCCCAATTATATCCTGTGTTTAGGTCATTTGCATTGATCAGTGCTTCTTCCATGAACTCTGACTGGTTTTGAGAATAACTAAACTTCTACCAAAGAAAACAATGTTGTTAGTTTGCTTCTTGAGGAAACAGCTTTGTAAAAGAAATTGCAATCAGAAATGTCCCTGGGATGATTTGACAGATTAATGTGAGAGCATATGTCATGCACTGAGGATAATCTGAACAAGTATTCCCATCCTGCAAGCATGATATGGTAGTTTAAATGTGTGAAAAATTGTTATTGTACTATGTATGCATAAAACTACAATACAAGAAATATAGTTTTCTGCAGAACATAAATATTTCTTACATGTACTTTGTGGTTCTGATTAAGTCGTGGAAATGTTGACAAAGATGAAAAATTGGTAATTTTTGAGTCCTTTGACATAGAACAGTTAAAGTTTCACAAATCTATTCACTATCTTTTGATCAGCTTTGCCACCCACTGAAATTCCTGCTGCCAGAGCTGTGTGCTCTTTTTAGTTTATTAGTTACCGCCTCATTCTCCCCTTTCAAGTAGCAAGATTGGCAATAATAAAACTGCAGCTGCAAAGCAAAGCAAACTCATTGAATAGTTTACCCTTCGTCTATCTTGACTTAAATTAAACTCTCTTAAAAACACTTGGAAAAGGACCAAGGTTTCATCTAAGTCACTGGTAAACCCTTAACATGAGACCTACTTGCATTAAAGTGAGTTTCATTCTCATCCTTGCCCAGTTTGTAAAACAACCTGTAAAACAACATCTTTTCTTTAATAGTTGTGCTTATAAGGCAAGCTTGGACTTAAGCATGGGTTGTGGCCTAAACAGAAGAAACAATCAATGTAGAGACATAAAGATCACCAAGATGTGGAAGCCATGGTGAAAAGAGGTCCTGAAGAAACCTGAACTTCTCTGAGGTGTAATACCAGACCTGAGTGGATGCATCTGAACTAAAGAAAGTACCTTGGATAACAGCACTGGAGTGGCAGCCACACAAACTTCAGTATGCACTTGTTACTCAGGTGAGCAGCCAAAGTTTCATGGGCTCATATTCAGTCAGTTGAGAATACTTAAGGAACTTAGATGCAAGGTAGCTCTGATCATGCTCTAATCACATTTTTAATGCTGTGAGACACATCCCCTTGTAGGGTCTGGGCCAAAGTGTAGCAGTGTCTCTGAACTATTTCATGGATTGGCTCCAAGAGTTTTAGTGAATTGATTGTCCAAGATGAATCACAGAACTGCTTAGATTGGAAAAGACCTTTAAGGTCATGGAGTCCAGCTGTTGATGCAACACTGCCAAGTCCTCTACACCTTCGTGTCAGCTGGGACCTCCCCAGTGAGCCAGGGCTGCTGGGAAGTGATGAAAAGTGGCTCTCTGAGCACTTCCACCAGCTCCCTTGGTACCCTTGGGTGGACCCCATCCAGGCCTGTGTGTCTAAGAGGTGTAGCAGGTCACTGAGCATTTCTCCTTGGATTGTGGGACCTTCATTTGCTCCCTGTCCCTGTCCTCCAGCTCAAGAGAACAACTGGTCTTGCTGTTAAAGAATAAGGCAAAGAAGTACCTCATCCTTTTCCTCATCCTTTGTTGTTTTGTTTTCCCCCTGCATCCACTGAAGGATGGGGATTTTCTTTAGGCCTCCTTTTGTTGCCAATGTATTTATAGAAACATTTTCTATTATCTTTTACAGCAGTAGCCAGACTAAGTTCACATTGGGCTTTGGCCCCTCTAATTTTCTCCCTGCATAAGCTCACAACATCCTTGTATGTCAGACTGAGGTGTGAAGGGATTAAGTTGAAAGGCCTAGTTAACTCAGGCATGGCACTGATGACAGAATTAAGTGCTAATGATATATAACAAAATACTATTACATGAAATAGGATCTTTTTCACCCAGTTTTTCGATTCTGTCTGATGGAACTAGTAGAAGAAAATGAAAAACTATCCATCAATCAGAGGTCTGGCTGGGTCAGACACTTTGGTCAAGCAATGTGAGCAATTCCACCTACCTGCACTATAATTTACTGCAAAATTAATGCTGTAACATGCAAAGCCATTGTTTGATAAAGGTAATTCTTAACCTCAGGAAGAAAAAAAAAGCAAAATTTGTTCCTTTCTCTCTCTCTTTCTTCTGTTTTTTTTTTGTGCTATCCTGACAAGATGAAACCTTTATAATAATTGGGGGTTTGAGCATGAGTCACTTCTAATGATTGAAAAAAGGACCTCGAACAGGATTCGATAGACTTTCTCAATCATTGATAAACCAAGATACACTAAGAAAAAGATCAAAAGAGACAACAAGGTATTAATTTTTGTTAAAGTTTTCCTGCTTCTTTACAACAGAATGAAATCAAAGCTTCGTGGGAAGAATAAGTTTTGATGTACACTACTTGCTATGAGAATTTTCAGGACAGATTATTCTTCACCAGGATAAAATACAATAATTCACTCATTCATGGTCTTAATTGCACTGTTGCAAGGTAGGGAGCCTAATGGCATATTCTTATTTTTAAAATGTTTAAAATTACAGTTTGTTATAAAACAGGTCACTTATGTCTGGTATTTGATTGGCCTTGATTTCTTAGGAAAATTAAATTGTTACATTAGCTGTGAAATAATTTGTAGTTTCTAAGGGTGTTCTAAGATTTTCATTAAGTATCATAGAGACCTACAGTTTCATCAGAAACTGAGTGGAAATTTTAAAATTACCCAATGCTTCCAGAATTCACAGCAAACCCTCACAACACTCTGCTATGAACTTTATGATGGCCATTCTCCAGTGGGAGAAGCTGAGGTGCACAGAAAGGGTTTTTCCTTTCGTGGAGACTCTGGATATTCCTCCAGCTGCACCTTTTATTTATTCCTTCCTTTGCTGCTCTGGTGCATGATGTGTTCTGCTGTGTAATGTGAAGAGCAGCAAAATCTCATAAAACTCTGGGGAGCAAGAAAGGAAAGAGCATCTCTCACCTATGCATTGCTCTTTCTCTTGGTGTGCCTCATGAATAGTTTGAAAGATGTTGAAACAGATGAGATTATTTACCTGCTCTCTATTCCACCACTTCATTCCTCCATCTCTTTTTCATATATATAGTGAAACTGATACCAGCAGTTGAAGGTGGGATAACAGGAGGAGGTAGAGTTGTTCCTTGCAGAGGATTTACCTATGTTGTGTGCTGTTTCTTAGGGATTGCCTGAATGAGAATAGATTTAGGAGATGGAGACTCTGACTAGAATGAATCTGAATAGGCAACGAAAGAGTAGGGAGCAAGTGCTGCAACTATGAAGCAGCTCCAAATGGGTTGCTGCACGTACAGGATTTCAGATTTTTCCTCTTATGGGTCTGTTTAGTCTGCAAGGTATTCAAACATTGTGCTGAAATAGAGCTCTTGTTTTAGTTTTGTCATTTATGTAAACTGATTTTAGGAGAAAAAGAGGTACCCTGAAGACCAGGAGTTAAATCATGAGTGTTATTATAATTGCCAGATGACTTTCCAGGATAAAAGGCAAAACATAGAGATAACAACATACAATTCATCAATTAGAAAATAATTTGTGGTACTTTTGCATTCTAATGCAGGTGAGGCAACCATACACAGTAGTAATACTTTTTTTATTTTGAATAATAGTAAAAAATATAAAATGGAAAAAATATCACAAAGATTTTGTCATTGCAAAGTCTTTCTTTCCTGCATTGTTTCTTTTGAAACTTACACTCAGGGTTGCAGGCTGCAGTATCTGGTGACCTGCATAAACTTGTACAGCAGCTACAGTAGTGGTGTGATTCCATTATCCAGACTTCACAACTTACCTGCTGGGAACTTCCAAGAAATGGTGTTACAGTACAAGCAATCTAGTTTTTCTTTTCATTTGGCTTTCTGATAAATATTATTGTGGGGACCTCCAAGCACAGAGTCCCCACCTGTGTGTGTGTACACATGGAATTGCACCTGAAATTGGGTACCTGCAAACACCTGCAGAACTAAGAATAGTTTTAATTTTATCTAACTAAGCCTTTCAATCATCTTACACCCATGTGCTGACTGTCCTAAAAGTTTGCTGCCACGAAGCTCGTCTGGAACTGCTTAAGAACACACGAGCACAAGATTTTGATTTGCATTCCTGAACTTTGCAGAGTCTGGACAGAACTTTCAGCAACTGTATCTTAACAGCCTCATATGGTTATTACATTTCAGGGATTTAAAGGGCATGTGTGGCTCTCACCAGGTTTTTTTGGGATAGTATCTGGTCAAGATCTGCATTTTTTTGGGATAGCATCATGGTGCAGGGATCATGCAGTTACCAAGTGAAGTACCAGTTGAAAGTCCTTCCTAAAATTCCCTGAGAGAGTTTAGGAGAAGAACAAAATCCACCCTGTGCTGTCTCAGCAGGCAGGTACAAGTACAGGTGTTGGAAACCCCTCCTGGAGGTGCCACACTGCCTTTTGCAGGGTTCAAAAGAAGTTTTGTCTTTCACAAGAGCTTTCACCCACGCAGTCCCCATTGCAGAGTAAGCTTCTTGCTTTTAGGTAATGCCTATTTCATCTGCTGTAAAGACACACATGAAAAAAGGGCTGGCATTAGCCACATATCCATAAAAGCCTAGCAACCAAGAGTATTATCTTTATTCAGAAGAAGTACAGCACTTTTAAGGTTCAGAAACATATATAAAAATTGGGTTCTGAAATGGTCATTTTTCCCCTCTGCTATGCCATTATAGCGATCAGCCAAGCTTCTGCAAGGTAAATACTTTTGGAAAATAAGTGGAAATTTGCTGCAAATCAGTCCCTTTTGTGCATGGCCACAGGAGCATGTTGAAATGTTTGGACACTAATACCCATTCATTTTCTTGGCTCCATAAATAAAAGCCGCCAGCTATGTGGCGGCCGTGAAATGGTATTCTTCAGGACCCAGCAGGAAGCCCCATCCTTATTACCACTGCAGGGGGCAGGACAGGCCCAAAATAGCAAGACAACTAAATCAAGACATTTTCAATGTCTAACAAAATGACTGTGGTTTAGAGAGAAGCAAAAGGTTGGAAAAAATTGGACGGCTTTTATACTTAGCATAATACCTTTGTTAAAAGAGTTCAGATAAGAAAATCAGATCTCCAAAAAAGAGGAAAAAAAAAAGGCAAAAAAAAAAAAAAAAAAAGGCAAAAGNNNAAGTTCAGAAAAAAAAAAAAAACCCAAAAAAAAAAGGGAAAAAAAAAAGGAAAAAAAAAAAAAAAAAAGACATAAGCATATTTCTGAATATCATTTAAAATATGCAAAGACCTAATGGAACCAGAGACAGAGCACAGTGATATCTCAAAGGACATCTTGCTCAAGTCATATTTTCCAAATGGTAGCCCATGGTTCCCAGTAAATAGGGTCTTCTGGCAATATTGTTGTTTCTTGGGGTTTGATGGAAACAAAAGGGTTGAAAAGAGACACTGGAAATTTGTCAGGAAAATTTGAAATCTCTTTTGGTCCTCAAAAATGACAAAAAAATTTATAATACTTTTATGGAGGAAAGGTTTTGGACAAAATTTCTCATTTTTTCCACAGGTTTATTTAATTTTTATGGGTTTCCTACACCAGGCAATGTGATCTTAGATTTTGGCATAAAAACATCCTGAAGGGTCTCAGTCAAAATAAATATGGTGGTATAACTAGCTGTTTTACATAGCTGAGCTGGGCTGATCTGGGAAAATATTAAAGTAGTTTTAAAAACTGGGCTTTAATGGGGTATTATAAATGTCTAGAAGATCAATTCAGGGGATATCTTGTGTAAGATAATAAAAGATTAGACTGTTGAGGTTTTAATGAATTCACAGTTCGTTGCTGTACTCCAAAACCAGTGTGTCATTCTCTAAAACCACACCACTGAAATAGATATGGGAGAGATGTTATTTCTATTTTAATTTTATTCATTTGTGATTCTGATTATAAATTTGCTTAAACACAGTTGAAGTAAGGATGTGCCTGACACATTCACATTTCAGTGAGGCATATATATAGGCATATACCTATAAATTTATATTTATACATGCAAGTTTCCACACATTTTGGGGAATTAAAACAGTTACTTGGAATGTCTCATTATAGAAGGAAATATTCAGGGTTAGTGTCAAGAGAAAATAACCATTTTACCTGAACGTTAAATTTACCTGCACTGCAGAGGAGAAATTACTCAGGTACAAAATGCCAGAGAAAAATGAATTCAGTATATTACTGAGTATTGTCTCATACACTAACCAAGGGTTTTTGGTAACAAAAATAAAGCCTGAAAATGAAAAAGGGGGACCCACAGTGACAGTTCAGTGCTGATTCCATCTTCACTGGGACTTGAGACTTCCATCAGGATCAAACTTTGTGACCATTCCGACTTTTTAATGTTGGCTTTCCCAGCTCCACTCCAAAGTAATCCAGTTTGTATACATGAAAGGAGTGGCTCATATTCAATTCTTTCCTTATGGGCACAAGAGAGAGAACTGCTTGGATCTATTTGGCTCAAGAAATTCCAGTCTGAAGGGTAAAAAACCATGATCAATGCAAAAAACCTCTGCATGGTCATGTGCAAGGGACTCAGACCATGCATCCTTATGCTTGGACATAGGCACATAGGGTGGCTTATATAATCAGAATTCTGTTACAAATAAGGGCCCTAGAAATAAGAAAAATGAAGTCTGTTTGTTGTTTGTCCTTTCTGCAGTAACTGAAAGAAGCATTAAGAGGACAATCCTGGTTGTAGCTGGTAAAGACACAAGGAAGAACCAAAGGTGTCATTCTGGATGTGGAACCCAGTGTGCTCCATCCTGTGAGATCTCTGCACCATTAATTTCACCTCCTGCCTGAGTGGCACAGGTTTACAGGAAGGGCAAGTTGTGCATCCAGGGTGGTGGTGACCATAAACTCCACCCTCATGCACTGGAGCACAGGTGGCCCTGTGCTTCCCACCCCAGCAGGAACTTCAGGCACACCTTTGGGGCACTGAAGTGACCCAGATACATGAGGCTGCTGGCAGCCCAGCTGTACCACTCACCTTCCTGACCTCCCAGGCTGAAAAAGCAAAGGATAAACCAGTCTACAAAAGAAAATGCAGCAAAGGATACCCTGGTGTCAGGACTATCAATATCATAATTGACACTACTGAAATAATTCAGACATTAAGCCTGTAATCTCTGCTGCTGTTTGGATCTGCTTCGTTTAAAAGTTACAAGGGCAAAATTCATTGAAACCAGTGGAGGTAAGGGGGAGGAAGGGGAATATCACCCCTTCACTTATTTCCATTTTGGCTTGCTGAGTGCCTGAAAAAACCTTTCCAAATTCTTTGAAAGCTTGTATTTGCAAAATGAATTCCAAAATAATTAACATAGGAAGAACAATTTAACAAACTTACATTTGATATGTGGTAGGAATAATACCTGGAACATCTTTCTTATGCTCAGCCTTTTATGACTCAGACTTTAATGATCCTAATAAACATTAGCTTACCTAATAAAAACTCTGGTATTTTGGAGCTGGTGCACAGTATGTTAACTGCATCTGGTGTCAACTGTAGCTAATTAATATTTTTATAGGTGTCTTCTCTCCACTATAGTTTAAAGGGAAATATTGTGGGGTGCTTACATCAAAGCTGGAGGCAATCGAGAGCTGTGCTTGCTTCCCGGGCTGAACTGATAGCAAGTAGACCAATTTTTATAGGATTGTAAAAGCTGACTGTGGCTGGGGTTCATGCAGAGAAGCACTTTTCCCTGTAGCTCTCACAATTCAGCACTAATGCCTGTGGCTTGTTTGCTGTGAGGTGGCTGGTGAGATGGATGGAGGGACAGCGGACAGATAAACTGGCAAATAGTTCTGCCTAGACTTAGACAAAGCACACAGTGACCCAGACAAACCACACTTTTTATTTTTTCTCCCCCCCCCTTCCTTCTAAAGGCTTTAAAAATGTGCTCTATCAAGCATTTACTTGTGGTGCAGATAAGATTTATCTAACAAGACTGGGCTAAAATTAAAAAGAAAGATGAAATAGCACAAGCGGTGCTAATATGTGTTTTGAAGCGTACCAATCGGCCAGTGCAATGTCACAGCCCTGGGCTACATTTGCAAGTGGTCGAGCATCTCCTTTTTAAAAGGTTAACCTACAAAGAGCACACAAGCCCCTCTCTATGAATATGGGCAAACACCCAGGGAGCTCCACAACAATAAGAAAATAATGACATCAACCTGACCATGCTTAAGTACATAACATGCTGAAGGTTCACGGTTGTGTGGCCTGGAACAATAAAGGAAAAATAAAGAAGCCTGCTTGGTAGGCCCCAGCTGTTATTAGCCATGCTGTGAGATCAAGGGAAGGTATGATATGGGCTGCCATTTCAATTGAGACCAGGTTAATCTCTCAATTTGTGGAAAAGAAAAACTAAAAAAAAAAAAGAAAAAAACCAGGCAGGGAGAGAAAGCAGTCTTCACTCCACAGTGCTACATATGGGAGAAATAACAATATCCCTATTTACATAATCTGTCTTTAACCCTTTCCTAATAGGGACTTAATTTCCTAAGAGTCACAAACTGCAGATTTAATTTTCCTGCCCCCCAAAATGAAATATCAAACCTTTGTTAACCATTTCCCATTGGTGCTGCCATCGTTTGTGGCTGACATCCAATGCTGCTGAGGCTTACCCAGGGGGGACCTCTGGTTGCTGCTGGAGGATCAGAAATGGGTGTAAAGACCTATGGATGCCTCTGGTTTTCTGTCACTTATCTGTCTCTAGAAATAAGTAATTTCAAATTTGTCCTATGATTTACAGGCCTGAAATATGGCAAAAAATAGCAAGCCCTTTTACCAATGCTCTCAACTAACACAGTGCAGCTTTCAAGTGAAGAGCTCTGCAGGTGAAGAGTCCTGTTTTGTGTGGCAATGGCATGGGGAGGCAATGTGGGGCTTGCTCTCAGAGATGGTTTTGGTGTGTGAGAGCAGTGAGGGGACTCCAGACTCCTCCAAGGTCACCCACCAGCCTCCCTTGGCATCCAGGTCAAGGCAGGATTTCCAGCAGCTCCCTTGAGGAAAGCTGCTTTCCTGCAGACTTGAGAAACCAAAGTGGAATTGCTTTAAGAGTGTAATTTATGAAATATCATCCTGGAGATGCTGCATTTTATTATTTGCAGTTTATGCTGTGTAAGCCAGTGCGTGTGCTCAGCCCACGAGGCCGCTGTAGATGTTTAACTTCTCCTGAGTGCTGTCCTCTGCAGGAGCCCTCTGGATCAGGGGAGATTGCTCCTTCCTCCAGAGCATCCAAGCATGATCACAGGAGGGAACTGGGGGAAAAGGGGCCCTGGAGTGAGGGCTGAGGCCAGGGCTGAGGGAGGAGGCATCCCAGGGAGACAGGGGACTGCTTGGTTTAAGCAAAACCCCCTCCCCCGGCATTTGAAAATAATAGGTTTTGGGTTTTTTGAAGAAAAAGATGCAGCAGAGACCTCTCAAAGCTCTACTGACTTAGCATCACAAGTACTAAGACTGATTAAAAACTTCTGCTTTATTTTCCAGGTATCCCAGTGATTTGAATGAGTTAAAGCAGCTGAACAAGGGCAGGGGGCAAATAGGAAGGAAGTGGCAGGACAGAAAATATGTCCCTAAAAATCCAGGTGAGCAGAACAGCCACTATGCAGTCACTTTTCACTGAGTTACTCCTATATCCTCCACCACCCTCAAAAGGTTGATGCAACTGTAGTAGCTGTATTTATTATTTTCTCTCAGGTGAGCACATCTCCGGTTCTTATGACTTTACATTATAAAATTTCATTGCTAGTTTGTGACTTTATCACACCTTTAACTATTTAAACAAAAAACAATTTCCATGTAGATCCAGATTACACTAATTTTGTTTAAAAGTCTTAATAAAGGAAGAAATATCAAAATTTGTTCCTGAAAGAAACCTGGATGGGCTTAGTTTTGTTTTATTAGTATAACCATCGTGTTTCTATTTTGATGACTTTAAGAAAATCCTTTTGGTATTATAAAGTATAAATTATTGTAGAGAAGGAGCTATATTGATAGGGTTGTAAAGTTATTTGCATTTTCAAACTGCAAAAATATTTATTTTTTTAACAAATTCTTTTACAAAGTGAAGTTGGGCAGGATTTGCTTAAAATATTGATGGTGACCAATGCCTCTGCATGAAAGTTTTTGGTAGAGATTCTTTAGCATTTTCATTTTGCCTGACTATGTTAGAACCTATAAATCTATATATCCATAGAGAAGTTCTGCTCTAGGTATTTTTTCTATCACGTTAATTTTTTCATGTCAGCAAATACTGAAGTTCAAGGGACTTGAAAGCACCTGTTTGTTTCCATTTCTTTTTCAGTATTAGATGAATTATTTAAAAATATATTTCTGAAACTGTAAGGCCAAAGTGGTCAAACAGTGGTTAAAACCAAAATCTTCTTCTTAGGCTCCTGTGTACTCATTCCTAAGAACTATTCAGACTGTGTCTTAGATATTCCTCCTGCAATAAATATTCTTCCCTCCTCAATGGGCTCAGTAGCTCACTTCTTTACTGAACTGACAGAGCCAACTTCATCTTTGCCAGATTTATGCAGCATTCTTGAAGAAGGACTCTGCTCAAATCCACTGAGCTCTCTGTGCTCTGTGGCTACATCCCCTCCAGTGCCCATTGTGTCTGCTCCTCAGTACTTTAAATTCAACACTTTCAGATTACAATGAAAAACTTCCTGATGTGGAGTTTGAATTTTCATTGCCTACGTTATCAGCAGGGAACATCACGGAGTTCCAGTGCCTGAATGAGTTCTCTGTGTTACCTGGGATGTAAAAAACCTCAGCAGCAGCAGCAGGGATATCACATCCTAATTAACCATGATATTCTTGCACAGATAGAAATAAATCTATAACCCACTTCTTCTCCTGCTTACTAACTCTTGCAGCAAGCAGATGTGGTCCCATCCTGGATGTGGAAACATCTGGCGTGGCTTCCTTCACCTTTGTAATGTGAGGAGTCACTTCTGGATCTCTGTTATAAATTCTTGTGCAGAGAATCATTAGGAAATATTTGTTTTGTTGGCAAATAGTTGCCAGCACACTGTAAATCATACTTTATTCACACTGCACTTCCCAGCAGTACAGCCAGGTGTTAAATAATAATAGAGTAACATCAAATGGCTGGGTGGTTCAACTGGGAGAAGTATCCAAAAGTTCCTGATACTTCTCTGGAACCCTCCCAAATAATGTTGGTCTGGAAACTGAGCTTAAAAAATATCATTAAAAAAGCTTCTTTCTAAAGCAATCACCTTTTTTGTGACTTGTAAGGTACCTTAATGTATAGAGGTTTGAGTACCTGAAAATAATTACATAATCTTTAATCAAAGGTACATGGAAAGCCAAGGATTTAGGCATTGCTGACTTTTATATTAAAGTTGGTTTGTGTTTCCTGCTCTCATTACAATCAGAAGTAGTGAGAGGGAAATAATCAATGAAGTAGCCTTTAAAAATATGTATCAGAAACTAGGAAAAGTCATCTTCCTTCTTTAAAACAGTTTATTAAATTTTTTGCTAACATTAATAAATAATTTAAATTTTTTATGATTCCGAGCTCCTCATGGATGCACATACATGATTTGAAAGGACAATAAACTGAAAGAAGAGAATACATCAAATTTTGGCAAGCACAGTGTTTTACTGACAGCAACAAACAGGCTTTTATCCATCATTTCTGTACTTATGAGACTTTTGGCTGCATCCAAAGACAAAAGTTCTGGCTTTTCCGAACTGGAGAAAATTAAGATTCAGTTGTTAAAACACCCCAAATAAGTCCTTGCTTTTGAAATCCATCAAAATTTTCCACTAGGTGAGTCAGAACAGAACCCAGACTTACTGAGTATGGGCTTGGAGGTCCCCAGTCTGCATTTTCTTGTCACAAAGTGTTGTTCATGAGCAATGGGGTTACCACGTTAAAATCCTCAGCCTATGGCTTTTAGGGGGAAATTTTGCTGGTGAGAGATTTTAGTCTAAAACACCCTGTTTATATATGTCATATCTTTGATTATGCTCCCAGAATAAATGACACATTTCTCATTTCCCCCTGGTGAAAACAGGGTGATTGTTCCCTGCTCCCCCCTCCCCACATTTTCTCTTTGGACTTCATGTAAAAATAAGATACCATTGGTGCTGTGTACAAGTGTGAGACCACCAGCTAATTTTGCATAGCCCACTGAACAGTTAGATGGGAATTGCTCTTCAGGGTGTTCTCTTTGACAATAAACAGAAGCCTCAAGTCTGTGTTTGGCTGCAGTTCAAAAAAATTACTAAGGAATCGTACACACTTATATATATGAATACAAGCAATTGCACATTCCCATACTGTAAGCTTTGCAACCACAGTTATTAACATTTTAAAATGAGTAAATGCAAATAAAATGACTGAGTAATACATGTTATGTTAAGATCAGCTATATGAAAAGCAAAAGGATTAAAAGTTAATTTCATCCTTTTTAATTCAAGGGACATATAAATGGCATTCTGGGTAGAGTCAACTCCTCTTTTATCAGTCCTTTGATGCTGCTTTCTCACTGATTCAGTTGTTCAAATGCTACCTACATAATAAAATCCTGAGTTAATTTACTAAGATTTTACACCAGTGCAAATGAAAGAAGGGAAAGTGCTAAACAAGGCAATTAGCACTCTGTTTAGTGCACTCCCAAAATAAATGTAGGCAATTTACAATTTGGCAAATGGTACTCTATCCAGATCCAAGTCATTTCAGCCTAAGGGGCTGGGGAAGTTCATTAGGGGTGAAGGGAAGGGTCTTTGTTTTGCTTTGCTTTTTAACTATATGGATATATAGACACACATACAAATACACACTGTATGTGCTGCTAAGGTCCCCCCATTCCACTGGGCAGCAACAGATGTGACCCCTCCTGGGGTTATGAGGATCTCTGGTGGAAAAATGTCAAGCTCTGTGCTCACACTGTCCACATAAATGACCTCATTTATGGTGATAATGCTCTTTCCAAAGTGAGGGATTCCAAAATTGGCAACTCACTGATAACCTCCTTTGTGGCTTTCTTGCCATGATGGTTTTTTGTGTACTTACATGTTTATTATCACTGGAGCTGTTCAGATCAGATCTGTGAACCTGGGAATGTCCTGAGTGAAATGATAAGATAAAGCACTCTGCAACTACAACTGACTCTCTTTTTAATTGACAGGAAGGCTGCACTATGACTTCCATGTTTATTCTTGTAAGCTCCTTATTAATGCAAAAATAATAGCTGTTATTAATGCAGGATCACAGCCAGCATTAATATTTAAGATGTAAGAATGAAGGAGGTTAAATACGTGTTTATATTAGTTTTAAACAAAGAGCTTTGCAAAACAGTTAAGGCAAGTAATGATGACCATATTCACAGGGAGTGTGTGCAGTGTGAAATACCTGCTATGTTCTGGGGTTTAAATACATATTCTGAGTGGGACAAAGGTCTTTGATGAGTCTCCTGCCTTGTCATGCCATTGTCTCTCTGAATTGCTACTGCTTCTTGTGAAAGAGAATAGGGATGAAGATCCTAAACAAAACAGGTAATATGCTATGATATTAGCACTGATTTATTTTTTTTTTTTTTTGTTTATTCAGTCTGTAGAGCTCTTTTATATGATAGATCATAAGGTAAAAGCATTCTTTTGTGCCCTCTAGCTGCTGGTTGCACAAATGAAAGAAAGAGGGAGAAAACAACCCTGTGATTATTAAATTCTCCTCATCTTTAGGGTTAAGTACCCTGGCTAATAAAGATCTCTCATGAGGATAAAGTTTCTTTCTTGGCAATGTCACATCCATTTAAGTAAAAATCATCTGGATGCTTTCAGGGATTCAAGCTGTTACCTTTACATAAAGCATCTACACCAATGCTTTGTATTGTTTTTATCCTCTGAGAAAGCCTGACATTGCATTTCTTGGTTAAGCAAACCTCCCACTGAGGGCAGGCTGTGGGATTGGGCCCTTTTGTGCTATAGAAACCTGGTTCACAAGAAGGAAAAGAATTGTTTATGTGTTCTTGGAAAAATTTAATATCATTAAAAGCACTATTTCAGACAGTGACAATTCAGCCTGATCTTGTACTGAGCAATCATTGTGACCTTTGATTTCAGACTTGTTTTTGCTAGCACCACGTTTGCTGCTGATCTTTGCACCCTCATATCCCAGAGTGTTTTGTTCTCTTAGGCAGGTTGTGCTAATAATACATTTACTAAGACAAACAGCTAAATTTTCTGCATTGTTACAGCTTATAAAAAACTGCTGTATTTTTTTAATGGACTTGTTCTTTAAACAGCCTCATCCCCCGACACCTATTGTATATGCCTAAGGTGTTTAAAAATATTATGGGCCAAAACACCTCTGATCTTCTCTCTGCATTCTTTTTGGGTGTGTGCAAATATGGGTTTCTGCAGGCTTACTTCATAGCAGGAAGGATCAGTCATAAGAACTTGCTAACTTGTTAAGCACTGGCAGGGATCACCCAGGGAGGAGCCAAGTCTCTGCTGCCGCAGGTTTTCACCGAGAGGTCAGACAAAGGTGTCACAGAAGGAGTTCAGGTGTGTGCTCCTGCCTTGAGCAGCTCGGGGGAGCTCTCCGAGTCTTCCTCAGCTGGGTATTTTCCCGATTCAGTGCTCCTGCACTTCGTGCTGGAGCCGTGCGAGCGCCTGGACCGCGGTGCCACGGTGGGACCGCTCCTTTCCCCCCGGGCTGCCTTTGGAGGCAGGGGGTGATGCCCATGCCCATCCCCTCCCGCTCCCGGCAAGAGGAGGAGGTTGCTGAGCCTCCAGGCAGTCTGACAGCAGGCTGTCCTCCTAAGCCACGAGTTTAGTGTACCTTTTCACCCTTGCTCACGATCTGTTTAGGTGGGCACTTTCCTTCTCAGAGCTGAACCTTGAGTAACGCGGAGCGCAGCGGCCTCCGCTGAACTGAGCGTAATGCAACGGCACAGAAAACACATCTGAATCTCATTCACATTGCAGGAGTGAAAAGGGAAAAGCCCTTTCTCTTGGCATCCAGCATTAGATGTTCTTTTTTTGTTACATCCTTGCTATTTCATCAAAGGTGGGATTGCAGAGGAATACCTGTCATCTCTATTTGTCCCTGTGATGCATAAGCATTTTTTTGTTCCTTCCCAAAGACTAAATAAAACTAGGAAAGAGCCATGCAAGACAAAAAGGAGGAGCATAACTTCTGAAGAAACCGTTTTGCTCTGCTTCAGATTTTCCCAAAATTGTTAATTCTTTGTTTTGAATCCATTTTTTCGCTGTTAAGGGAAGAAGAAATATACCCCAGCCAGTCTTGTGTTCCAACTTCTTTACCTTTGTCTGCCTAACTCAGCTGGTATTTAATTGGTCAGCAATAGGAGGGAAGTCTCCTTTGAGGTAATGAATATTGACTGTTTATGTTGAAATGTCACTGTGAAAAGAAAGCCCAGCACCAAAGAGGCGGAACTCAGTGTGAGAGTTTCAGACACAAAGGAGACACCAGCAAAGCACAGGCATTGAAAAGCAAAGCAGCTGAAATTCAAAGAAAAGATGAAACAGAAATGGGCTACATGTGTGGGAATTTTAAGCTGTCAGTTGACAGGTGAAAAAGTCATTATTCCACCTGTTAGAACTAAGTGTAATTGCTTGTTTTTCCTAAAATAACACAGAGGCCATGACTCATAATTTTTTTAATTGAAAATTTGTTTAAACTTATTTGCAAATACTTCACTTTTCTTTTGAGGTAAGTGGATTAAACTCATTAGCCAATTTTTCTACCTCGGACATGTGAGGAGGAAAGTACCACATTTTCTGTGTTGTATTGGGAATTAGATAATCAAATCTTGTATTCAGTCACTTGCTTTTTGTCATGAAGTAACTTGAATAGCAACTTTAGAGTTCGACATGCAAGTTTATCATCCATTCTATGGCACTCATTGATCTGCAATGAATAAAGGCTGTTCTCCAGCATCAACCCACTGCATGATGTATGGCCTGGAAGTTTTTGCTGCTGCATAAAAGCTGTTCTTTGTTCCCAGTTGCGTAATAAGGAATTCTCTGAGGTTCTGATATATTTTAAGCCGTTTCTTATCTCGATGGCATGGCCATGCCAGCAGATTTCTGGGCTCCATAATTAAGTTTTGATTGTTGAACCCACTGTTCTTTCTCCTCTGTCATACTCCTTTGTGGTGACCTTTAGAGAACTCTGCTGAATAGTTTTTGCAAAGTTGACCCACTGCTATGGAGTATAACCTCCAGTTGTTCCATTTTGTTCATCTGAGTCATTTAGTATTAAGCTTTGATTCACAATGAATTTTTTATTTTTAATGTAAACACTGACTTCGTTGTTTTGGGTAAAATTTACCATGATATAGTTTAATTTATGTACATTCTTCTGGCTAAGGATCTTCATGGATATCAGTTAGGGGCTGAGCTCACCATATTTAGTCATAGATATTGTTTCTACAAACAATCACTCTTCTTTTTACATCTCCTCTTGTTTGATTTTATATTTCATAGTAGGAAATTCCATTAAACATCTTTGGGAAAGCAAGAGTAAATAAGGAAAACCTCTTTTAAGTCAGTGTGTCTTCAACAAATTATATTGTGAACACATTCTGCTTTTTCTGTGAAAAAAGTGCTCAAAAAGCTTAGATAATTTCAAATATCCCTTCATATTAAAAATATATTTTTTATCCTAAGTAGACAAGGAGATTGAATGAATGGTGCAAATATTCCTTCAAAAATCAGAGCCTTTATTTTCAAATCTCCATTTTAGTTTTGGCACTTAAAATATTCATGTGGTGTTTTTAAAATGTTCCCTGAATCAGACAAGTGTTTGAATCCAGTAGGCTTTTGTTTTTTATTTTCTCTTGGTGAATCATTGAACAATTTCTGCTTTAGCTTCAATCTGGGCCCATTCACACAATGTGTCCATCTGAAATATCCTGCAATCCTGCAAACAGTGGGCTCCTTTAAATAGAAAAGTATCACCAGGATCTGGACTGTAAACAAAACATTAAATGAATTAAACATGTAGGAAATATCTGCAAAGAAGGGAGCTAAATTTTGCTACCACTACCATTTCTCTACAGTCAGCAAAGGCTTTGAAAGTTAATGCTTTGTACAGCCAGTCAGAATTCCCAATGGGAGGGCTGTGATCTCCCACAAATTTGGGATGAGCAGGCAGTGTGGGGAGACAGAGCCAGCAAAGGTGATCTCTGTGTGTTTGGTTCTCGTCCATGGTTTGGGGGGTTGGGGTTTTTTTCCCAGAAGCTTCCAAAAAGGAACTTTCTGTATGTCCAAAGGACAAGCTGCTCTCCCCTTGTATGGAAAAGTAGCCCAGGCATTACCTGGACCTCCTAATTTGCTCTCTTGTGCATTAAAAATATATATACATATATATGTTCATACAATGTAGCTAGAAATTAATGTATTTTTACCATCTGAAATGCTGAAGCTAAATATACAAATCCAAGAGTTTCATATAAATTCTCCAGCTTGGAGAAATGAATGGTCTACACTAGCATCTAATATTTCCCTTTGCTGTTTATTCCTTTTCTTAAAAAAATCCCCCAAGCATGTATTTTTACATCTTTATCGCCTTCTTTTAAAAAATTATTTGAACTTCTCCTGATTAAGGTCCTCAAAAGGCTGATCTCTCCAGCAAAAGATTATTTCATATCTCACTGTGTCGTTTCAAAATACTCAGATTTAGACTTACATTACTTTGTTTTGATTTTGTATGTCTACACAAACGGAAGATAACATCTTTAGTCACAATTCTGTGTTATGCTTGAACTCTAACCTGTGACATTCACCTAGCTCGATCTAACAAGCTTTGTGCTCCCTGTCCAGATGAAGAGTGATACTTCTTCATTAGCAAGATCAGTTTCACCTTTAAAAACCCTTTGCTTCCCGTTTGCATTAAGCCAGATTGAGATGTCTTGGGTCATGATGACATTTCAGGAGTATTCAGAAGCAAAAGAGGAAGTCATTACATCTGCAGTTCACCTGCAAAGAAGATGTCATTAAAAGAGGAAGCAAAATGAACCCCTGTCAACTTGTTAGGGCCCAAAAGGTAATTCTGCCATCATATGTGGAGCAGGGTAGGATACAGGATCCTATTATTGCTGACACCAGATAACTTGCTGGTGTAAAAGGTTCTCTTTTCCAGAGAAGTTCAGGTGGTGCTAAATTTACTGATGTGTCATTCTGGGGAGATGTGATGTCATTTCTGTTGTCTGCAGGGATGAAAACTGGAGTGTCCTTGCTCCTGTCAACACACAATCATCTTAATTTCTTCCACTGTGCTCCTCATTGCCATCCGTGGAGGGGAGAGCAAGGGATGAGGGTGAAGTGTCAGGGGAGATGCCTTTTTAAAAGAACTACTAGTATTTGACATTTATCATTTTAACCTGCCTTTTTCCTAAACACAAATTTATTACATCAACATTTCTGGTGAGTGGTTGGTCTGATCCTGCCAGGATCCAGTTCCTATGACTGAAGCATTACCTGATCCTGTGGCTTTATAGACTCAGGATTTTTGTTCTTCTCTTATAATCACCGATTCAGAAAAGATAAATAAATATTATTCTGTTTTCTACTTGATGTAAGATCTAGCAATTGCATTCCTCTCCAGTGTAACTGAAAAGACAGTTGGTTTTTCAGACTGTAAATACACCTGATACAGTTCTGCAGAAACACTTCCATTACTAATTTTGAGTGGGTAAAAGTCTGAATCATGTCTATTATTTCAAATAATGCGGCTTTGGTTTTTTTAAAACTAAAACTGGTACCTTCTTGAAAGATTCTAGTTGTAGAAATACGGCCAAATGTTTGTTTTTAAGAAATAGATGACTCACTTTTCAGTTGTGTTGCATAAATTTACTTTCATCCTGAAATATTTTCTCTACCTTCTCTATCTGGAGATACAGAATAGCTGAAGAAACGAAGATGAACCCTTTTAATGAAGATGGTATTACTAAAAGGGAACATTTTTGAGATGAAAAACATTTTATCTTGGCCTCTGAATGCAATCTAGAGTTTTTGTATGAACACTGTAGTAACAGGAAATATTTTCTTTCAGTTCCAAGGTGTCACATGCTGATTCTGTGCAACACATTTCAATATGGGTATTATAACAACTCGACTGATACTGATCTTAATGGATTTTTGAACTGCTAATATTTCAGATTTGAACTGCTTGTACTTCAATTGATGATCTGAGCATTCCACAAATACCAGAACTAGCATGTTTACTGCCCTGCTGTTGATTGATATCTCCTAATGAAAAAAGCACCTGCAAAAATGATAAAGGAAAGTTACTAATTGGTTTAACTTAGGCCAGCCACTTCATATTTTATAAATGAGGAAACTTTTAAGGAATTGCTGCTGGAAGCCATCTGCTAACTAAATAAAAATGAATGATAATCATCAGGTTCCACGTGCCACTTAGAAAAGTATCATCAGAAAAAAAAAATACAGCTGCTTACTTTGAAATAAAAGCAATGCAGGAACTCAGATTCAAAGTCCCTAATAATCATCTTTCTAATATAAAGTGTTAATCAGTTTGTATACACAAACCTGTCAGCAGGTCTGGACTCCTTCTCTAGATATCAGAGAGAATACTTGTGGTCACTTTTAAGAGCTGCTAGTAAAATTTACAATAGCAAATCATGATTTATTATTCCTTCCAGGACATCTCATGTTTCTGTTCCCAATTCTGCTTCCCTCCTCATCATCCCTTTTTCAGCTAAAACTGTATAGGCTGGGAAATGTTCAGGATGTGTGTTTTCCTCTTGTATTGTGCATAATTTTGCACGTCATTAAACCTTTGTTTCTTGTATTTTCTAACCTTCTCAATAACCTATCTAAACAACTCTCAAAGGAAAATGAGTGAATCAGGAAAGAAACAGCTCTAATGCCAAACAAACAAAACAAAACAAACCCCCAAAATCACAAAACAATAAAACAAAAAATTCCCAAACAGAAATAGAAATAAAGAGTGAGAAGCTTTCACTTAAAGAATGCAAGTACAACCAACTTGAGGCTCCTTTAAAGACATGTACTACGTTTTAATTTATTTCTACTGCTTGTGAAGTTCTATTGAATCTGAAAGGTTACTCATGTGTGTAAAATTAAGCACACTGAAGAATGTGGGAATACTTCAAGCTACATTTTAATATGAAGGATTCTACATAAGCACAAAAGATGAGATTCTTCCTGTGAGTTCAAAATAAAGACCTGCAGAATATGCTGTTTTGTACAAGGAAATGCCCCAAACCACATCATTCTATAACAAGGGCCCATCCTGTTTATCATGTTGACATGGCAGTCCTGAGAAAATTAAATTTCCTTCACTAGGCACAGCTACTTTCTTGCTGTGCTAGCAGTACTTTGGTTGTGTTATGTGCAGCAGGACAACTGGGTTTAAGCAGTGCTGGGTGTTTTGTCAGGGTGACAAAGGGGAATTGCATCGCACCCATATATGGCACACAATGCTTGGACAACACGTCATATTCTCTGTGGGTAAAGTTCACTTCTGGGCAGAAAGCCAACAAAAGGCTCATGCACCACTTAAGTCCCACTTAAACCCTATTTTGAAGGCTTAATAGTACACAGGCCATGTTCTGGCCTCTTGCCCAGCACTGAATTTTACCATGTTCGCATCCCCTCTCTCCGCATGCACCAGGGGCAAAAGGGCACTGCCTTTGTGCAGGGCAGGACACTGATTTCTGGGAGAAAACACCAATCTCCTCTCCTCCAAAGAAAGCCACAAATCCATAGAACAACATCTATCCTGGTTTGTGGCTAATCCACCTTCCCTGATGCAGGGAGAGGTCAGGTGAAGCCAAGAGTTCTGTCCCCCAGAGCTAGGAATCCACTGAGCGATGGCACGTGGCTGGGGTGGAGATTTCCCTCCTGAGCTCTTCAAGATCTTCAGCTGTCCTGTTCCAAGCTTGGATTCATTTTACCTCTGTGACCATTAAGAAAATTTTTTCTCTGTCATTGCAAAGATTTCTGAGCTCACTGTGCCTGCCTAGGCTGGAATCCAGAGGGGAACTGAAAATACTTTCTTGGACCTGCAATGCCTGAAAAGGTGTTTTTCATTTTAAGGGCTTGTGATATGCACCACTGTCCAAATGACTGCTCTGCTGTCACTGAGCAGGAAGAGATGATCTATTGCAACAACATTCTGCATGAAAAATTTTCTCTGTTTCCTCTGTTGCTTCACATTTGAATGTGCAGTGTTACAGCAATACAAACTGTATTAGACTTTTCCTAGAAAATAATTACCCACGGTTATAATTAGCTTATAGTGTTTAGTATTTTGACCTGATCTACTGTAGACTTCTCTGCAAGGTTGGGGGCTAAAGGTCCTATTTACTTGCAGGCAGTTATAAAAACAATACTCAAAGTGCAAGATTTAGTATTAAAGATGAACATCATCAGTCTGTCTTACAGCTTAAACTTTATGGATGTTATTCTTATATTAATTAATGAAAACTCAATATACAGAAGTATTTTGAGATATGGCTTTCTGTGAATGGATTCCAATCCATAGTGATTAAGTAGATGGGAAATATTATTTCCTGATCAGACTTTTTTTTTAAGTGCATTTCCTTCCTAATTAGCAAGCAGAACACAGACCACAGTAAGTATACAGTTCCCTTTAATAATTATTTTATCTTTATTTTTCAAACAAAATAGTGATTTACTTAGAATATCTTTGAGAGATCATTTAAAAGACAGAAGCTTATGCCCATTAAAACACAACTCCTCTCTGAAAACTGACTTTGTGTCACCAAAATACTTGTGAGGTTCAAAAAATATTTTGACACATTTTACTTTTCAATCGTTATAAAAGGATTTTCCCCCTACATATTCTTATTGTGTCTTCATTTCCAGAATTGTTTTTAATTAAAAAAAGACTGTTTTGTTACAATGGATGATTTCAACCCACAAAATATCCTATTGTGCCTGCTATCAAAACAAACAGGTGCACCCAGCAGCATGCACGGTATGCAGTGCAATTGAGCAAACAGTTTGTGCAAAGATTTAAGCTCATCTGAACAATGTGAGTTCAAGTGATATGAATTGAAGCCAAATATTCTGGATGAAGGGCTCAGATCTGAGGGAATCTGGATGGAGCCCAGAACCTGTTGATCTTTGTGGGAATTGTGGGCACTTTATGCTGTATAAGAGATGACAGTCTCTGCCAGAGTTAGTTTCTCAGTTTGAAATATCCATGAATTTTTTATCAATAGCAGAGTTACTTTTCTATTGAAACCCCGTGCTCCCTCCTGCCTGTGTATGAGAAAACTCTTTCTGTTCAGACTTCTGCAGAGATTTCATAAAATGGGAAGACATAGAAAGTAAAATTTGCTAAAAGTCAAAGAAAAGATGACTGGTAGTTAAACAAAGTTGTCTGTGGAGTTTCAGAATGTCTCCATTTCCTATGTGGTTGGCTTCTGTGGGGGATATAATTCAATTCCTGGATAGCCAAGGTGCCCAGCATGGCATTTTCACAGAGAAAACACATGTTCCAGCAGTTGGATGCCTTTCCTTCATCACAGTTGTGATGGTAGGGAACACAAGGGGACAGTGATAAACTAAAATTCTCTTTGCTGCAAGGCAAAGCAACCTGTCCTTTACTGCCAGAGTGTTGTGTGGCCATCTATGAATATTTCATTACTGCTGGGCTGGGGCCACTGATTCAGTTCAGACTCCCAATTAGCACTCTGCACCTAACTGTCTGTTGTTATCTCTTTTTACTCTGCTGTGATGTCTTCATTTATCTCAAGTGGATGGTTCCTTTCTGTCTCACCCTTCCTACCCTTTCCTGGTACTTCAGTGCCTGTAGGTTCCTGTATCCTCATCCTGCAGTGCAAGGAGCTGCTTGCCAGGAGTCCCTGGGACCTCTCTGGAAGGGAGTTCAGGGTCTCATTGTCCCACCCACATCCTAATCCTAATAACAGTGAGTGAACACTTTCCTAATCTTTCCTGTGATGTTACTTCCTTTACAGGCCAAATCCCCTTATTTCTCAAATGCATGAGGGGTCCCTCCATCAGCCACCCCTTCATATCTCCTCTCTGTGAGCAGTCACTGCCCACTCTTCTGCCTCTGATCTAGATTGTAATCCACTGCCCACTCTTCTGCCTCTGATCTGGACTGTAATTTCTCCTGGAAAAACCAGGACCTTTATTTGTTCTGATGAACACTGTGCACATCTGTAGGACAATCTGGTTAATAACATAAATTCACATGCAGTCCAGAAGATCCTGGACACAGCAAGATGTGTCTTGAGATGCCCCCAAATGAATTGTGGTGTATGGTGATACTAAAGAACTTCATATATTTTTGATATGAAGCTCTGAACTAGGTTGAGTTATCTTTTTTCTAAGATGTTAAAAATATGTGAAACTCTTTAACTCAGGATTAATGCAGCAAGTACAAACTCCTCCAGCTTGGAATGAAGTTGGAAAGTGGAAGGAAAGAAGTACTTTCTGAGGTGAAACTCCTAAATAGTATCATTTTCCCCAGTTGGCAGTTACAGTTTGGTGATCCCAGACTTCTGCACGCAAAAATACTTGACTGTCAAAACATAGTTATTGACTAAAAAAAGGAGAAAACATTTCTGCTTCTGGGAGGGGGGGTGACTGCTCAGTGTTTGTCAGCCTCTAGTTCTGGATGTTCATTATAAAATTTTGACTGCACATACATGGACAGGATTTTGGCAGCAGGAGATGGTTCAGCTTTGTTTCTACTTTCATTAATTTTACTTCAGTTTTCAGAGAAAATCTCGTAAAATAAATGTTTGTTTAGAATTGTGTACATGCATGCTGCATGTGCAGGGTCTTTATTTACCTCCCACCTCGATACAGAATTTAATGAACCTCTCTAAAAGGGCAAAGCGAGGGAAAGATTTTCCCTCGGAGAGCTGCGTTAAGAGTTGTAGCTTTATCAGATAAATTTAATCTCGTAGACATTTTGTGAATAATTCTCCATGGACTGGTTCCTTCTGGGCCCTTGCTTTTATTTCCAGTAGCCCAAGAATTAATAGGGTTAAAGGTGCCTGCGTGGTGAATTTATGGGCGCGCCTCGCGGTCCGTTAACGCAGGATCACTAATGGGTGACCTTGAGGTTCGACCGCCCCAGACTCGGGAAGATCAAGTCTCAGACCCCTCCTGCAAGTGCCTGACCTCTCCATTCTTCCCCTCTATGGCCTAACCTTTCCCTCACTGATCTTTGACCAAATTATTAAGCAAACACCTGCTTAGGTCTCTGACCAAAGACTGCAGACCAGGAGAGCTGCCATAATTCCCTGTGAATTAGCTTTAATAATAACAACAGTGGCCTAAGGAGAAAATCAGGGGGTAGGTTTACAGTAAATAATCCTGCTGCTACAGAGCACACCCAGAACGGACCCTTCAGCAGCTCTCACCTACAGTAAATCAATGCTAATCTATTTGACTGTGATAATAACGGCTTGTCAGCAGATACAGTTTCTTTATTTGACTTGACTAGGACAATGACTAGGTAAAATTTATTTCCTATTACTAAAACAAGACAAAGACTAAGATTAATCCTTTGATGCCAGGGATTTCCCATTGGTAATAATGCAGAAACTGCATTAGTGTTCAACACTGTTGCTAAGAGTAACTGGAACAGGAAAAAAAAAAGGCTGAAAAATATCTGATGATGTCAAATGTTAAGCCTGTGTAATGTTATCTGATTTACAAATTGAAAGAATGGTCTGAATTTCCCCACATTTCTTTGGATTGCCTTTTGGCTCTTGTGGTGTGATTTTATAAAGCTGCATCATCTGAGATTAACTCAAACCTGAGTAGCTCCAGCACAGGGGATTCTCCCTAAATAGACTGTGAATATTGTTTAAAGACTTTACTCATGAAAAGTGGTGGAATCTGAATTATTATACTAAATTGGATAATAATAAATAATTAATAGGATACAATCTACCTAACAATATTGCAAATTAAATTAAAGTTAACTCAGTATACACCCATCTCCTGCCTATAAACCAGTATTAATTGTTTGTTTGATCAATCAGTGTACATCTTTTCCTGTGTACAGGCTTATTCAAATTGACTGTCCAAGTTTAAACTGATTTACATGGATTATTACTCTTCCTTCCTTGACTAGGTTGGTTGTAAGATTAAACCTGGAACAACTGGATAGATGCCACAGAGTACATGTACATATATACCTGAAAACGTGGAATTTGTTTATATGTAAATAATCACATTCAGAGAGGCTTTACAGTAGGCCTAGAAAAATATCAGTCAGATATTTGGGAGTCTGTTGCATAAAATGTGCCCTGGACTATGTCCTTAAGCAAAACTGGTGGCTTCTTTTCTGGAGAGAAGAAATGGAATTACTTATGACGAGGTATTGGTTTGAGAGAGGAGGTGAGTTAAAAGATAATCAATATTCAGCAAAAGTTACAAGGCAAGCACTGCAAAGAGTAAATGGATTTTAAAATTATGTTTATTTGAATTCTTTTGCTTTACACAGCCATTAATTAGTGAAACACAAGACCAGATGATTACAGCACAACAGAGATGTTCAGTTAAATGCATTACCTACTTCTTTTCTGACGTGCCAGTGTACAAGGCCAAATTTTGCCCAGATTTACACAAATGCAGCATCTCCAAACTCATTTTCTGCCCTCAGTCATACCAGGCAATGCCATGGATGATGATTTTTTCCACTTCATGACAAAATACAGATAGTGAAGGGCATAACTGAAAGCCCAGTAGAACCAGGGGAAATTTTCCCTTTGGCTGCAGTGAGCTTGGAACCAAGACTTGCATGGTTGTGAAATATCCATAAGTTATTTGGCCACACATCAGTCTGTACTATGATATACTCTGTGTTTGTATTTTATTGCCATAAAACTGGTTCACATATTTGCTGTACATTTATCAGAAGCTGATGCTAGTGCTTCAGATGGGTCAGATTTGGGTTTTAGGTATGTTGGAAGTTACACAAATACAAGAAAAATAGTACTCCATAAATTTTTCACCTATTTTACCATAGAATCATTTCAATATATCCCCCATCAAGGATAGAAGACCCTCTGTATTCAGAAATTAAAGGGAGAATTTATCAATATGAAAATTAAAGATGCAATGGTAATATATGAGTTTATTACTCATTTTTCATGTAGATGTGGGCAAGTTTTACTGCTATGTACTTTCAGTTCTTTGTTCCTGATATCATTCTGATGCATAAAGTAGCTAATTTATTTATAAAAGCAGAAGATGTATGTGTGTGTGTATGTTGTGGGATGTGTTAAAGATTTTGATTTTCTTACAATAAGAAATGGAAATAAAAATGGTTTTGCCTTTGCTCGTACCTGCTGGTGGTGGTTAAAGGTTGAATTCTTTTACCCATAAGAATAGAGAACATTTGCAATATAACATTATAAACCAAGGATATATTACATGATTTTATTTGAAGAATGAACTGATTTTATGCTTATTGATAATTCAAGCAGAGAATTGTTTTAAAATATCACTGCAGGTAATGCCAAAAGGAAAGAAGGCTCTCTGGCATATGTAAGATGGAAAAAAGAAGGTATTCCTGAAAGAGGAATGCACATCAGTCAAAGGCATCAATAAATAAAGCTCTTTTTCATATGTAAATGGGAATTTCTAAAGTAAAAAGGTATTGTTTTATAAACAGTGAGATAATATTCTTGAAAAAGGTTACCAGTGATTACATAAGTTATCTCTTCCATAAAGAAATTTAGAGCTCATAGTTGCTCTTTTCATTAAAAAGGCTTTTCATCTACTCTCACACAGAAAGCCAAGCTCTGCATTTTAATTAGAGATAATAAATAATTATATTAGGAAACTAAAACTATTAAAGTCTTTCTGTGATGCTGTATAGCTCTATTTCTCTCTAAACATATCAGTATATACATTCAACTTTGCATTCTCAGATCATGTTAAAGGAGATAATACTTTTATAAATATGATCAATATTCAGAGTCTTTTGACAAGGGCAAAACACCTTTACATGCTTCAAGCAGATTAAAGCACCTTAAAATCTGTCCAACCTGCCCAAAATATTAAGTGGCCTCAATATAAATGCAAATAAAGACAGTAACACCATCCCTAAAAGAAATATTATTAAAGTAAGGAAAATGAGGTGAGTGGATTCTTTTGGGGATTGTGCTGCCCTTGATGTCAGCAAACCTGGGGGAAACCCTGCCAGGGCAGGGCTGGTGTTGGGTTTAATGCAGCTGCACCAGCTCGACAGGAAATATGGGAAATGTCCCTCTTGTCCGTGCCTCAAAGCACAAATTCCCTTTTTTTGTTACTGTTATCACACGTGGGGACATCTTCCCTGGGTGAAATTATTGCACCAGAGTCAAGGGCAGGAAAAATGCACAGAGCCAGCCTTGCCCAAGGCCTCCCCCCGCCCAGGGAGCAGCTGACGTTGGGAAAGCAGAGAAGGAGCCATTAGAGTGGGGTTTGGGATTGACACTGACCTAGGGCTGCCAGCCCACATTGTCCTGCCATCTGCACAGACCTGAACTTTGCCTCCAAAATTTGGCTTCTCAATTAACATGTCCAGCTGGGGGGAGAATTCCGTCATTTGCCTAATATCATTATTGCCACTGCTCTGACATATTAATATTAAAAATATATGTGAACAGATCAAGGATTTGCCTAAGCACTTCTCTTTTTATTTCACATAATAGGCAGGAGGTGAAAGAAGACACAATATAATTTGAAAAGCATAACCCTGATTAGGCAGTGATTGGTACACAGCTAGAGCTTACATTTAAAAACATTTTCATTATTAGCAGTGCCTGTCAAATATAATGTGCGTTTTTTTTATTATTTTTTCTAGCTGTTGTGCAAGTAGATGCAAGGTCATATGATGTTGTGAGATTTCAGTAAACAGAAAATTATTTATATCCTACCAAAGTTTTTGCAGAATAGACATCATAAAACGATACTTTTGCCAGTGGATATTCTTTTTTAATAGGTCATTTTGAGAAAGCAAGACTCAGGTTTCAGTTGTGTTGTTATGGTATGGTGGAATCAGTGACTTGTCTGGATCAGGCCTTGAATGTTCCAAGCTTGGTTTTACAGCATTTGCAGCTCTTTTCTCCTTCCCAACAGTGGCAACCTAATAGGATAATGAATGAGACCTTGAATGTTGAGATCTGGGGAGATTGGAGATAGAGTATAATTGTAAAGCTTGGCATGGTGCAGCTCCTCTTAAGCTCAAAGATGTTTTAAATGGATAAGTAACAAGAACATGATATTTATTTCCAGTCCCCTCTGGAGAAAATAGCACATTTTCCATACCCTTGCCAGCACTGTACTGTGTGCAACATCGTGCTGCCTTCAAAAAATACTTCTAAAGTGAAGAAGTCACCTTGAAAATATTCATATTCTGCCTGTCTCTGAGCCCTGAGTTGTTTTCAGTCTTGAGCCTATTTATGTGTGTGTCCTGCTTATTTTTTATGCCTCAGAGTGATCACATTGAACTCTCAACAACTCGTGAGTAAATCTAAATCTACCAATAGCTGGAAATGTCTCAGTAAAATCAACAAGTTCCTTTGAAAATTGCTCCTGTAACATGTTTGTAAAAGGTGGGAGCTTTTAAAAACCTCTCAGTTGTAGGAAAACCTCTTTTTCCTACAATGTGGAGTTTCTCACAGGTGTTTCCTCATGGCTTTTAAAGTTAAGGATAATTCACTTGTCTGTTGCCAGGAGACTTTTTGGAGTGAAATGAAATGGTGCAAGTTTCCACATAATAACATGAGTCTTTGTACTGAATTAAATTTTTCCTGGTCTTGTCTTAAATCAGTATCACATAGACAAGAACAGGGACTTCCTTTAATAAAAGGTTCTGAGGATTAAATAATTTCTTTAAATGTCTCAGGTACCTTTAGCATAACAAAATAGGGCTGTGCTGTCCCTCATTGAAGTATACTTGTCTCTGATTTAATTGTAAAGGAAAGAAATTCTACATCCTTATATTTTAGGAGTTGATGACTTAACTTGTGGCAACTCCTGTATCTGTTAACCCTGACACAATGGAACTCTTTCCAGGGTTTTCCCATGCTCTGCATTAGTGGCATTACAGCTTCTTCTCAGAGCATTTTTAACCCTGTCTGATGCAGGGCAATAAAAGAAACCAAGAGAACTGCAGCAGGAAGCAAATGCCTGCAGATATTGGCTGTAGAGAGCAGAATTTCAGTCTCACTGCTCCTCCAAACCCACTGCAAGCTCTGGGAAGTTGAGAGAGCTGCTGAGCACACCAAGTCAGGGGCTGCAAGGAGATGAGAGCAGCTGATAAACCTGTGGCACATTCCCAACGAAGCAGTTTGTGTCCCTGGGCTGTTTGTGTGGCCTTTCGTGACTTGAAACGTTGTGAGTGTTTCAAGCTGCTCTTCAATCTTGCCTCAAACAGATTGGATTTGCTGTTGGATCTCCTCTGTAAACTCTCCCTGCTGAAAAAGTTATTGGGTGGACCAGTGGTAAAATGACTGAGTGATGGCAGGGAAGCAGCTCTGGGATATAGACACTGATATTTTGAGAGGTCTGTAGGCTGGGAATGTCCTCACACTCTACCCTCATCCCCTCCATGATCTCTTTTCTCAGTGAGAACAAATTTACCAGAAATGCTTCAAGCTTGGCTTCACAGCATTTGCAGCTCTCTTCTCCCTCCAGTGTTGTTTTTCTTTGGGAGGTAGATGATATCCCTCTGTTTGGTTTATTTCCCCTTGTGAAAAATAAATCTGTTTTCAGAAATACTTCCCTGTGAGCAATTCTGTCTTCTGCCTCATGCCCCAAAGGCACTCTGAGCTGAGCTGATTTAAGGATTTTAAAGGAAGACACTGGGAATGCTGATATACCATATAACTCTAAGGCATCTTCTTAAGCATATGCTAAAAATGGATTATGGTTTTTCATTCCTTACTCACACTTCATCTTTCCAAATGGCTGATTATGATTTTCATCTGCTTATTTCAACATCATTTAGTGGGTAAGAGGAGGAAACAAACATCCTGTTTTTCTCCCATCTTCTACTCTTTATAATATGGTTGTGATCCCACTGGGAAACCTGAGAACTCTCCAGGAGCTGGTCTGGGTTTTGGAACCCAGGGTGTCACATGTAAGAGTTTGAGCATCACCAAATGCAACTGAAGCTGAATGAATCCAGGACTTCTGGAATAGTAAAAATAAAGTTAAAATGAATGGAAATTTCTGGAAATGGCAATCTGTACATTCCTGCTGTTGCCATTCACCATGATAAAGAAGGATCCCAAATAATTTTATTGACACAGGTGAATTAGGGCTAAAAAATTATTAGAAAAGTATTTAGGATGACTGACAGTAGGTTTGCCCTACTACATTCTTCACCACTTTGAAAGAGGAAAATATGCAAATAACCTGGTTGAGGGGAAGGAGTCCCTGCCCATGGCAGGAAGGTGGAATCAAATGATCTTTCAGATTCCTTTTAACCCAAACAATTCTATGATTCTTAGATCATAGGAAATAGAAAGTTTTTAATACAAATCACATCTTTATTTTTATATAAAATCTGGTTCATAATCAACAAAGCAATTCTTTAATAAATAAAATAATTGGTTTCTTCAGGCACCTAAAGGTAAGGTTTATAGGGATTATAGATCTTTCACTGTAAATTTTGCTCTGACAATGTCCATTCCAAAATGTGTTACAAAATTTTTCAGTGGCTATTTATGCTAAACCCCTGGAATGTTATGGGAGAAGCAGCACAACATCACCACATTTACAGAAATGACACTTTCAGAATTAATAAAGGCCACCAATGTTAAGAGTTAAATTGAAATTGGTGTCACATCTTAAGTTGGTTCTTAGAGTTGCACCCAGGTGCTTTAATGTTTGTGGTGTATTTGTTACCCTCCTGATGTGTCCAAACCCAGGGCTTTTTTCTAGATTCAGAATCTCATCTATTATCTGTTACAGCTTAGCAACAATTAACACATCCTCCCACTTCCACAGTCAGTACTTATTCAAATAACTCTTCTGACAGTTTCAAAGGCTGTAACTTCACATTATTTTTTTCTTCTTTTGCACATGAACTTCTCTGCCTTGGTTTTATTAAATGGAAATGCTACATAACTATTGCAAGGAGACTCAGACTGGATCTGGACCAGAAGCATTAACTAGCTCAAATGAGAAATACAAACTAAAAAGCTGTCTGTCCATTTTGGAAACATGCAGATAATGTGTGTGTCACTTGAAATTCACATGCATTTGGGATCTGCAAAGAAAAGTAATATACAGCAATGATATCTTTGATCATCGAAAGAACTCAGAAACATAGGAACTGTGTCGAGTGTGGTTATCATCAACCCATTTTCTATTCCCAGTGCACAAATCATTTCATGCATTCTACAACCCAAGCCACGATGCTGGGCTTCAAAAGCAATTTCAGCAGCAAAATAAGGTGCTTTTCTTCAATTTTCAAGCCATTTGTACGAGGTTAGTGTTGTTTACCCACCTGGTACACTGATATTTACATACCCCTTTAAAGAAAATTGGTAGGTATGATTTATGGAGTACTGTAAGAGCACAATTTTCCATGTAGTGCACCTAATCTGAAAGGGCACTTGCAAAGGTCACTCTGGCCATACAAATACCAAGTCTTCTCTTTGGAATAAGTTAGGATATTCATTTTTCTTGGAAAATGTCAGCAGTACCCTACTCCAGGGGTTAGTTTATGCAGATAAATGCGTAAGCCTTTAATCTTAAGGCAAAAATACTCTACACAAATGTAAGAGAAGTCCATCTATCACTGTTAAGACCTGTAATTTGTTTTTATTTAAATCCCAAGCCAGGGCGGCCTGGGCAACAAAATTGTTAACATGGTAGCTCACATCTGAGCCAAGATTAAAGTATATAAACATACATCTGCTTTCAACCTGGGTGAACAATACACCATGTCTTCTGAAAGCCATAATCTGGATTTCGAGCATCTCAAATATCTGCTCTTGTTGTGCTACTGTGAAGTCTCAGAGTGCCTGACCCGAGCATGTTAAATTGTCCAGTAAGTGCACTGTGGATTTCCAGCACTTTATCTCTCAATGAAGAACAGTGACAAATGTTTTTATAGTAAACACACCATAATAAAAAAAAGAAGATTCATTTTCCAACTTTGGACAAAAAGGACATAAACCTAAGAATTGCTTAAAATTATTTCAGTACTATTTTTCATATAAAGGATTGATATATATATACATATATATATATATATATTTATGTGGGGAACGTTCCAAGGGGTTTTTTTGTTGCATTTATAATGGTCCATCTTTATCATTGCTAGAAGTTGTTACTGACAACAAGAAACACTTCCATCTTGGTTGTTAATCATATCCATGTGGGAAGTTGTTTTTATAGATAGTTTTTCATGCCTGGTTTTAAATCATTTGGCAGAATATTTTATAATGAGGAGTCTCAGCTTTATTTGAATTGTCTCAATAGCCAGAAACAAAGACTGTGATCTTAATGAGGTCTAGGAGATGTAAAAATGGAAATCATGTTGAAGTGCTTTTTAGAAGTGGTGTTTTACATGTCTTAACTGGGAAAACTAATATATTGGGAGTTTTTTCAGAAAATGCTGGTCAGTAATACTGAAATTTGTCAAGGTGCATAAGGATGATGGATATAGTTGGTAGACCCAAGTCTATTGCTATTATTTTCCCATTTATTTTTCTCCTATTTAAACAAGGAATGGGTGATGCAACATACAGTGCATCCTTATTTCAGATGAGCTCCCTTTAAAGAGATCTGGACACTGAGTAATTTATTACAATTCCAAAGATGTGTGGTTCAAGCCAGGTGAACCAGTGAGTTAGGAAGCTCCTCAGGACTTGATGCAACACAGGGGTTTTCTCTGGAAGAATAATTCTCCTTCATGTGTTGTAGAATGTGCAAAATTGAATTCATAAATGAAATCTTAAAGCACTGGATTTTCTCCAGTGTGGTTTTTGTCAGTTCTTTCTGAAGGTAGAGGCTCTTAGCATGGTAACATAGAGGAAAATCTCAGGTAGTAATTTACCTGCAGATCTAATCCTTTCAGAATCCTTGGATGATATCCTGGGCCATCACACACCTGAGATTGGCCTGGGACAAGGAATCTCTGCAAGGTGCTTTTAATTGCAGAGAACAAGAGGCAGATTTTTTTTTTTTTCCTTCTAGATTTATTGCTACTGATCATTTATAAGCCTTGGAAAACATGACACTCCTCAGAGGCTTTTTTTTTTCAGACTGGTTTGTTGTATTTGCCTCATTAGAACAAACTTAATACAGGAAAATGAAGCCTTTCCATAGAGGACTGCAATACAGGTCACAACAAATAATTAAATTTTCTTTTTGCTAATACCTCTAAAAGTGATGTTAAAAATTTCTCCCTGCTAGAGAACCTAAATTTTTCACTATGGACCACGTTGAAATCTTCTGCAGCATCTCCATACTGCCATTAAAAAAAGTAACACAAACTGGATGAGATTCCAAACAGGCGATTAGTTTGCCATTGAAGCATAACCAATGCCTCAACTAAAACAAGCAAACAAGCAGTCTAACATGTGAACATAATTTTCTATCATTTCTTTTTGATGTGGATTGGATGGAAAAAATCTGGGATGCAAGCCATGATGTAGATTTTCAAAATTGATTAGCATTTTTGGACAGTGGCAGCAATTTCCGTGGTGGTGTAATTTATTTTAAGCTAAAATTGATTAGTGGGGTTTTTCTTTTTTTTTTTTTAATAAAAAAAAAGTGCACCAAAATTGCTATGCAAATCAAGGTAAATGGAGCCACAAAATGATGGTGGAATCACAAATGATAATAAAATTTTAACTCAGGCTAGTGAAGGCCAGTCAATATTGCAGTATATGTGGAGGACTGGGAATGGTTTTCCTTGGGTTTAGATGAGTGATTTATAATTGTCAAACAGTTCTTGTGGAATAAAGATTGTTTTGTCCACTGGCATAACATTAATCCTGGATAAATTCTCTTTAATTCTAATGTGGGTATGGCAATTCTGTAGAAATTTCATTGCAGCCTAATGCTAATGTTCACTTTAATGTTTTGGTGACTTTAAGATTTGGTTTAGCAACTCTTCAGTCTATCCCAGCTGACTGGTGTAAATACACTGGTGGTGTAAATGGATCATATTTTTACAGCTCTTTGACTTCCCCCCTATTTCCAATACACAGAACCATTCTGAACAGAAACTCTGTTCTTTTGGTGTTATCAAATGCAAACAGAAAGTTAAGGAGTGAGTCATACCAGGGCAATTCTCAGAAGAATGAGATCCTGCAAAGGTCAGCTTTTCTTGCTCGTCAATTGTTGACATTTAAGCATTTATTTCAGACGTTGCTGATAATGTTTTCTGAGATAGTGGGGAAGAATTGCTGTGGTGGTATGCAATTATGAGCATAATGAAATGCAAAAATGCAAATAAGGTGATACGTGCCAGTCCTTTGGAGTGCCTTTTGTCAGAATTGCAGGCACCATGAGACTTTGATAGATACCATGTCAGTACTCATTGCTAGAGCTGTGATATCTTTTAAAGAAGCATCTCTAACATGTTATCACTGGATGCTAATTAGGAGTAACCTTTGAAGATGAAAAATGCAGAGGTCACATTCAGTAAACTCTAAAAACAGCATCGAACTAATTGTGTCGGTATCATTTTGCTGCACAAGACAGCATTACCCTTTTTTATGCTGTATTTATACATCAGCTCTGTAATACCCAGCTCAGTGATACTTAGCATCCCTCCTGCCCCAGGGATTTTTTTCATGGGGCTGTATCCTGTTCATTAAAGCCTCTGCATTTTGGGTAAACCATGGAGATACATTCTTGCATGTTCCTTAAAAAAATCAGACATTATTCAATGTTATCTTCATAACTCAGGATAATATTAGATCAGGGAAAGAACAGCTGGACAGAGTGGACATGATAAACTACAAATACAGTGGGGCTGGAAATCAGAAGAGCAACTGTTGTAGTGCAGTGATGAAGCAATAGGGCTAAAATGCTTTGGTAGTGTTAAGACGGAATGTGAGCTACTTTTAAATTGTTTTTTATGACAGAGTTGCCTGCAGTAACTGGGACATGACTTTGCTGAACCAGAAGGTCCTGGCTTCCTATAAAGTGCTGTATTTTCACAGCCATGTGAATATACCTGCCACATAGTTAAAATGGAAAGAAAAATCCCATGTATTTAATACTTTAGACTAGAATGATTTTGGACCTGGAGCATGCTGGTCTGATAGTGATGGTTTTTCAAAGCAAATGCTTTAAATTCAGCATTTGAATCATTCTATTAAGCTTAGCATCCATAATTGCACTTACTGTAATGACTCCATACAAAAGGAGGCACTTAAAAAGTTCACTGCTGCTTTGGGGCCACTATTTCAGCCCATCACAGAATTAGGCTCAAGAGCCTGTGTGATTACTCCACTTTGCAACATTGGGTACAGGTAATCTTTTCTTTCTTTGGTAGTTTAAGTGAGCATGATGTATAAATAATTATTAAAAATGTGTATCCATGAGTTGTGCCTTTTAAAGAAGCAGGACTCATGCATATGAAACATTCAGACTTTTTATTACTTCATCCAGCTGGATTTACTGTTACAAATTCAAAACACATTAAGATGTCAGACCCAGACCCAGAGAGGGACTGCAGGTAAATGTGAAATAAAAACAGAAAACAAAAGGAGGAAATACTTTGAAACAATGGACTGGCTTAATCAACCCTTATACCAGTTAGCTCTTGTAATTCCCCTAGAACCGGGGATGAATCAGTTTCTGAAAAGATTTTTTCAGAAATTCTTTCTGTTGCCAAATGTTCCTGAGAAACTGAGAAGAAAATTCCAAAGGCAAACACAGTTGCTCAACAGCCACTGAAAAAGGGGGCACGTTGAACTTAATTGCATGGAATAGCTACAGCTGTCAATACTTTCTTGTCTTTTGCAGCATCTAATGTATTCAGATTTTAAGTTTTTGACATGGAAACCTTAAAAGAATTAGAATAATTTCTGTGTTTGTGGGTTGTTTTGCATACAATATATATCAGCTTTGATGTTATTTCACTGGGGAACTAGTTGTCAATCCCAGTGTGTAGTTTTTTTTCCAGAACTTTTAATGTGGTTTTCTTTTATGATGCTCTCTCAGATATAAAGCTACTCCACTTTGGCTACCAACTTAATCAGTCCTCATTATAATTATACTCAGCATATTATCAACTTTGTATTGCACTCAAAATTACTTGCCCCTGGGGAATGATGCCAATAAGAATATGAAACAGATCTCAGGCAAAACTTGTCTCTCACGTTCCTTGCAGATTTAATTTTTTCGAGGGCTATCTCTGACACTTGAAATAGAAGATGCTGCATTCTGAAAACTCCTTTCTTGCTCTGTCTTTTGTATTTGCCTGTGATAGTTTCCAGTTGTCAGCCAAGGCTCCCATGTGCTGTGATAATGAAAGTGATAATAATTTTTAGTGTTACCATAAGATTGTTTTGCCTCTGTCACAAAGGCTTAGCTGTAATAGAAAATCTCTATTACACCTGGACTCACTAAATGAATTAAAGCAGTGAGCATATACCTGCTGCTTTAGTGCTACTCTCTGCAGCATGTCAGTAAATTCAGCTATAGGACTGGTAAACTAAAAAGGTATGAGGTGAAATCCTTGCTGAATTCAATGGCCAAAATCCATGCACTACCCAAGTTTGCAAAGCTTATTTGCAGTTGTCCAAATGAACAGTGTGGAAACCAACTGGTTTTACTGCCATACCTTCATTATCTCATTTTCCTATTAAATTATAACCATATTGTGGTGACTCAGGTAATTAAGACTTGTCCTGTCTGAGGATCACTGCTCCAAGAGGGATACTGTGAACCAGGGCATCCTGGAGCTGGATCTGTCTCTCATTTCTAAACAGACCAGTTCAGTTCTACTGCTGGGTGCAGACACACAAAGTCCAGCCTGTGCCTCATTCTGCCAGGTTTGGTTCCCTTCCAGGAAAACAGGAGCATCTGCCAGGACTGGGTTCAACACGGAGTGATTCAGTTTTGGAACTTGCTGCATTTATTTGTGACATTGCAGCAAGTATTGTTTAAGCTTAATTCAGGACCTGAGAACTGGATGAGTATTTCTGGTGGAGGCACATGCTGTAACCAAAACACAAAAACCCACGAGGGTGCATTGCCTGTCTTCTTTGGTCTAGCAGTCTGTCTGTACAGATTTCCTCACAGATATAAGGAGACTGCTGCTGACTGTTTTCCAGTGAAACAGACTCCAGCCTGATTTTAGCTCTAATCCCCAGTTGGTTTGACATTTTTATGTGACATATAGTTTGAAGAAAAATCTGCACAAGTTGCCAATGGTTCGTCTTCTTCAGAAAGGGTGGGAACACAGTGATTCTTTGTCCTTGATTACCAGTGAAGCTTACAGGTGTTTTTCTGCTGCTGCTGGGATAGGATAGACATGAAACCCACAGAGTGCTACTGCAATATGCTTTACCCAGTTCAGTCTGAGTCAGGATGAGATAAATATCATTTAGCTTACTCCCTGTTTAGCCCAGTGTATTTCTTAAAGATGTGCTTATAATTCCCATCACCCAAAAGAGTTTGGATCTGTTTTCCAAATGAGGAAGAGCCCAGCATCCCACGTACTCATACAAGTACTTGAAATCCTTTAAAATCACGTTATTTAATGTAGTCAAGGGAATCTATGCAAGACAGGGGCCACCTGAGAGACTACATTTCCCAGGTTCCCACATAGGTGGAAGCAGAGGGTACCACCCATTCCTGGCTATAAATGCTTGCATGTGGGGTTTTTTTTCCCCCCTGTAAAGGCAGATGTAGCTCCAGCACCTCTGTGTGAAGGTAACTTTCTCTCAATTATAACACACCTTTCCCAATCTCTGCTTTCTTCACTACCTGCTTTTCTTTTGACTGACACTGTTGCTGTTTAACAGCCATGAAAACATAACCTTTTTAAGATATCCCTTTCCTTGGTGCTTTTGTGTTTTACTCTAAGGTTCCTATGTATTCTGTGCTTTAGCAGGGCAAAAGGAGTGTCCTGCTGGCTCTGCTGGTGCTGCCTGGTTGCAGCAGCGTTGGGAGCACCTGTGTGTGTGTACTGGCAGTGACCTGTGTTTGTGCTGCCAGATATTTCTACCCCTTGGTCTAGGCACTTAGTGGATGCTGTAATTACAGAAAGCTGTTGCATCCCAATAAACGTTCGGTTGTGAGCTAATGAGGCTCAGCCCTCCCGGGGAGGGAGGGAGGGAGGGAGAGCCCCTTCTGTGCGCTGTGAGCAGCGATACCCAGGGGTGGTGCTTGCTCCAGGGCTGCGGCAGGAGCGAGGGACACATCAGCTCCTTGAAGACTTCACTTCTTTCCTGGTTTCCCTGCCACGTAGTGGGGATGGAATGAGAACACCTTACAGTCCACCCAGCTCAGACGTGGCCTGTGACCCAGCTAATGCTGCTGGCACTGCAGGATTTCTTCCTCTGGATTCTCCAGTGCAAGCAGCCAATTTATGGTTCCTTCTTCCACTGAAGGGGGAAGCAGCTCCATGTGCCCTCTATGCCCCATTTATAAAAGTCTGGACTTAATTTGGCCCATGTGAATTAGGGCTGGAAAAACAAAAGGCAGGTGAGGCTGGCAACGCTGGGCTGACCGAATAAATCAGCTCTATTATTTCCCCCCCCTTTTTTTTTTTATTTTTTCCCTTCTTTTTCTTTTTTTAACATGTTAATGTGATACTGAGAGCCTTAAATAAAAAGTCCTCATTAACGAAGGAGAGCGAGGGTGGCTCCTGAGCCGTGTGCCACAGCCATGTGTGTGACACTCCTCCCTTTATTAGCCCGCTCCGCCGCTCCCAGCCTGGCCGTGCGCTCCCTGCCACGGCAGGGTAATTAATTCCCCGTGCAGGCCGTGTCCTGGCCTCTCCTGAGCAGGAGCTGACAGCCTTGTGTAGCCTTGTGATGTGCAGTGCTGGTCATTAGGGACAGAGCTGAGATTACCTATCTTATTTCCTTGCTGACCTGAGGTCAGAGCTGAAGCACAGTCCCTGAGGTGAAGGGCTTTGCTTTATACCCAGCGCTGCTGTGCCCAGCAGCTCCCTCCCGGCTGGCACCTCAGGGGGATGGCAGATCTTAAATAAACATCCTAACTGACATGGGGAGTGGCAACGAAATGGCCATTCCCAGTAGAAACAGTCTTTGTCTGCCATTTAAGGTCTGTGTTACCACAGGGCAGCGAGTGTTTCAGTTCTTGCATTAGCTGTAGCCTCAAGTCCACACTCCTCACGGTGTAACTCCGAAGGGGGGAAAAAGCCAACCCCAAACACGTGCAAAAGTTGAAGATTGCTGAATTTCAGGTGTAAAAAGGCTGTAACTGGGATGGGTGTTTCAGTGCAGGAAATCCTGGGTTAGGACTCAGAGGGTGTGGGGAAAAGGTGCAGTGGGACAGAGCTCTGGGGGACGCTCCCACTGTGCCTTGGCTGTGCTTCCTGCAGGCCACAGCGCTGACTCTGCTCAGGAGGGTTTCTGTTCATGCAGAAGGAGCAGGTTGGTGACATCAGGGACCTGACAGGGAAAGGAAGGACAGCAAAAAGGACTGTAAGTCATATTTCTGCTCATGCCCAGAGCAGTGCTGAGCCTGGACTGAAGTGAGATGGCTCCTTTAGAACTGGCTCTTCTTAGAGCTCTTGGGTCCACTAAACCCACCATCAGTTAGATCTTCCTAATAATTTGACTCTACTATAAAAATTTCAAATTAAAGAATAACACATAAAGGATTTTTTTCCCTTTTTTATTTTGTTCATTGCTCCATTAATGAATTTACACAAGTGCTATATTCTGAGTATGGCAGAAACACATGCACAAATAAATATCAGCAGATAAATTATAAGATCACATCTTAGGACTCCTAGAGCTATAATTAAAACCATGTTTGTTTTACTGAAATTTAGGTTTAGCAAACCTTTTACCAATACAAGATTTTTATCTCTGTATCTACATAATTTATGTAATACAAGATTTTTGTCTCTGTACCCATATAATTGATTTAATACAATGTACTCGATTAGCCAATGTTAGTTTAAATTCTTCATGGCATTCACTGATTTCATAGCAGTGACTATTTTGTCACAATTCAGCCTGTTATTTTACAGCTGGCTCCTACCACTGCTGGTAGGTAACTATGTGATATATAACTTGCAAGCAGTCCTGCTGTTTGTTACTGGCAATTAATTTCTCTGGTGCCTTTCTTCCATTCAGGCCAGGCCTTTATGTTCTAAATCCAGCTATTCTAATACTCCCCACTTCTGCTGTGTAGAAAAGACTCAGACTGACAGATTATCGCAGGGCAGTTAAGCATGTAATTGCTCAAATGAGTTAAAATCCCTTCAAATATCTGTCTTTGTACCTCATCACACCACTTCATGGACTCAAATATTTGACAATTGATGAAGATAAACTAAAAGGATCTTCATTAGCTACCAACCACCGTGACAAGCTTCTTTCAGCTAAAGGCTGGTGAAGTTTGGGACTTATTATCTACTTAAAAACTGCAGGAAAGCAGAAAAATACTTCAGTGTACTTTAGACTAGAGAAAACTAGAAGCTTACATGGTAGCTGGGGTCAAACAAAACCGTGGTTTGCTAATCTAGAGCTGTACTCGTTACAAATGTGCAGTAAAATACCCATGGAATCTTACAGGATAAAAACATAAAGGAAATATTTCAAGCTTCTGAGAGCAGCAATCATCAGAGCCTCCCAGCTGATGGTAAATACAGGGATTTTATTCACTGCAATGCAAGTGTGCAGCAGAAATCCAGTTGTTAAATGATGCCCCCTTTCTTTATTGCTGTGCCAGTCATGCCCGTGGGAATGAAAACTTTGACTTTTAGTGCAGCCACGTGGATTTCAGGTGCTGTGTCTGAGGGTGCTGAACATCACTGTGCTTCACAGAAAACTCAGGGCAAGGTGGGCTGGGCAGGCTGTGAGCTCACAGGCAGAGGATCTGGAGATGCCCCAAGTCATCTTAGATGTTGAACACACCAGTTTTATGATTTTAAAATCAGCTGATCTTCATGTTGAAGTGAGCTGTTGGGGCAGTGAAAATGTAGCTACATTGGAGTAAGATGGGGCTGGTATGTCACTTAGCAGGGGAAAATAATTGTGGCATCTGAACCAGGTGGAAGAATCTTTATCAAACATCAGTTTTCTTTGTATTTCTTCTTGAAAATCAGTATTTTGTGGTGGGCTGCTGATGTCCCATGGCTTGCTCAGGGACTGCCATCCCTCAGGGATGTGTGTGATACTGGGGGAGCCTCCATGGTGTCCTCTCAAGGGTCCCACCTCAGGCAGGTGTCCCTGACCATGTCCCCTTCCCTCACCCCACTGAAATCTGTCAGATCAGGATTTTCCCCATTGCAGTCTGTGACACTGGGGATGTGGTACCAAAATTGCCCTAAGGTAAAAAAGAAATGAAGCATTATAGTCCCATTATCTAGCTATGGACTTCTCTTTTTCTGTTTCAACTCTCTCTATCACATTTATTTGGAATATAGCATCTTATATAATTTATATACAACACATTATAGTGTGTGGAAAGTTCTTCTGCTGTTTATTTAGTGTTTGGAATGGTTTCTGTGTGATAAGAGCAGGGACAGGACATCTCCAGTGCACCTCTGGCCCTGTTGAAACCAGGAGCTCTGCCAGACTCTTCTGCTAACTCATGGCCAAAGAACCTTAATCCCTTATCTGTGGTGGAACATTGGACTTGTATTTTTACTTCCCATCTAAAATTAAAATTAAAACACATTAGAAATATGTTTCAAAAAAAATGTGAGGCCTAAAAAAGCTCTTTTTGATCCTTTCAAGTATTGGACATTCTTTCATCCTCTTATTCACCACGTGTTTTTAAAACAAAATAAACCCAAGCCAACAACTTATCAATGTTTTTTTTTTCCTAGATCCTGACCCACGTTCTCAGTGACCAGTGTAAAACCCTCCACTTGTCTAAACTTCCTTGCACTGAGATGAAGCTTGGAGTGTTTTCCAAAGGATTCTGCTTGATTCCCTCTGCACATAGTAAGTTGAACTTTAAGCTTTCTATTGAAGTTAATCACACTTTCTCTCATGAGTAAAAATGTTTTTAACATGAAACAACAGTCCACTGAGGTTTGACAAACTATATTTTAATTGTAATTGATTTATACCAAAAGATAAAATGAGTTAATTAGGGCATGCTATCAGAATTAGTGGCAAGGGAAATGCTCTATAAAGCTGGCAAGTAGGGGGTAGGAGATGAGAGATTTTGAAAGGGAGTAGGACATTGGCATTTGTAACCGCCTGGTGCTGAACTGAGGAATGAAAATATGCTACCTCTGGCTCTTGCACAGATTGCATGTGTGGATTTGCTGCAGCAGAGTCTAGATGGAGGCTGAGTGTAATCCAGAGAGCTTTAATTGGATCTGGGGGACTGGTACTCCTTCCTATGAGATGGAGACTACTTTCTTTGTTCCATCAACAAAGTGCTTGGTTGCCCTCAGAGTTTCTGCCTGGTGTGAAGGTAGGCTCTGGTTCTGTGAGGCTGCCAAGCTGAGCCTGATCCCATAAGAGCAAGGTTTAGAGCAAACAGCCCCTTGTTTATTGGTGATGTTTCTGGTCGTCCCAACAAGTTCCCTTTCAAGCTGTTGCGAGCAGGTGTCACTTTATGCTGTTGGCAGTGGTGTGCAGTGTGTCATGATTATGGCTGTAATTTGGTCGTGGGGAGCTTAGCAGAAATCCAGTTATCATGGTGGAGGCATTACAGGGGGTTATCTGGTCATCAGAAATGTGTCTTGTGCGGGCTCCTCATTGTGGGAACCCAAGGCACGGAAACCAGACGTGCTTGGCTCCTCCGGGCTCTTCAGGGGCTGTGCTGTGTGGGTAGGGCTGTGTCAGCAGCCTGAGGTAAACCCCTTTTCCAGTCTGAGCATAACAACAATTGCTGCTGTGTGAAGTGACACACAGGCCTGTTGGACAAAATGATGCTTTTTAGCTGAAAAAAAGAACCCAACCCTTTGGTTCTGTTTTACGTGGAATGGTTTTCAAGGCGGGTCGAGGTTTAACAATTCCAACTGTTCTCCTGGTGTCAGAACATTCAAAACATGGGAAGTTGTGTGGTATTTAAGCCAAATTTAATTCTATCCCTTGAAGAAATGAGCCTGGAAAGACTGCAATTTAGAATGTCAGTTCCTATGTGGTATTATTTCCTCTGTGAGATATCTCCAGGAGATGCTGTGCTTCTGATATCCCTTCATGCAGGCCACATGTGGAAGTCACAGGGGAAGGACATTTTCCCCTCAGAGAACTCTTGCAAATAATTTATACATTTTTTAGCAGCTATAGTGGCATAATCTGGTTTAATATTGCAAGGCTGGAATTTGATGTAAAGAGCTAAGGAAGTTATTTCGGGCATGATGGTCTAATTCACTCTCCCTATGGGACTCTGTCAGATCATGCCAACATAATGTTTGTCATTTTATTCTTGACTTAGGTAATTGGGGTCCTGCTATTGTAATATCTGAGATAAAATGATTATTTATGGAAGTTAGATCAGTATAAACTTTAAAATGTTATGGAAGTATTTCCATATGTGAAGAAATCGCCATCCTTAGGAAAGGCTGAAAAGCCACAAATGTTAATTTTGCAAATGAATCTGGGCCATCTGCATATTCCTGTTTGTTGGGTTCAGTTGCCTTGAGACCCTATAGCATTAGGAGAACTGAGTAACTCAGTAAAATTACAGGAGAAATCTCTTCTTAAAATTACAGATTGTAATCATAAGGAGTGGGTTTGGAAAATACACGAGACAACAACAGAGGAGGGATTTTGGTGAAATTTAGTGCTGCCCTTTGCATTTCACCTTTGTCCTTCTCATCCATTTGTGGAGTCCTTTCCCCTGTTCCCGTTCTCCTCCTGCATGACAGGTGAGGTTGGATGTGAGACAGTCAATACAGTTTCTCATGTATATTTCAAAGAACAGCAGTCAATTAACCTTGAAAGAGTTGGATGTTCTCTTGTCTGTAACAATAGGCCGAGATGCTAAATGCAATCAGGGTATGGGGACAGAAGGGAAGAGCTTGAGCCTCTCACATGCAAATAAGTCATTTTGAGATCCTCTTCCTGCTTTTAAAATCACCTTTAAAAATATAGTATCTTTACCAAGAAATGCTCTGATTTGCAGCACATTCTTTTTCCTGGTGTGGCAGGGCATTATTATTGTTGCTTCAATAGCATCATGTTAAACTCATCTTTTATGAGTATGAGGATAGACAGGGTCATTGATCTGAGTGTATCTAAACTAAACTTGATCAAAGATGCAACAAGGCAATTGTCAGTGGGGTGAGGAAATGGGCTGCATAATCATCCAAAGCCAAGCTCATTAATATTTCTCCTGATATGGCCAAATTTTGACTACTCAGGCTTCTTGCAAGAGCAGCTGGAAGAACTTTGCAATTAAAAAATCTGGTAAAACCAGTGGTACCTCTAAGGCAGGGAGAAAAGTCACTTTCCCTTTGCAATTTGGAAGTTTAAAATTATCTTTTGTACTATTTGCCCATAACATTGTCAAGGCAGAGTTGTTCCTATTTATTTTTTCTTTATTCCAGTTGTAGCACATTTTAGTAAGACATTTAGGTATAAAAGCAACGAATTATGCTCTTAGAGGGAAAAAAGTTGTTGCTAGGATCTGACTCATCCCTAAATCAAAGATGGGGAGAATATTAGAGTGGGCAATGTTGTATTTTAGGAAGTACTGCTCTCAGGTGAGGAGTCCTGTGTGTGTATGTGTCTGTGAAAGGCATTTTATATGCAGAAAGGATCACAGGAAAGTAGCAGAATGGAAATTACTTTTTCATATCTGTTAGAAAGAAACCCCTGTAGACGTTGATATCCTTGCAAGGACTCATCTTCACCTTATATAAGGACTGCACTCATCTAGTTATTTTAAATTGGTTGCAAAATACAATTATACATAAAGAAGCACAGTGAAGAGCTCTATCAAATGCAGTAGAGCAGTAAATACTGTTTTCAATTAAACACTAATCTAAAGGATATTATTTCACTGTCCAAGACCTCTCCAGATTTATTTTTTTTAAAACAAACATGTTTTAATTACAGAATTCCATTTGCTGGCTCTGAAAGTTTGTCCTTTTAATGAAGAAGATATTTTAAAATTACTCACTATAGTTACGTGCAGAAGGCCTCATCCTGAATTTCATTAACCACTCAAAAATCCCTTTGAAGTTTTCTTTTTTAGTGAAAACATTATCAGGCTCAGAGTTGGTGTGCTGCTAAAAAAGAGTGTGGGTCAGAGTCTCATACTGGGCAAATCAGCACATCTCTGATTTAGATGAAGTTGCACTAATTTAATTCAAATGGGACTCTGAACAACTATTTTAGTGCCTAAATAAATAGTGTAAGATTGTTAAATGCTTTAAAAGCACAAGCCTGTGTATTTTTCAGCACCTGAATTTTGGTTCTAACAAGATACAAAATACTGAGCAGACTTCTGCCATTCTTGGAGCTGCTTTCCCCCCTTTCCTCATGCTGTATCTAATTACAGTGTATTTTTTAGAGTTGATTAAACAGTTATCCAATAATGAGATTCAACTACCTCAGGAAAAAAACAGGTAATTAGGACTGCTCTCACCTCAGTGTGACAGCATGGACAAACACCCCTTTTCTCCAGGTCACTTTGGGATGCTGCTGAACAGCCCATGGCTGTTTGTGGATGCAGTTTGCATGATGTAGATGCTGAGCTGCCTGGATGTGCCATAAAAACCAGCAGTTGTTTAATTTTTCACATGCCCAGGAGTACAGGATGGGGAAAAAAGGTCAAAAATATGATTTAGAAAGTTGGTTTGCAGTTTCTTGTTGGTCCAGTCTTAAATTGTTGTGGTTGGCATTTCAAGAGCAGGGAACCCATGTACACACTGACTTTGCCAATACTGAAGAGTAATCAGTAATCACTGAATTCAATAGGAAGAGATTGCATCTTGGGTCCCCATGGTGGCAGAAGTTAATACTGACTCCCTAGAAAAGCTTTTTGTCCCTGGACTTGTTCAGGAATAAAGGCTGTTCAAGCGATCAGTTGTAGCAAGACTTAAAGAGTCTTACCTATTTGTGGGTGTTCAAATGAGTGTTTTTAGACCAATACCAATTCTCCAGACTCACCTGGATCCACCAACCAGGTGGACTCATTAGGGATTCATTACAGAGAGGAGGTAGAGTAAGGATGGTATTAGCAAAATGTTACTCATACCTATAAATAAATGGCTTTATTCATTTCTGCAAATGAGGCGTGTTTGTCCTTGAAGCCTCCTCTTATTTATGTTCCAGGAACATTGTCCTAAGCAGTGTTGGGTTTTCCAAACGCCTCTGGAATAGGTGTCCTAATTCCATTAGAGGTCAATAGGCTTTGTATGTCTAAACCCCTTGGAGCCCCCTGAAAATCCCACTTGTAGGACCTGGCATCGTTGGCTTGAACAGTTCAAGGCCACTTGAAGGACCCTCCAGATTTCTTTGATCTTTCCCCAAGAAGTTCCTTGTGTTTTTGAAGGTACAACTGCCTGTTTGGGAGGCAAAAAGCTGCCCCATACAGAGTGTTTTAACCATCACAGCTGTTGTAAATAGTGGTGTCTAAACCTGTAGTTGATATTGGAGTCCAGGTAGGACTTTCCCATAATCCAATAACATCCAGCCCCTTTGAATTGTAATGATTTCTGTCTCTGCTTGTTTCCTTGTCCAGCATCATGACCTCAGGAACACTACTGCTCCACGTAAAAGATTACTAGGGTAAAATTAAAACATGTAAGAAACTTGTTAAATGTTGTCAGGGTTTATAATTTAAAACTGCTATGTTATTAGATATTGGAACAGTACAAAAGGTAACTTGTGCAAAGGTTTTAACCCCTGGCCCTTTCTATACCAATTAAAGTATAATGTATAATGAAATTTTAATCTCATGTAATTAAGCACAGTATTAATTTTGTAAAACTGGAAAGGCTTTTTAACCTGTATTAATCTTCCTTTTTGAAGAAAGCAAGTGTGTTTCTTACATTTCTTACAACTTGCATTGTTTCTTTTTAATTAAAGGAAAGAATTAAATTTCTTTGTTTATACAAGTTCATAAAATACTTTTCTCTACATCTCTTCTCCTAGGTTAAATATCAAAAGCAAGTTGTTTGGGTTTTTATTCTTATTAAGAAAAGCATTGTTGAATATCATAGTTTCCTCAGGGTAAGGCAATAGACTACACAGATTTAATTAATCAAGAATATATTTATACTGTAAAATGTCTAATATATCATTAAATCCTTTCCTCCTTCTTTGAAGGAACACACTATCTCTGCTCAGAAGGTATTAAGGTTTTAATGAGACTTACGTCATTCATTAATCTTTTTAAATAAAAATTCTTGTAGCTTCTATATATATGTGCATCTGCACAAACACATCTTTTATAAACATCCTAATTTTGCAAGAATTAAGATTTCCAATGGCCAAGATCAGAATATGCCCTTATAGGATGAAAAAGAAACACGAGACTGCCAGTAAAATGTCTGAGAAGGGTTGAAGGAAATGTCTGTAGCCTAATAACTGTTTCCTTTAAAAGTTAAAAAAAGAAGATGCAGCTGGAAAAGATTCCAGGGATTTTGAGGAAGATGCACATGATATCTAATACTGCAAGTGCATTAAAAGCCTTGGCATATAATGGATAATTTGGGCTCATTCCTGGTGACATCTGGGTGTTCTGCTGTGGCTTGGTGGCCTCAAAGCAGGAGCAGAAGGGCTCTGCTGGGGTGGGAGGCGTTGGGGGAGGCTGGGGGTGCTGAGCCACGGGGCAGAGCCAGGGCTGCAGAGCTCCCTCTCACCTTGGGCACACTCCTGCCCCAGCTCCCTCTTCTCCAGTGCCATCATTGGAAATAAAAGTGGTGCCATGAAGTTGGTGGCATTTTGTCCCTGCTTTGCTGCCTGGCCTTTTCCCAAGTGAATGAGTGCACCAAGGACACAGCACTGAGATAGGCAGTCAGGGTATTTCTTGAAGTCTAGGTCAGCCTTCATCTGATGGCAGACACAGTCAAACCCTTCTAGGCACAGATAGGCATGGTCAGACACTACTGTGCCTTTCATCTAAATTGCTCCTAGAGTATTTTAAAATATTAAATCCTCCCCCCCCAAAAAAAAAATAAAATCCAAAGGTATTATTTTTTAATACCATGTTAAACGCTACTCCTGAAAATAAATCAAATAAATCTAAGTTTCAGAGTAGGCATCATGCCTGATGGTCAGCATGACTTTTGCTAATGTTCTTGCCTTTCTATTTAAAACAAAAGCCAGCATAAAGCATCAGAAATCTGGGGTTACCAAAAGAGGAGAATCTTTGGCTTTTATCGATACATTCACTAGACTGTCAAATGATGATGGATAGCAGGTAACTAAGATAAATTAGCATCCTGTCAGCCCTGAATAGCGAGGCAAAGTAGCTTTCATCCAGCTCTGTATTGCTTCCCTGTGAGTATGGTGCAACTGGGCAATCAATTTGGAAATACCATGGCATTTGTTTCATCTGCCCAAATCATAGCACCCCGTGACGTCCCAGGTGCAGGCTGATGCAGTTTAGTGCAGTTGCTAAATCTCATCACCAGAGTTTAGTGACAATACTAAAAGTCCCAATTCTTGATGGAACTGATATTTTGAGATTTGTGGTGAGGTTTGTTATTAGAGAACCCTGGAAGGACAAGATGGTAAAATATCCATGTATTGCAAATTATTAAGGAATAATGAAGCAGTTTATGAATGGATATTACTTCAGTATACTAAAAACAGAGGATAAAGACTTTTTCAGGTGAAAAAGCAAAGTGTTTATGCTTTTAATATGCACATTTGGTTGAAAAATTAGTATCTTCCAAAGGTTGTTATTGTCAGTTCTAAACTCAGTGACATAGAAAAGTAATGGAAAGATTGTCTTTATTTGTTGTGGGAAGAGAGCTGAAGGAATCCAAGGGATAAATCTGGCATTGGCCCTTTTGTGTGTAAAGTTGGTACTGTTTTAACCTCTTCCTAGCCTGTGGATTTTGTCCTACTGCTATGGAGGGCAGAAAAAAGTCATTTGGCTCATGCAGAATGAAACATGGAGTCTCTGTAGGTGATACAAAGCTCCTCACTGTATTTTCAATGTGTTGCCTCAATCTGGCCTTACCCCACCTAGAATCTGTTGTTTCCTCTGAGAGGTCCTTGGATGGCAGAGTATCTCCATGTAATTAAGAAACAAAAAGTAGGGCTTACAAAAAAAGTCTCATGTTGATGAGACTCTCAAACCTAGCATAAGCTTATTTAAAGTGAGCAGAGGTGTTAGAAAAACATGGAAGCTAAAAGAGCAGGAAACAAAATAGGACAATGGAAGGAGGGGGGAAATCAATGATATTAAAATAAAAAGACTCTGCACTGGGCAAGTTTTCCCCAGATTACCTGCCTTTAATATTAAATTACTGTTTTCTGGCAGGATCATCTGCAAAACTCTGATTTTGTTTCTTCTTCTGTTCATAGTCTGATAATTGAGGCTGAATTCCCTTGTCTTTAATATGCCATATATTCTCCACCTGGCAAAGGACTCAGACAGATACAGATAAATACCCTGTAGACATACAGACAGAGAAACTGCTGTAATTGCTTTCATAATGACTCTCAGACATCAAAGGAAGGCAAATAATGGTATTTAACACTGTTTCCATTCTTTAGCTGAAATCTAATTTTATAGAGTTATTGTCAGGCAGTACAGTGAATGTACAAGTGCAACTGTCATAGTCTACTCATATTAATTAGCTGCCCACAAGAGGTCCAGGATGGTAATGGCAAAGTTCTCCTCATTTCAGATGGTCTGATATTCAGACAGAACCATAAGTACAATAGCTTGATTAACATAGTTGCTTAGATCAGGTTTTCCCTAGGAGTATGTCAATTGGCATTTTGAAGAATCAATTAATTAGCACTCCAAATAATCCATTCTTGGGTTAATGAAAGTATTTTGTACAGCTGCAAAAACTTACATGAAATAAAATCCAAGCCTTTCCAAAGTGCTAAGGTGGAAGGCTTGTAATTTGGAGAATGCAGTGTCCTCCATGGACAACTTCATAATCAAAAGTTATTAAAAGAAATTCAGTTGACCAGAGCTCATCCAACAGCTGAACTTGTTTTGATTTGTTTATATTCCAGAGGAGAAGAGTATTCCAGGGTGTATAACAGTGGAACAGAAATTTGAATTTTACTGTGCAATAATATGATTAAAATGCAGGGTTAATTAAGGTAACCAAATATCAACATTTTGCCTAATGTTTTTTAACTCTTACAGAAGTTAGATCTTGAAGATAGTTGATTTAGCTTCTGCAAAGCTTTACTCCTGTAAGTAGTCAGTCTGGACCCATGTGGTTACTTTCTTTGAGGTCACTGAATTTTTTGTTGGTAGCCCAGAAGGCTTTAAAATTAATGGAATCACTTACGCAAGCAAAATTCTTGTAAGGGAGCTTTCAGAAATAGTCTTCTACTTTCAACTCCCCTGGCAGGGAGATTTGAATCTTGTACAGCTGGAAATTGCCCATGGGAGTGAGGATTTTATTATTTTTTTTAATTGCATCTGTAAAAACAGCATTTCTTGAAAGACAAGTGCCCTTCATTGCAAGATTTTGTTGTGCTTTAAACTCTTCACAACTTACAGACAATTTTCAGTATTTTCTGCCACATATTTTCTCTGGGTGTCCTTGAAGGCTTTTTGCTCTTGATGGTCTTGATGACTGATGTGCCAAGGTGGAGTGCTCCCATGAGAGTCTGAGCATGGTTTAGATCTGGCTGTTCATGTGCAGCTCCAGACTCAACCTCTCCCAGGCATCACCTTCCTGAAAATCAAGGAATGCTGCCACACCAAAAAGCACGGTGATTTAGTAAGCAATTAAATATTCCATGAAATACTTGGATATAAATACTAGAATGCACCCACATCATTTATAATGTACAGTAAAAGTAGTAATAACCTGATTTTTCTCACTGTCCATAGTTCTTGATTTCTGGCTAGGTCTTTTTTAGGCAACTTTCTGACTTGTTTGTCTTTCCATCTTCCTGCTTTGCCTTTCAATCTGGTGAGAGCCAATAATAACCTCACCTCACACAGAAAAACAGGTGTCTTCCACCTATGCAAAAGCCAAAGGAGGGAGAAAAATAAGGTGCTCCTGTATTTGAGGATCATATTAGACTCCACTTCAGTCATTTCTATTTCAAGGCCTCATGCTGTTGGTTCTCTTGCCAGCTGAATAAGGACTGAAACTGGAAGGAATAATAAGGAATGAAACCATGAAAAGTGCAGCTGTAAAAAAGGGGTGTGGGATCAGAGTGAGTCTGCACAGGTGAAAAAATAGAGGTGAAATTCCAACATACTCATTCCTTTCTGCCAGTGAGGCACATTCTGTCTTATCCTCTGGTCTTCAGAGGTGTGCAGCTCAAAGAGCAGCTCCAGACTGGGTGGGTTTTGCAGGTTGGTAAACAGCCTTAATCTGGCTCGTTAAAGCACATTGAGTGAGAGTGACTTTTGGCCAAAGACCTGAAATACCACTCCACAAATCTCAGTCTATATTCAAAACAATGTGAAACCTGCAGTGCTGCAGTGATCTGAAGTGAAGAGTGTGGTGTTGTGGGAAAGGTGACAGACTGGAATTCAGCTGAGCTGGAATAATTTCTGACCTGCAAGTGTCCTTGAGCCTCAGTTTCCCACCTTTAAAATGAAAATATAAATAAATGTTTCTGGTGGTTTTGTCAGTTTCAGTCCTGATATTTTCTACAAGGAACTTTTCTAATTAAAATATCTAGAATACCTCATGTAAGTTCATCTGATGATTTAGGGGGGTATGACTAAAAAAACTCCAGAATATTTTGATGTTTACTTAATTTTACTAAGGGAGAGATCACTGGTGTGCTGTAAATAATTTAGCTGTATGCTAAATAAAATCAAGTAGAATGTAATTTAATTTATAATCCACTTCCCTTTCCATGGATGCATTTCAGGGAGCTAAACAATGCTGTCCAAGTATATGAAAATAGAATTATAAACAGTAAAATAAGTCTGAGTATTTCCAAGATACAATTCCCATGTTGGAAATAGAGATTGTTTTCCAGCTTTTCAGAAAGGTTGTTCTGTTACTGATGTTCCAAATCTTCCTTTCACTGCAGCCAGTGCTTAGGAAAACTGGTTGAGGTATATTTATTCCACATTTGTAGGTCCCTTTTGTTTTAAATGCCTAACTCTAAAGTTAGTTGTCAGGGCTTATTATGGACTTCAGCCAGGAGTGAGATCTTCCTTATTTTGCTAATCAGCTTCCTCCATATCTGCATGCTCATTTTCTGATATCTGATGAGGCGACAAGGTCATTGGACGTACAAGTACTTATTTAAAAACCGACATGAGAGTGAGATAGAGGTTAGTTGGGTCTATCAGAGCTGTCAATCAATTAATGAAAATTATTGAGCAAGGACACCGTGGGGGAAGCGAACAGAAGGAATGAAAATGACCATGGAGATGCAACATAGGGAAAATGACAGAACTGACTAAATGTGCTCACGTGAGGACTAAAACCAGACATGCTCACATGGCAAATGAAAGACAGCACTGGGAGACGCTTGGGCCAGAATATTTGCCATTATATGGACCCAAAGACTGACAGATTACTTCAGCCTTTTGTCCAAAAGCACATTGAAAGCTGCATTTGCTAAGTAAAGAATAAAGTTGAGCGGTCCCCCGTGCACTCTGAATGGCTTTTGTTAAGGTTCTCCAGACTTACTGCAAATTTGTAGCATTTGTAAAAAAATGAAATGTCTAGGGCTAGGCTAGAGTTTGCTGCTATGGTCTGGAATTTGAAATGAGTCAAGGGGGTATAGAACAGATTCCTACCTGTAAATAAACGAGGGATATAAATAGCAAAATAGGGCAGCACTGACAGAGCCTCACAAAAGCTCACTTAAAAGCTGCACTATCACTACAGTACACGGTGTACTGGCACAAGACAAGAGTATACTGTTTATCAGTACAAAAAAGAAATAATTTATAACTTGATCCTTGGGGGGAAAATGGAGAAATAAAAAAATAGACAGAAAAAAAAGAAACAAGAGAGGAGAAAAATTGCCAATATGTTTGTGTGAATGAAAGATAGTGAGGGGAAAAATGAAAAGAGAGCGAAGTCAGAAGCAGGGAGATACTGACACCAAATCTCTGCAAAGCGTTCAAAATTCTCCAGCTGCCACGCTTTTAATTTGCTACCATTCTAATTAAAATGCAAATTAAATTTATAATTAGCATCAGCGCTTTCTAAAGAAACCTCCTTGTGTGCAGCACAAACATATGGGACGATGGTATAGTGTAAAGTTTGTAAAAACAGAAGGAGAGACACAAATGGAAGGACAGAAATGTTGCTACCAAATAAGTTGCTGAGTAGGAGGGGGTAGGGGAGAAAATGGGGAGACACAGTGGATTTTAAGGGGTGGAATTGGGTGAGTGTCCCAGAGTAACAAAGAGATTGCTGAATATGAAAGATCTGTCCGGGAGTTACTTTTTGTTGAATCAGGTGTCAGAGGTCATGCTGCATGTCATTGGTGTTGTATAGAGCATGCCAAAAAGGCATAAAGGGTCACAGCTTCTAATCAAAAAGTCTATGACCAAAAATGAACCGCTGCTTGCTTCCAGATAATTAATTTAAAAATTGATGGGAAACAAAGTACTAAAATCACATCATGATTTGAGCACATATACCATTTTAAAGCTTGCCTCTTCCCGTGTGAGAATCCCACCAGAAAAGCTCGACTCAATGACACAGAACATGTGGAATATTTGTGCCTTAATTTATCTGTGTAAATCTGGTAAAATTCCATGGTAGGAGCTTTTATTTTATTAATTTTTAAAATTAATTTTACATTCTAGCCGGTGTGGCATAAAAGTTGGAAACAATCAGAAGCTAGTCCCACTCTTTGATGTCGAAATGAGCCATTCCAGTGGAATCTGTGTCAGCATTCCCATAACTGAGTGTCAGTGGGGGAGCCCAGTCGTGCTCGTTCACGTTCGCAGGCGTCGCTTTAAGATCCGCGTGGAAAACCCCCTGTAACACCCAATCACAGAGAAAAATGGTGTCATGTGAGAGACCAGGCACATCACCACTGAGACACTGTCCCAAATTAAAACGTTAATTAGAACAAACTGTGGCATACATGCTCTGGTTTTTTTTGTTTTGCCTTTTATTTTTTTTGTGACTGTTATTATTATTATTATTCCATTTGCAGAAAGCTTGTGGCTATTTCATGAGCAGGCAAAGCAGCTGCATTAATCTGATAAATGATTTGTTGCAAATTTTTTCCTTCATCTCTTCTGAGACTGCAGTTGGGTGCTGGTGCTTTTCTGTTGCTACTTTCACTGGATATTAAGCAGCTAATGTGGTATTAAAGGTTTGATAAAACTACTAAGGACAAAATTGGCTTCATTATAAGAGTGTTTGGTTGTAGGGGTGTCTTTGAGTTCTCAGGGGAAGGGAGGGGAATAAACCAAGTCTGATCTCCAAAGCAGTAATTTATTTATTTTTTGCACTAAGGACCCTTGCAAAAGCTTGAGTGCTTTTAATATTCTGGGAACTTGCCTTTATTTATTAGCCAGGCTCTCCATTAGATAGTTTAAAATCTGAATGTAGCAGGAATGAATATTTCATAGCTGCATGTTAAACTGTTACAGAACTGATGTAAAGCAGGATTGTAGGAATATTTTTATAAGTAATAAAGTCAATTAAAAATGATAAGCCCGTAATATAGTCATTGTGATAGTACCAAAATTCATTTTGCATATGCTGTCTTGGGCATGCAGACAAACAGTAACAATTTTTGCTGTCAGATTTCAGAGCAGAATTAGAATTTTAACGTGTTTAGTTTATTTTTAGGGGGGATGAGAAGGAAGCTCTTGGCTCCCCTGGCCAAGCTGGTGCATGCTGGCAGTGATCTGTTGGCATTAGTGCACTGAGTTCTGGTAGATGTTAGACTCTCTATCTTTTAATAAAGATTAAGAAACCACACACTATCCCACTTACTTTGATCAATATTTAAAAGTATATTTAAGAATAACTGAACATGTAATGTCAGTTAAAGTAGAGCTTTGTTCTGCAATGTAACTTCCATCCTGCGAGCAAACACAACACAGCTCCATGCTTTACTCTCCATCAGTTCAGTTTTTGGAAGTTTTAAACACTTGCAACTCAAACTGACTTCACCCAAAGTCTTATTAACTTTGGAAATGTGTCCATCTGGATGATATCGTTGTGTCCTCTTCCATGTCAACATATGCCTATCAAAAGTGCTAAGAAATTGTGATCAACTGAAATAAGGAGGAGGGCAGTGTGTAGAATAGTGATGAGAAAGAATCCATCAACATTGGGATGAAGTTTCTGGGAGAAAAAGTTATTTGGGGCCTTATGGATTGCATGGAATATATGGAAATGTGAACATGTTGTAAATACAGATCATCTTAAGCCTATTTTTAAGAAATAGAATTGGACAAATCTGTGCCACTGTGCAATTTATTTTGGTGGTATTTGATATATGTATTGCCATTGCTATAGTTCTGGGGAATGCATTCTTTATTCCCGCTGCTGCTCCTCTGTGTAGCCCAAATGACTGCAGGAAAGCTGCTTGTGATGGAAGGTGAATTTGAATATTTTATAGATATCGTAGATATAGCTAAACTGGATTTGCCTGAGCATGGAGCCTGAAGCCACAGTAGTAAGCCCTGGCCCTTTAACCTAAATTTAAGCAATTATTTGAGAAACTTAGCAGCAAAATTTATCTTGCCACAAAGGTAAGATAAAGGTTGGAAGGTCCTTCCAACCAAAACCATTCTATGAAAATTTCCTTCTCATTCTATGATCACTAGAGATGGGTCAAAACCTTTAGAGAGAAGTCCTGCATACATAAGAGGAGAACCATGCAAATATTTTTTTTGACTTCTTGAGGCCCTAACTTCACTTAAGTGGAATCCAAGACAACATTCCAGTAATTATGCAAAATTATTAAACAAAAACCTACTCTTTGGGATGAACTTTGGCCCACATTGTATAGCTTTGCAAACAGATTTTTAAAATAACTCATTGGTCTTATAAAAACTGACAACATGAGATTGAAATGTTTCCTGACAGCAAAATAATTCTTCTGGCACCATGATTTGGGCACCATTGTCTTCCGCACAGAATCCGAGTTCCGGATATTTGAGAAGGGAGGCAGTGAGCCTAAATAAAGTCTTCTGTTGGACAGACAAAGGGGGAAAAACAAAAAGGCATAAAAGGGTTGCTTTGTGTAATTTTTAATTGTTGTCCTTTTCTTATTCAGTAAATGAAGTCACCTTTGTAGTGGTTTCATGAACCGCTGGGTAATCAAAATTATTATGCTGCCACCTGTTGTCCGTTAATTATTCTGAGAAGATACTCATAAATCATAACACTGGACAATAAATCAAACTGTCAGGGCCCAGGTCAAAGGTTATGCATGAAAAGTTATAGGTCACCAACAGGGTGTGAAAGATCAGGGTTGTGGAGCATCACTCATTGTCAAGTAATGTTGGGAGAAGTGCCACTGGAACAAAAGAAAAACTAAAGTACAGAAGAATTCAGGCCCAAAGATAGGCTCCAGGCTCATGCACAAAAGGAATCAAATTGACATGTCATTACACTGCAGATCTGACAACCAGCAAGATTGTCTGGCAATGCCCTGACTCAAATACTTTTGTCTCGACTGATCCTTGTTGTGAGCCAAGGCTCCCTTTGAAACGTTCCGTGTGTCTGGGCCAGATTCTGCTCCCGCAAGAAGTCAATGAGTGTCTTGGCCTCTGTGTATTTGGAATTTAAAGCAGTGTTAACTTTTTTTTTTTTTTTGCAGTTGCTGAAGAAGCATGAGGGAGTCTGTATTTGCCAGGGCTAAAATTCATGAGCTTCTTTGCAAGTCTGACTGATTGGATATCCAGGGTTTGTCCTATTTGAGATGAATTATTTCCTGGCGGAAAAGTAAATCCGGTGTTGCAAAGGAGTTCTTGTTCCAACCTGCAGCCAGGCCTGTGGAAAGGCACAGTTAGAGGGCCTCACCCCTCTGGAAAGGCATAGTTAGATGGGCTTTATCCACCTTTCCTGAAGTCCATGGCTTCACAGTGGTTCTGTCCCTGTCTCAAGGGGAGGGTAGTGCCAGGGTCACCTCTCCTGCAGGACTGTGCTCGTGTCAGGAGATTGGCATTCTGACAAGAGCTAAAGGAACATGCAGCATCCCTCATTGATGTAGCTTCCCTCAACTCATTCTTTTCTTGCCCTTTATTACACTCCAGCCCTGCTTATTCTGGAATTCTTGTCCATCCTCTGTGTTAGGGATAACATAGATGCCTCTCAGAAGGAAGTGGCAGAGATTCAGCTCCTGCTTTGCACCTTCTTTCCCTTCCCCTCAGGTTTGAGCAGGAGCCTGCAATGCCCAGACCCATCAGCCTGAACCTGTGCTCATGCCAGCATTGCCTGCAGCTAGGGGAAGGTGCATTTCCTCCCTTCGAGGAGAGGTGGGGTGGGGCTGTGAGGTTCAGGTCAGCCCATGCTTCCCTAGGTGTGGGATTCAGACCTTCCTGGGTGGAAGGTGTTACTGGAGGACTTTGAATTGGATTCTGGAGCAATGGGTGAGTTCAGTCCTTTTTTATTTCTATTAAAAGTGAAAGGTTTTGGCAAAGGTGTGTAGAATTCCTTCATGCTCTTGAGATGTGTTCTGTGGTTTGTGTTTGCTTGTAAAGACTTCATCTTCCTTTTATATCTTATATATATTGAAATGCAGGTGTTTAAAATAGATTACTTGAAAGCAAATATGCACTGACAAGAAGTCACTGATTTAAAACCTGGTTAGAGGTAAATTGTTTCTGGTGTAAAAAAGTCACTTTAGGAAAGAACAAATTTAAAAATGCAAGATAAAACCCCACCCAATAACAAAAAAGGCTGCTGGAAACAGCTCTGATGTGGCACCAGTATGATATACTCTGCTGCCTGCTGTTTGAGTTAACTTGATGTCAGGATCATCTGCTGCAGGATTTGTGACTAATGGACAAGCAACTTCAATTTTAAAACATTATTTATTTTCAGGAAATATTATAATTTGGGTTTGTTTGAGTGGAATAGGTTTTGCACTTACAACCTGGATTTTGAGTTGTGTAATAAACAAAGTAAAAGATAATTCAAGCCCAACAATAGTGTTTGCCTTCAGCATTGGCTTGGTCTTGATCTCCCTACATCAAACCTGGACGAATTTCTTCCTTGTCATTTTGGGGAGGTTATTGAAGAATTGAGACATGGGTCTTGCTTAAGTAGAGAAAAACTTGCTAGTAAATTAGAAGCAATTGAGGTTTTGATTAGATCTGTTCATTTCCCTGTGGTCCTGGTTCCTGAGCATTTGCATAAGTGGAGTTCAAAGAAATGGCCATGAGCAGTAATTTTTTTTTTTTTTAATTTTTAAAGCCTTTTAGAAAGATGCAGAATTCATTGATGATGAATAAATTTATGATGTAGAACTTTAGAACTATTAAAATCACTTGGGGCTCTGCCTTTGTGTTTCACCCTGGATTTTTATTTGTGGGCAAGATTAAATTAATATATTCAAAAATATTGTGCAAGGAGCAACTTTTTTTTTTGCCTTTTGTAACGCAGAAGAAGCTTGAATTATGAAGGCTACTAGAAATGCTGTTGTTGGTTTTATATTGGGTGCACTTGGTGGATAGCACCACTGAAAACTCTGAAAGGAAACTTTATTTGCAGTGAAGGGAGATTGTGTTTCCTGTTCAGAGAAACAGAGACCTGTGATTTATCAATAAATATCACAGTTCATCTATAAACTATTTAGTTTCTTGATATCTGCCATGGATTCTATGAGGAACAACTAATAGTGTGTATCAGCCAGCAAGTTTATTTGAAGATCTGTAATTAAAGTAAATTGTTAAAACCTAGGATATACCACAAAAAGGGGAGCTTAATGCTATATCAGTTTTACTAATTATTTTAATGGCTTGAAGAACCAAGCACTGGTTGTTATATATCTGGGAATTACCCAAAATCTGTCAGCTGCCAGGGAACATGAGTTGCCACTGTCTTGCAACTTTCATACTTCGTTCACAATCATTCTTGATTTCTTGGTGATCATCTTTGTATAAAATGAGGGCCCAGCTGTGGAAGTTTCCTGCAAGCCTAATTGTTATAAGAGCACATGGAATATCCACTAAATAACCTCCCCATCTTCTAATGAGTGGAAACAACAGTGAAAGGTTAGGTGATTCTTCTTGTTTTATCATTTTGGCAGGCTCCTGAATATCATTTAATGAAATTTCCTATGCCTGTGAGATACTGATGCAAAGCAGGAAAACAGCCAGTGAATAACGTGGCATTTGCAGGAACTCAGCTCTCTGCTGGTGGGCATAAAACTCTGCAGACAAACTTCCAGGCAGCTTTCAGGAGGAGAGAATGCAAGCCCTCAGTGGAGGGTCTCAAAGAGCTGGGAGCAGACCCCAAAATGTGGGCAGCACATCAGGCACACGGAGATTTGCTGAGCCCCTGGTGAAGCTGACAGCATCCCAGTGGCGCCTCTCAGCCTGTGAACCTCCCCACACTTGGATTTCCCAGGGTGCACAGGACCACAAAATAAACCCTACAATTATTCTCTGTATCTTTTGGTTTTGAGCAATTATCATATGAATGTGTGAACTCTGTGCACAGAATGGCAAAGCTGAGTGCTGGTCTGTGGTCATCAAAATAGTTATGAACTTTCTATTCCAAAAGTGTGATTTTGTTTCTTGCCTGTTATAGGGATTTTTTTCCTTGTAATTCTTACAGATAATTTTTTTTTTTTACTTGCATTGCTAGTAATGAACAATTTAGCCATCTACTCTACTCTCATTTCACATAAAAGCAATTTCTGGCAATTCAGTGAAGGTCAATGAATAATACCCAATGCTTTGATATGAAACACTTAAGGACATCAGTAACTTGACCCCAGAACTTTTTGCAGATTCAGGCTGTAAGTGCTCAAGTAGTGTTCCCATGACACTTGGACTCTGTCAGAAAAACACAACTATACTTTGGATTAGTTGTATCATTTTTTTGGTAAGATGCGTGATCAAAAGGGATTGAAATTAAAACTTTGCAAAAGTTGTTAGCAAAATGACATTTAATTTTGATAGAGAGGCAATGAGGCAGAACATTTTGCATGTTTGCAAAATAAGTTTCATTTTGATGCGTTTGGCATTACTGATTATATTAATTAACTTAACAGCAAGTGTGAAGATTATTTATGATGCATTAAAAATGATTGGATCTTAATTGCTTCCCTGTAAGAACAAGGAAGTTGAATTTCAGGTTGTGGAGAGCTCCATGGTTAGTCTTCTCTGTGACTTTTAACTGGTGTGCTTGAAAAGCAAAGTAATTGGAATAAAACTAACCCACACTTGAAAGTGGTGACTGTTTGTGCTTGAGCAGTTCAGGCTGATGACAGTAACCTGGTTTGTTCTGCTAAATCTCTCACTTCATTAAGACCTCACTTTTTAAAGATCCACACCTGGTTTCCTGGTTTATTTGAGTAGGGAAGATCTTGCAATCAAAGTCAAGGAACTGGTTCTTCCAGGGGGATCAGTTACTCCATGAGTGCATCACTCAGTGAGGAGCAGGGAATGCAATTTGTGGGAATTCGACTCTGTATCAAAATGTTAATGAACTCAGTTTCTGTAATAGTATGTTTACCTTTACATAATAAACTTTTGTGTAAGATGCAGCTTTTCCATGTTCTGTTATAGCATCTGTTACATCAAGGTGGAAGTACTCCCTTTTTACACATTAAAAATTACTTAATTTTGTTTTCCGCTCTTTTAATGAAAATTTACTTCTTCACCTGACATAAAGCAGATGCTATCTCAGACTTAAAGTGACAGAGATCAGTATCCAAAGCAGTGGCTTGACACACAGAGGTGCTTCAGATGGTGATTATTATAACCAAAAAAAGCAGGTTTGTTGATACCTTTTTATCCTTAATATATTTAAAATTGCGTAGTTGATAGCATAGTTGCTATGAGAGCATGTGTAATATCTGTTTGATAAGTGTCTTCTCACACCCCGAGGTCTTTTATAGGCAATTTGCATTCCACAATGAGAGAAATCAGCTGGAGAGGGTTTATTGTTTTGTATAATAGAAAGGAGTGTGAAAATATTCCAGCCTTGCAGATGGTGTTGCTCGTTAGCCCTGAACATACACATGCAGAAATATTGTTTCCCCTTAAAAAATAGGGTCTCCCCATCTTTCTTTCTTACAATGTACTTATAAAGGAGAATTCATAGTTTGGTTGTATTGGGATCATTAGTTGATCTTGAAAGGAAAAGTGATGGGATAAAGTCTTTCTTTGAACTTTGATGTGCTGGGTGGTTTAGAGATGACAGAAAGCAAATGCTTCTTTTCTTCTCTGTTGTCTGAATAGAGAGTCCTAGATCTTGCTATAGACATCTGCTTTTCTAAAAAGTGAAAGGATAAATCTCAACTTTTTCCCATAGCAGCAAAGGAAATCTGATTTGAACATATAGAGAAATCTTTGAACATATAGACAGAGGTGGATTGATGAAACTGTTTAAAATCTGGCAAACAGAAAACTTTCAAGGGTGCCAGAAAGTTGAAAATGGTGAATGTGTTGCAAGAGAGTCAAAGACCACACGAACTCTCTCTGGTTTGTGGGGTGGAAGGGCTCCTTTTGGCTTTCATACCCTTTGGTTTAGATCCTAAAAATGGTATTTTGCTGAAGTTGGAGCCTGGAATATGGCTTTCACTGCTCTTGCAGCAGCAGCCAGGGAAAACATGGAAAGTGCTTTGCTTTATTAGTGGAGGGTGCCATACTGAGGAAAGACTCCTGTGTTCAAAGTCATAGGAACCCAAGATTAAGACTCTTGGCTCTTGTGCCTCAACTGTAGAAGAAAAAAGTTTCCAACCTCCTAAATGTCAGGGCCAGCTGCAAGGTGTTGCAGCTGTTCTGGAGGAATTTCACTTGGAGGTTTTTTACATGAATCCAAATATAATTCCTGGTATTGCAGGAGGCTGCAGCCAAAGGTGACTCTCACATTCTGGTGCTTCCTGTTTTGAATGGCACTTGAAATACTGCAAGACCAATTGCTTTCTCGTCCTCTACCAATGCTTAGGATTTTTGCCCTAGGTATTAATTATTCCTGGACATTGCAAGTGGCAAAACAGTCACATAAAATGAGAAAAACTGAGGATGTTTGATTAAATTACTCCCAGTTACGCAGTTGTTTTCACATTGTTATGATAATTGATAGTATTCAGAACTTAACCCAGGTTCACAGTACTGTCATTTGCAAATCTGGTCCCAAGTCTGTGCTCATAAAAAGTGTCCTGGGGAATCTCTCCGGGACTGAGAATGGCCATAATCTCTTTATGCTGCTGTATCTCTGACCCTTTCTCCTTATTCAGTGAAAAGGAGTTTTTGCAGATATGGGTGCACATATCTGTAAATTCCACACTGAGTAATTGGAGGGGGACAGATATGGTAGGAATAAGCATAATAAAAGAACTGAGAGAAAGAATCTCCCTCTCTTCATGGCCCTCCAGGTCTAAAGTGTGCTCTGTTGAATATCACCTACTTGTCAAAACCTGCCATAACACAAGGAATTAAAAGGAATCTGTCTTGCAGTATGTGCAAATTGAAATGAGATACAGATTTCTAGAGGAGGTAAGTAGAGGGGAAACTCCAAATGGTGGTGCCCTTATTAAATTTAGACATTGAAGAAACAATATTATAAAAATACAGCCAGTCGGTATTAATTGCATTATAACGTTGTCTGAAGTATAGACTTATTTTGAAAACAGTGGCAAGAAGTACCATATGTGACTCCCAGATACATCCCAGAATTATGCATATAGTTATCTAATTGGTCTCTTTCATAAAACTTCATTTGATGGGTGGTGCTGTGAATTGTTTATGTCAATTAAGTGCAGCTTGCCAGAAGACTTGAGTCTAGAGGGCATCAAGTACTTACACTGCAGAAATAAAAAGTGCTGCTCTTGTGAGAGGCTTTTGGCCTTTGTTGATAGCTATCAAACCATCTCTTTTCTTATTTCCAATGCTTTACATCATGCCAGTAGCTTTATACAAGGCACAGGGTCTTATGGAAGGTGTCCTGCCCATGGTAAAGGAGTTGAATCAGGTGATCTTTAAGGTCCCTTTCAATCCCAACCATTCAGTGACTGCATGAATTCCACATCCTTTCTAAAGCCCAGCTTTCTATATTTTGGAATTGCTTTTTGTAGTGTCCATATCCATCCCCCTTCCCTGTTTTACCCATGCTTTTATTTGGTTTTGTCCATGGGCAAATCTCTTCTGGATGGCTGGGTTTGGGTGTGATAAGTTCATGTTATTCACTGGAGTTTTTGCATATTAAATGAGCATTTGGTGATTACTGCTTCAGAAACCTGTAGTTAAAACAGCCTCTGTATAAATTTAATTTCTGTTCTGTCTTTTGATGCTCTGAATAAAAGCACTCTTAAGAGTAATCTAAGTCTGGTAAGCACCTAATACTTGTAAAATTTTTAACTCTACTGAAAGCCTTAAAGTCTTCATAGTTCAGGGCTGAGGTGACAATGCAATATGGGAGAAATTACCCCATTTCATGGTTCTGAAATGTGTGCATGGCACAGTGCTTTCCTATAGATATCTGGTTTATTTCAGTGGAGGAGGCAGGAGGTGGAGCAAGGTGGGCTTAAATCCGTTCTCAAATAGCTGTTCCAGTTGTGTATTCCTATAGAAAAGTCACTCTGCTTAATAACCTCCAATGGCTGGTGGTTCATCAAGATATTGATTTTAAAGCTCTATTGATTGTTTATAAAACACTGCACAGCCACTTTCCAAGCTATTTAAGTGATTTGTTTGTCCCATATATTTTACAATGATGAGACTATTGGAAATCCCTGTGCAGATTCGCTCAGACCATTACACATTATTAGTTTTCTCTTGCAGAATTGCCCCTCCTCCAGGGATTCTGAATGTGAAGTACCTTGCTCTTGCAAGGTCTTATACGGGGTGTTTGTTTTATATATGCTCATAACAGGATAATTATATTGCTACCTGCAACACTTTGGCTTGTGTGCAGGAAGAGGCTCTGTGTAATGGTGATTGATAGTTGGAGCTTAAAAATTGTTATGGTGCATTAAAAGTATACTAATGTTTATTACTTTTTACAAGGCTACAGACATTTAGATTACAGGCCAGGCTTCCAGAGCTATTACAGGTGTTCAGATTGAAGCAAACAGAGTGGATGCTCTTCCTCTTAGCATGTATTTTTATTGTGTGGAATGCCCAGTTTAAGAGGCAGCTTATTTTTTTTATTTTATTTTTGATAGCCACCACTAAGCTAAAAGCAGAAAATCAAGGAAGGAAGTCTCCACAGATCAAGTTCTAAAAATAATTGTATAGGGATTTTTAAAACTTTCTAAATCTCAGTGTTCAGAGCGATTAGGCAGCTTTGGAAGCTTGTGAGTCAGGATTCCTCCCTCCCCCGATGCTGGCATCAAAAGCAGGACAGACTTTAGTTTTCCACAGTTGCTTTTGGCATTTTGTTTTAGGGTTGTTTTTAGATTTTTGATATATTCAGGTCATCCTTCAAAACTTTTTTCCTCTGTAATTCTGAATGACAGCTGACGTGCTACTCTATTCAGATGACAAAAAGTTTGAGAGTAGGTGGTGCTGGGCACATGTGTGCCTATGGAATTGCAGATCCTTCTATGGATCCTGGAATAATGAAGTGAGCTAATGAACCCAGCTGATGACTGACTGATTGCTTGTGTGAAAAATGACATCAGATATCGAAGCAAATGGAATAAGTTCTTTGGCAGTAAGTAAGCAAACTCTGCTTTACACAAAGTAATCCCTTTGTGTCACTATTGTGTTTAGATTCAACACTCCTTCTCCACCTGATCACGTTCCACAGAAGAGTTCAAAAGCTGATTTTTATTTCATACTGTGCTCTTTCATTGCAATAAAACCCAATGTTTGTCTGGTGAAAACAGAGTAATTTTCTAGCAAACTTTCAGCAACTAAGGCAATGTATGTGGCACTTTATAACACTTCCACATTCCACAGTCCTCACTATCTGCAGGTGAGACCTGTGGGATACACTTCAGAAAAGTTACATAAACAACTCTGAACCCTCGGCTGAGAAAATGTATACTTTGAACATGTTGAAACTATCCATATTAAGTCAGTTTAGCACTTTGATTAAAGAGTTTAATCAATCACCATCCTAAGCTGTTTATTAATCACTTTATCAAGCAGTTGATGCATTGCTGGTTTTAATAGAATCCATTTATTTTGATTTCTACCTACTTCATCTTTCCAAAGGGCTTTCTGAATCAGCTGTGATAAAAAAAGGAGGGAAAAAAAAAAAGGCTTGGTTGCATCTAAACACTGGAAGGTAAGAGCTCAGACCTCCCTTGCACATACTTCATTATCAACATTCTGCACCGACTTGGCCAATTTATTAAGGGTAAAAAAAAAACAACCCTGCTTGGAGTGAGTCTTTTGGTGAACCACACGGTTTAGCTCAGATAAACAGAGGCCATTCGTTTGCTTTCACACCTGACAACCTCATGATATACGATCCTAATAAGATTAATCTCCTCCCTCCCCCCATACACACACACACTTTTGTTTTGTTTAGTGGCCTGACTTGGTGATCTTCTCTCATCCCCCTCATTGGGCACTTTTAATGCCTTTGGTTTCGGTTGGTGGTTGGAATAAAACAAACAAACAATCAATCCCCCACCCCACTGCCGAGCCCTTTCTCATTCCAGGGGAATGAGATTAATAAAACAAGAGATATAAAGTAAGCAAGGGAGCACTTACAAATGTTACAAAGCAGAATGGGCATAGAACAAATTCTTCTTTTATGCAATTTACCTTGAAAAGCATTGAACACATGGGGAATCTGTGCCATCAAATCCCCACTTTGTAAACAGTGAGGAGGGAAAACAAGCCTTGCACAAACAAAAACATCAAATGAGAAATCCACAACTTGGGCCACAGCTGACTTTGGTTTTACTGCCTTTTATGAGGTTTCACTTAACTCTCTGGCTGTGTCTGATCTCTGAACTTTAGAAATCTTGGGGAAGTAATCTAAGTCTGGCCTGATTTGCCTTCAGTAGCAAACATGGATGCATAGATTTGAAATATGACATACATTAGCACCTACACAGACCTTCTATTTTGAGCATATTCCAATTTTATCAGCAGTATGCTTCATGCTGTATCACCAAACCCAAAAGACTTTTTCTTAATTTTGTCCAGTAAAGCTGATGGGATTCCTTAGGAGTGTGAATTCTTTGGCAGGAGTGTAAAAATACACACCTCATTTTAAGTTCCACTGTCTCATATCCCATACTCTGCATGATGCAGCAGAAAGATCCCACAGTCAGAATTCTAATTATACATTTTAGCACGTTAAACTCCCGTGCAGGTTCTGTCAGACATCCATTATTAATATGGTCTAATTATGTTAATTGAAGAATATTCTTGCAGTGTGAGACCAAGTCTTCCTCCTCTAAAGGAGCTGGTAATCCCCACTTTATACATGTAGAGGCATGGGGTGTGCTGTTACTGATATTAAATGTCTTAGAAGAGCAGGACTTCAGTGGGACCAGGAAATCAGCCCCAATCCCATGGAACTCAGTGGGAGCACTGCAGTCATGGGACATGGGTGATTGGGAATTTGCCACTGTAATGCAGTTTAATAGGCACTGATGATTTTTTTCTATATATATTTGTTTCATGGTTAAGGCGTTGCTAAGAATGTCTAATTTTAAAGGCTTGTCATTAACTATAAATTACCAGTGGTATTCTGGAAGTTACCAGCAGAGATACCAAAACTGATTTGTGGCAACATCAGCTCTTTGTGCTCAGTTCTAAGTGAGTTTAGAGCTCAGTTCTAACCCAGGATCCAACTGGATATCGAGTGAGGCAGCGTGGTCACCGAGCTGCCATGCAGCACTTCCAGAAATATTAATTACGGATGTAAACAGGGCTGCAAAATTAGGGATATTGCATCCTCCCTGGGCATTGGATCGGCAGCCCAGCTGTGAAAATCACTTCCAGTCAGCCATCAATTGAGATGGAATGGCCATACAGCTGAATTGCAGTGTTTCCAAAAATGTTAATTAAGAGCGGGATGCTGCTGCGCAGCGGCAGCTTTGTGGCCCTTTTGAAGCTCTACTGCAGTTGCTGGAAGTGCTGTGGCACTGCACCACTGAAGCTGGGAGCCTGCTTCCTCCTTGCATCACCCACCAAAACAGAACTCCTGGTTCAGTCAGAAGACTTTCTTCAGGGCCTGAATCAGCAATTCAGACATTAATTTGATGCCATAAATTTCTTTCATTTTCCCTCCCTTTCTATTCCTAAGGGCAGTCCTGCTTAACCTCATGCAGCTCCTCCATTGAGAAATTAGGTGTTGTTTAAGGCCTGAGTTGGATCACTGAGACTTTATCTGAGGTTTGCTCTTCATTTTGCACCCCAATTCTTCAGTACACTGATAGGAACATCTTCTGTAGGTGACTATATTCAAGTAAAGCACCTAACTGCTGATATTGGGGTGCAGAAAAGTAGCACAATAGTCTGAATCTTTTCTTTAATAGGAAACAGTTCACCAGAACTGTCTGCCCACATTGATATTCAGTTCTTGGGCAAGAGGATGATTTTTAAATTGTATTTTTGGGACTAGAGGCCACTTAATAAACTGAGATTTTTTATTTGACATGCCTACTATAGGAAACAATTACATGTATATTCAAATGTATTTCTAAACAGAAACAAATATTTGGATAATTTATTAATGAATTTGTTGAAGTACAGATGAGAATTCTGTGTTTCAAATATGACCTGCCAAGTACAGTACCTGCTCTGAAAACACCTCAGTGTTAATGCAGTTGAGGATGTGTTAAGTCCTATTTATGGAGAGACACTGTATACTATTTCTCACTATGCATTCATTAAGAACATTCCAAAGATGATAGGTGGAAATTGTAGCTAAGGCAGGACTGCATTTTAAAGGTTTTATGCTTATAGTTTGCTAGATATCTTCACTTAAATATCCAGATCTTTAAGTTCAGTGTGTTGAGAACGTTGCCTGTTCTACCTGTCATCTTCCTAATTTTATCAGTTTGGCTCCAAAGAATTAGCACAAATATTTGACTTTCACTGAGAATCAAAATAAAAACAAGAAGGCAAAATAGCCACTGAAATCCTGGCATGAAAGGAAAAAAAAAAAGGACTTTTTTCCCTCCATTTATTCCGATCAGAAAATAACATGTCAATGAACCTTTGGGGAATGTCATTAGACGAGATTTTCCTGAAAAATTGCTGATAGTTCCAGTTGAATGCAGCCAGAATAAGCCAATTTTAAGATCTCTGGGGTGGTATAGGATTACGGAATTTTTTTTTTTTTTTGTCTTGCCCTTTTCACTTTTGGACAGACTGTACGTAAATTCTTTGCTCAAGTCTATATGCAACAGATGGTAACAGCAGAAATAACTGCTTGGTGTTAGGTTTTAAACTGGTGCTTAAATGGGTTTGTGGAAGAAAGTGTTGAAACAATGGGATAATTTTACTTAATGAGATCATTTTTATAAGGAAGAAGTCAGTCATTTAGAGCTGAGCTGCAGAAAAATCTGCACCATCAGCGGGTCTGTGGGAACGCGGCATGGGCATACTTACAGGCTGGGGTAAATGCTAAATATTTAATCTAGTTTAGGCCACATTTCCTGAAATCAAGCCATTTTTAATTGCCCTGCATTTGTGTGGGCCCTGGAGGATGTGTGGACAGTGACCACAGGTCAGCCCCCATGAGGACACGTCCTGGTGGCTCTGTCCCTCTCACTGGTGGGGTTGTGTCCCTGGTGCCTTGGTGAATATTTGGAGATGTGCTGTGAAAGAAGCCAAAGCTGCCACAAACCAGCATTTCCAGAATATAAACAATACCTGGAGAAATAAACCCAAACCTCTGAGAATGAAAGGAGACAAATAAGAAATCTTTATTGCTTCCCCTTCGTTTTGTTTCAATGATTAAGAAAAAAGGAAGCATTAGCAACTCATTTGAAAGCCCCGAGGCAGAAGAGGAACTTGGTGTGCATTTTCTGGAGTTTAAATACTTAGTAGTATCATATTTTTTAATTCTTTCCTTGTTTTTCACACCAAAGCTTGCTGGCACATCCTGAAGGGCACCCATGAGGTGATGGCAGAGCCTGAGCTTTGGTACACAAATTAATTCCATTCCCCGTAGCTAATGCAGATAAAATTCAAGCTGCACGGAGGACAAGGCAAAAAATAAATTTTCAGATGAAGTCTCAGTAAACACCATGGTCACAAAAAAGAGTGGTGGTGATGGGTCACTGGTGGTCTACAGAGACAGGCACTTGCTTTGAAAAAATTGTTTCAAAAGAGAGTTTATGTTGCAGGTGCTTCTCTTATCTGTATGTGCTTTTGCACATTCAGATTCTGTGTGTCATATTTTGCTCCACATGTAGTGAGAATTGCACAAATCACACCCACGTACCTTCCAAAGAGAAATGAAAGCTTGTGGATATAACAATACAGGTAATTTTCTTCTTAAATACCAGCTTGTTCTGAAATAACACTTGGCTCACAAAGAAGTTTCAGCATGGAGAGTATTTTTCAGTGCTAACTATTGTTGATAATTATTCCATTCATCACTAATTATTGGCTGTATTATTATTAGAGATTGCTTGTAATTATTATATTAGATAGAATCAGTGAGAAAGCAATGTACATCAAAAAGTTTACCATCCTGAACAAGTGACTTGTTTGGCTTCAAGTGGTTACTTGTCTTTACTTCTGTTGAGGTTTTTGAATCAATAAATGCAGAAGATGATTGGAGCAAAAATGAAGATTTATTCTTAGCTTGTGAAAAAAAAAATACACCAAACAAAACTCCAGACCCTCAGGAAGGAACAGAATATAGTTGTGTAGCCATAATCTGAAAGAGTCCATAATCATAAAAGACAAATTCAGAATAGAACTAATAGAAAGATAATTTGGAAGGATAGTTTTAGTTTTTAAACACCCAAATTTTCAAATTCTTTGACGTGTAATTTTTTTTTTGGGGGGGAGGTGTATAATTGAAAAGGAAAAAAAAATATAATTAAGATTTCAAAAATTGCAGGGGGAAAGAGATCACTTTTACAGAAGTTCCACCCACATGCTTTTCTCAGCAGGGCACTACAACGCCTTAACAAGTAAAGTGCAAGATGGAAACATGACATCATTAGGACAGTCTAATTAGCCTGTAATTTGTCCCAGAAAGGTATCTGGTTACCAACTAATTGATGTAAACTGATTAACCCTTTCTCTAACATCCCATTCGCCACTTTTTTTTCACTTCCATAGAATCTGGTAAGGGTCAGGACTCTGTTGTGCTACACACTGTGCAAACACAAATCAAAAAGACAATCCACACCCCGAAGAGCTTACAACTTACGTGTTGGAGGGGAGGTGATACCTGCACACAAAAAGGATTTAGAATGAATAGCTTAATACCAGTTAGCATGTTTGGCAGTGGTCTTATCCTAGCAGCAGCTAGGACAGTTCTCAAGGCTTTTACAGACCTCAGAAAGAAGAAAAAAAAAATTTAAGAAGGATTTGAAGACATATAATGAGGTGTCTCTATAGATGTTTTCTCCCAAGAGTGAAGGGCAGGATGTGTGACAGTGGAAAGGTGCTTGTTTGAAAAAAAATATAACAAGTGTGTGCTGGAAGCTGGCATTATTGGCTCCTTGGAGATGAGGTTCAGCTTCCTGACAAAGAAAAAGAGATGATTGGTACATAGGTATTATCTCTGAAGGGCCTTGAAAGTGAAGACAAGTAGCTTATGTTTGATGCAGGTTGGCGGGGGAGGGCAGCAGAGGGGTGGGGAGAGAGGGGTGCCATAGTCAAAGCAGTGGGCTAGGAAAAGCCCATTTATGGGAATATTCTGAAAGGATACGAGCAGGGCAAGGTTGTGCTTGTCAGAGCTGGGGAGAAAGACGTTTTGTTAATCACGACTGCACGATGACAAGGCTTTGGCTGGCATAGGCGAGGCTGTGCCTTTGAGAAGTACTTTGAGCAAGGTCGTCTTCAAAAGTAAAGGCTGGGGCTGAGGAATAGGCAGGTGGGGGGGATGTCTGTGGTGGGTAAACAACAGGTGGTGTTGGGGGAGCCAAGGAGGATGCTCACTGCCCTGTTTGTTCACTGGAGCTTGAGCTGGTTTCTAAATTTCTTTGTGGAGCTGCTAGGAAGGGATTTATCTTGGATAGGAGGAACATCTGGGGTAAACAGAGATGTGTGAGGCATCAGTGTGAAATCATTGCATTTCCAAGCTGAACTGGCCCAGGGATGAGGGTAGGAAGGGAAAAACACGCCCAAGTGAGAAGGCAGAACTTTCACAGAAAGTTGGGCAGTGTAAGGATCAGGCCAGAGGAGAACATAGAAGGTGGGTGTCATGACAGTCAAAGAATAGGAAACTAATGAAGAACATCATGGAAATCTGTGTCAAAAGGACCTTGACAAAACAAGAAGGGTACAGTTGGGGCTTTGACTCAGAAGAGCTGTCTGGAGACAGGTGGGAGCTGTGTCAGTTGAGTGTAACGGGCAGAAATTAGATTAGGAACAGTTTAGGACAAAATGGAAGGAGAACTGACAGCAGCTATAAACAGCTTGTACAATGAAAATGAGAGGAAGCAGTGATTGGAGAGACAGGAGTGGGCTAGAGTGTGTATGTTTTCGTTTTCAGACGAGAGACACTACAGCATGCCCATATTGTGGTGGGAAAGAATCAGGAGAAGAAGAGCAGTAGAAAGTCTGACAACTGTGCTGGAGTTGGAGTGCAATCTGATAGGGGAAACTCAGTGCAGCTTCAATATATCTGGCCCCTGCATTAAAATAGCTGCAGGCAGCACATGCTTCTCTGTGGGATTTAGAATGTGCTTTGTGTGGTACAAAGAAATAAGGATAAGATTCATCCTTTGCCTTGTTGGGATCCCGTGGTTGTTCTGAGCAAGCAGGGTCTACTTGTGCCATCACTCAGTAGCAGAGGACTAAATCCTCTCCCCATCACCCTAATTAACAGGGAATCAGTTGGATATTCCAATGCAGTTGGTAGGTGTTGTACAGGTACCAGTTTTGCATTTTCTTCTAAAATTAATTCTAAAAATTTGCATTTTGAGGTGGTTTTTTTTTTTCTATAAATGAACTTCTGTCTTCCCTGGAGAAAGCTCTGCTGTGCCAAAATAGTGTGTCATATTTTTATAGGTAATTAAAAATTTTCATTCAGAAATGTCAGGGCAGTGCTGAAACATCTTCTCTCTCACTTTCTTGCTTTTCATCACACTTTATTTGAATTTAAAAAGTTTTCTTTGATTCCCCTTTTATTATTTTTCCAAAATGAAACATCAACTGAAACACTAAAGATTAACTGAAATGACACTTAGATTTCTTTTTTTTTTCTCCCCTCCTTACATACTTATTTTTATTTTTCCATCTGTCTCTCTGGGTTACCTGTACAAATTTCGAGTTTTTAAACTCTGAATAGTGATGCACTCAACACCAGCCAAAGGCTGGAGATCCATCTCCCCGAGCCAGAGGTTACATGCATAAATTCATGTCCATCACGCTCTGAATAAATTCTTTTGTTTATGCAACAGTCTGCGCAAGCACAACACACTTGCAGCTGAGCACCAGTTGGTTTACAGCTTTCTGTGCCATTCTCACTTCTGGGTGGGGGGTTGAGTGCATTGAACCCCACAGCTGGTAAAACCAGTCCAGTGCGAGCCGATTTGCATCTGAAAAGCCCTGGCTCCAAAGGTGCTGTGACTTGCCTTGCACTTGCATGTGTAGGTTGCTAAGCACAGCCCCTAGTGCGCAGGGTTTGGGGTTTTATTTTGGTTTTTTCAGGGTTTGGGGTTTTTATTTTGGTTGGTTTTTTTTTTTTTTTTTTTTTTTGGGCCCGGGTGTTGG
>VZRX01001290.1:167365-224129 GCA_013398075.1 Notiomystis cincta
AATAGAAGATGTTGCTTGAGATCGAATTCAAAACACAAGGGAAGTAAATTTGGGAGATTATCAGCTTTATCCAAAAAGAAGCCTAGTTTTGAGATTTTGAAAGAAACTTAAATGAAATAGTTTTTTGAAGCAATCCACAGGCTACTTTAGTGCCCAGGACATTTTTTTTAATCTTTAGTATAAGTATGTGAGAATGAGTGAAAATTTTAGGCCATTTAGGATATAATAATTGTATTATTATATAACACTAAACAACAAACAGAACTTGTGTTTTGTGGAGTTGTTGGTTCTTGTCAGAGTCGAAGTACCTATTGAATATTGTTTTACAGAAAAGAAGGCTGCAGCTTTAATGTCTGTGTCCTCAATTATAAAGATTTCTGGGGACATTTTGAGGGGAGAAAAGATCACAGATGTCACCAGGTCTGAACAAAAGAAATTCCCTTTCAGAGAGTATAAAATTCCCCTCCGGTCTCTGTCCTATTTTGAGCCTTTAAGAAGTAGTATTTGAGCCCATGGGGAGAGGCTGCTTGCTAACTTGTAATTTCGTGTGATTTGAAATGTGGCACCTGCTGGCCCCCTATGTGGGATCACTTAGGAGAAACAGCAACTTATCTGTAAGACTGGGTTGTGGAGCCAGTTATCTTGAGCTAAAAATCCCTTTTCACATTTGTCTTGCATAGCACTGCAGAGGTAGGGGGTTATTTTAGGATTGGCTGCCAATATGTAGATGTAATTTTGGTAAATCTGTTCTTTACTTTGGGGAAGTCAAAGTTCCTGCAGTACCTTATTCAACTAAAGCAAGTGTGAGAGATAAGTACCAGATCATAACATTATCTGCTTAGCTCTCTGGAGCAGTGGGCTAAGGTAAGGAGGATGCAAAACAAGTTATCAAATCAGACAAAGGGACCTAATTAAAACATGATTGCTGAGGTCTACGAAAAATACAATTAAGTTGTAAGCTAAAGAAAATGAGGTGGCAAAGTTAATGTATTTGCCATTTATCTCGTGAGATCTCAGTTCAAAGACTCACTTTCAAATCCTACAGGATCAGCTCTTTCAGATCCTACAGCAGTCCAATAGATTTAAAATTAGATTGGACTCATGCAAAGATATAATGTGTGAATGTAACAAAGCCACTCTGAAAATAAAAATAGCATGCTGGCTGTCAGTGCTGAACACCCTCTCAGGATGCAGAATTCAGTGTTGCCTCACGTAGACAGAGTAAAATTGAAACAAGGAGATTGAGGAAATCCAGGTGCAAATCACACTTCAAGTTATTCAGGTGAAATTCTGGCATCAGAGCCTAAACTTCCTAACTCTGTGTAAAAATCCTCCAGTTTTCTTGATGCATGTCCCCAGTTTAAGTAGCCACAAGATCAGTGTTGTAGCTGATTTAGTTATATTAGTTAGCTCTGCTGTAGCCCAGGTGTATTGTCTTATTTCATCAGTATCTTCAAGATTAATTAATATTCTTCTTTAATTTTTAAAAAAAAAATTTATTGCTGAATCTCAGGTCAAGAAGAGAGATCGTAGTCATGGGAGGAAAAGAGTGGGATCTAAATCTTTGAGTCCAAAATTCACGTCTGCCACCATTTCCTGTGTGCCAAGACATGTGACCTTCCTGTCCCTTGAGTTCCCAACTGATAGAAATGAGGATGTGATTGAACCATATCATCTGGATGTTCTGAGCTGGGGACAAAAGCATCTTAGTCTGTTTTTTGTTTTTCAAGCAGTGTTGGGCAGAGCAGTGATTTCAGCTATCTCCTGGCTCGTTTCTGTGGTCAGGCTGAGGTTGGGTTGGGTTTATGGCTGTGAAGACACAGGGTGACACTTGTCACCCACTGGATCATCGTGTCCACCAGCTCACAGCCTGCTCACAGTGCCCTTGGGTTTTTGGCAATTAATGTGTGTCACTTTTTCTGTGATTTTTGCCCTGATGAGAAACTGGGCAGAACATAAGGCAGAAAATATTTCTCTCAAGTGAAGATGGCCCCCCTCCCCCTCTCAAAGACCAGCCTTATTCCAGTTCTTTTATTTTATTCTTCCTATTATTTTTTGACAGTCTGTGTATGGAGAATATTTCTTGCCAAGATGAAAGTCACTCTCTCGTGCTTGCAGTGCTCTGTCAGTTCTTTTTAAGGAGTTAAGTGCACTGCGAGTTAGTAGGAACAATGAACCTCACTTGTTCTTGCAGCTGCCTGTAAAAACTTACTTAACATTGTTTTGTGGAACAAAATTAGAAGTTTTTTGGTTGCCTTCTCCAGTTTGTTGGCACCATGGCTAGGCATAGTATTTAAAGCAATATGAGTATATGCAAATGAACAAATAATCCCCAGATACCTCGGTATACCTGAGCTGCCTTACTGTAGTAGCAGAATTGGTTGTAGATTAAAAAAAAATACATGTCTGTCAGACCTCATGTGGGGCAGGGGTGAGAGCACCACAGACTGTGGTGTGGTGTCCTACTTTCCCACTCCTCCAGCTCATGTTTCAATGGAAAGTAAGATTTGCATTCTTCTGCCCAGCACCAGGCAGCCCCGCAGCTCCGGTGGGGAATTCATTCCCTACCCCTGTACAACCTCCATTCTGATGCACTCAAACCTAAAAGGGAAATTTTCCTCGTGAGTGACCTTGCACTTTTGCTCCTGTTGCCTAGAGGAGAGCGAGATCAGTGAGCAATGCTGGATGACACACACCATACTCCTGTTCCTCGCTGCCCCTGCACCCCAGTGGCTACAGATTGTAACACCACATGTCCATAATCAGAGATAAAAATAAATCCAGAGCTGGGAGGTGAGTAGGCTCCTTCTGTTGCCTTCAGATAGCCCCACCTTGAGATGCTGAACAAGCAGGGGGAAAGTGCATCAGGCATCTGTAGAGGCTGCTGAAGTTGGGAGATTGGTATTTCAAGCTAGGCTGTTGTCTTGGAATTCTAGTGGCTATTTGTTATTGCTGCAATTTACTGTGCTTGTTGTGCATGAAATAAATTAGAACAACGCACCATGTTATTACAGCTAGAGGGAAAAGCTGCGTGTTGAGCAAGAGAAAGCGCTGAACTGCTCCAGGAAGGGCAAGAGGCAAAAGCAGGGCTATGTTCTGTTGTTTCCTTTGAGCAGAGCTGAAGGCAAAGGGGAGATTTAGAGGCTGTTCCCTGTGGCACGAAATCATCCCTGATTGTTTGTAGAACAGAGGAGTGTGGGTGTCAAACAGATACCGTGGATCCACAAAGGTGTCTCCTGACCTGTGTGCCTGCTGGATGTGCATGCCATGACTGTAATTTTGTCATGGTAAAAATGTCAGAAGTCATGAAAACCTAGCGAAAATGAAAGGGGGAAAAGTCACTGGCAAGTTTTGAAGTAATCAAATGACCCTTGCAGACCTGGATCGCTCTAATCTAATTTTCTTAAGGTCTTAAGGGTGACTTATGCACCTTCTATTTAGGCAGTACCTAACCCTTACCTCTCAGAGCTCTTGTGTGCACTGGGGCCTTCAGGAATCTCCCTGTGCTGGGTGAAATCCCTGTGTTAGGGTCAGGCTGTCTTGTTCCAGTTAAACTCACGATGCTGTCGTAACATGCTCATCATTAGTCTACAGCCATGAGTGTACTCCTAAATTGTACCTGTCTTCTAGTTAGGGAACTACAGGCTCATGGATTGTCATCTGTGGATTGCAGTAATTGTTCACACTCCTCCTCAGCATTTGTTGGTTTTTTTTAGTTTTTATTTATCATAGGTTTGTGAATCAGATCAAATGCCCAATGCACAGCTGTGTGGCAAAAAGGAGGCAGTGGGCTGCGGCTCTCTGTGTAAAATCTCTGTATCTTCTTGTGAACCAAAAAGTCATCCTGTGCAATGCATCCTTGATCTTCAAACACATCCCTAAAGCTATTAGCCAGGCTGAATTACTCCTTAACTTGCAGTATATGCCATCTAAAGAGGCCATTTTTGGGCTGGCGTGCATTAAAACCTCCCTTCACCCTCCTGTCTGAAGCAGACCGGCCGTTTTTCAGGTTCACATCAGATCACATCAATCTCCCCTCCCGAGGAGCCCCCAGCTCCCTGTCCCGTTGCCCCCAGCTCCTGCCGTGCGCGGAGATCAGGTGGCGAGCTGTCAGCACGGCCCAGCTGCCGCTCGGCCGGAGATGCTCGCTGCCTCCCAGCTCCCCCATTAGTGGTGCCCTGCAGAGCAGGGGGTGTGCTGCCCGCAGGGGAGCCCAGAGCCAGCCGGGTTTCTGCCAGCTCGGAGGGCTGGAGGCTCTGGTGTAACTCACAGGGAGGTCTGGGGGCCATGGGAGATGTGAGCGTGGAGACACGGCCCGGGGCCGAGCCAGTGGTCTGTCACCACCACTGCTCCTCACGCTGCTGCTGGGAGGATGGAGTGGATTCTGCAGCCCTGGGTGAGCACAGCCCCTGTGCTGGAGCTGTGGCTGCAGCGGAGGCAGTGCCAAAAAGGGGATAATGGTAAAGTGTGTGTTGAAGACAAGGATAAAGGAGAGAAAGGACATGTGGAGAGCGACCTTGGAAGCGGCCTAGTGTGCAGGGGATGGAAAATACCAAGGGGAGGGACAACAGGCAGGTTCCTCTACACAAGAGTGCCCAGAAATGTGCAGGGGATGGGAAATACCAAGGCAAGGGACAACAGGCAGGTTCCTCTGCACAAGAGTGCCCAGAAATGTGCAGTGTTGTCCTCTGTGTGACACAGAAAATGACAGCAGAGCTGAAGCATTCCCGAACCATCCGGTGATGGGAGGGGTAACACCTGTTAAGTTCCCCTAGGAAGGCTCAGCGTTGCAAAGACTGGGAAACACGACCCTAGACAGATTTTCAACAAGAGTATTCTTGCACAGTTGGGCAGAGCAAGCTTTGCTCAGCGTTGAACAGTCCTGTGATAACCATCTTCGTGAGCACTGACCGGTGCCAGACCAAGCTAGTTAGTAGTGAGAATAATCCTCTATTTTCCTGTTTCTCCTTAGGTGTTTGTAAAACTGATCCCATCATCTGTTCAAAATGGGTACTGTAAAATGATAACTTGTACCAAAATGATTAACAAGCAGATAAATGAATATTTACAGTTCATAGACTGATTTAATATGAATATTCTTCTATCATGAAGTGTTCTCTGGGACCTGTTTGACAATTGACTGTACCTCTGTGTTCTCTGGATAAGAAAAATTGATGGGTTTTGGGTAGTGATATTTGTATTTTCAGTGTGAATGTTACATTTCTTCTTAATTTGTCAAAACGGGAAAGAAAAGTCTAAGTAACCTTTCACTGTAGCAATAATTTTTTTTGTTGGTATAGGTAATGTAATTATAGTTTAATTATCTACACATTCATTCAATGCTTCACTGTATTTACACCTAGAGTTCACTTTGCTCATGATAGTTATGGACTAGTTTAAAACTACCACTCAGTGGAGTTAGTGCTGATTAACACCAATGTAACTGAATAGAATCACACTTTTGTAAGAGATTTAGTTCAGCAAATTCTCTTGCTTTTGAAAACCCTTTCAAAGGTCTGCTTATGTGGAGTGATTCCCATCCATCTCATCTGAAGTCTGATTTGAAATCTGTGTATCCCTCCCTCATCCCTCTCTCTCATCTCCCCACCCTCTTTCTCTCACTTCTGCTGGTTGTAAACTGGTACCTGTGACCAGCTCTGACTCTGTAGGAGTCAAAAATGAGTCAGAAATTCTGACTTCTTGCTCTTCTCTCTTTTTGAGTAACTTTTCCCCCTGCAGAAAGTTGCTTTCATTGTTGTGTAGGAACCTTCTGTTCAAACAGAAGGACGTCAGCTCTGCATTTTTACACTTTTCCCTAATCGTTAGTCTGAGTTACAGATGCAAGTGGTTTGTGTGCCAAGGAAAAGGGACTGATTCAGTCCCTGCTATTTCATGCTCTTCTTCTTGCACACCACTGTGTCCCTTATGTTCCTGTGGTAATCCCTGCAAACTAGAAAACCTCACCAGCTGAGTCTGGGTAAATCCCTGTCAAGGGAATGTGGTGGAGGACTTGGATACTGCTGTCAGAGTGCTGGAATGAGCAGAGGTCAGGCAGGCTGAAAGCAATACCAGCGTGGCCAGTGTGAACCAGACTGGGAAGTTAAAATGTGCTTTCATATTCCACCTGTTACTTGTCAAAGTGGAAAAGGTTCTGCCCATGTTCTATTACCAGTGTCACTGAAAAATGGTAAATATATATGAGTGCATCTTCAAATATGAATGGCACACTTTAGATATTTGTTTGGTCTGAAGTATAAATTCATGCCCCAGAAGATAAAATAATAGATGAAGCCTTGTCTAAATCATTTGATGGCAAGACCTTCTTTCTAGTCTTTGAACAGTGAGCCTCAGGGCGCAAAAGCATCGCATTAGTAAAGGTAATCCCTGGTTCTAGACATTTTCTGCTGTAAACCTGTCCATCTGTCTGCTGAGGACAGTGACACTTGAAGTGACTTCTCAAAATCTGCACTGGTTAAGAGAAACATGTATGTAACTGGATCTTTTAATACAAGGATAACTTTTAATTTCTCTCTTTTGTTATTAAATCATAAGTGATGAGGTTCTTTAGGTGCAAGATAAATTTATGACACTACCCTGTTGAATTAGGGAGAAAATTAGGTTTTGTGTTAAGGAATTTTCAATGTTTTTGGTATTTTTTGCCATTTGTGGACAAATTTTGCCTCTGACAAGGATGTATCATCTTGAGATTGGGTATGTCACAAGATGCTGCAGAATTTATTTTATGCTCTAAATTCTTACCTATGCCCTGGTCAATCTGAATTCCAGTGTGGAGGAAGTAAACCAAAAGGGCTGTCTTCCTCACCTTCTTCCCAATGTAGTTCTTCCTTGGAAGCCTCTATACACTTCTAAAAACTTTGTTAAGTTTAAAAGTAACTTTGTTAAAGTTAGCTAAACTTTCAGTGATACTGACCTGTAGGAAATACCATATAGCCCACAAACTTCCCTAATTTTTGTGTGACATTCCTGAAGTCCCTAAAAATGACAAACTGAAAAATCCAAACATATGTGCATATCAATCACCTGCTCACAGACTTCTCTAATGGATTGCCTCTTCAAACTGTGCATTTTACTTTCTCTTCATCTTCCCTCATGGCCTTGGTGCTCAAGCAGCAGACAAGGATCTGTGGCACATGCTTTTGTTCACAGTGAGGCTTTTTCTCGGTGCAAAATTTGCCAGAACAGGTCCCAGACTTGCAGATGTTCAGTGCAGTGAGTTCTGCATTTGTCTTCCACTTGGATTTGATCCACTGAGAGGCACAGAGCCTCACCCCTTAAGTACCAGGATATTGCTGTCCTTGTGAGCTCAAGACTTTGTAGGATTAGAGAGAACCTGCAAAAAGAACCTCTGGTCAGTGACCTGTGCTCTTAGGCACCTCTGCAATGCACATAATAACACCAGTTCAGTGAAAGTGCTTGAAGATGATTATATTTTTTTCCCCTGACTAAAGCTCTTCAATTAGGAGGTAAGTCATTTCTGCTGAAATAAATGCTAAATGGCTTGACTTCACATTTTGTAGTTGGTATGTGTTGAAGTCCAGAGGAGACCTATTTCTGTGCAGAATATGTCAGTTTCCCAATAATGATCTCCTGAAAGTCTCCATTTATACAGGAAAATTATTTTACTGCTTTTAAAGGAAGCTGTTGCATTTATGGATTCTGGCAACTTAAATCCACCATTAATGGGAGAGATGAAGCAATAGTCAGATTAATACACTTTTTCCTCTGTGCATTATGCTGTTTACCTAATCACAAGTTCATGGAGGATGATAATTCAGAAGCAAATGTATCACATGAATTTTGGATGACAGCCTGACTTCCCATAACTGGCTAACTAACATTAACTCTGAAATTGTATTTCTTGATGGGAAAAGTCTGAAAAAAAAAAAGAGTACACATGATAAAGGCATTGCTTGTTATGGTCTAACAAGCACCTTTCTCCAGATCCTGGCAGGGTAATCACAGGCAGTTGGTGCTAATGGTGTAAGGCTGGAAGGGGCAGCGTGGCCCAGCTCTGTGGCTGCTGAGGAGCCACACATCTCATCCTCGTTTCTGCTTCCTGCCAAAGGTGTGAGCAGATCACAGCCATCCCATGGATATTTCATGGAATAAACCTTTGCTTGTGGGAAGGACTCCACTGACTTGTCAGACTTGACCTGTGCTCATATAAATGGCTTTAGGACTGGGGTGATGTTTGCAAGAGTCATCACCTCGTTGTTGTCCAAGTTTGTGGTACAGGAATTTTCCTGTTTAAAATAAAAGACGCTTCCTTCTTTTCCTTCCTGAAATATCACCTTAGTTGTTTCCTAAAGCAACTTTAAATCATGCCATTTAGATCACTGACAGTTGATTTGTGCTAGATATCAGGGCACCATCTCAGAATATTTTGATTCCCTTGATTTTCACTGATACCTACTCAGAAACTTTTAATGCTCTGGCTCAAGGGGGGTGTACAAAGGACTGAAAAGGTCTGTAAGGACCCTTTTGACAAACTCAAGTGAGAGTGGGTTGCACCTGACACTTTGGTTGTATTGGTTCTCAAAACAAATGGTTGATGAGATATAATTTCTGTGCACAGGTGAATTCTTCTTGCCTATTAAACCAGGCTTCCCTATGCTTGTGTGTACGTGTGAGTGCAGTGTTGTTTAAACATCATCTAAAATATGATAAGCAGTGAATAAATTAAGAATCTGTTTGTTAAACTATGCATATATTTAACCACAAAATTAAGTTGTGTATATTTTGTCGAGATTAAATATGGAAATGTTTTTATCAAGTACACATAGGCTCCTCCATTCCCCCACCCCTGCTCAGTGCAATCATTCTAATGCTGATTCTTTTTTTTTTCTTTTTGCCCTTCGTTGACATTTCTTTCAGAAAAAACACGGATACTTGTCCATGCCTCTGCTCCTTGTCATGCACCTTCATTTCTGGGTTCTGTTCAGCTACTTACCTATAGCTCCAGGCATTGCTGTCTGCTCAATAGTTTCCAACCCCTGTAAAGAAGAAACAAGATGACGTATTACTTTTTAAACATAAACCACACATGACTAAGACCCAATAATTCACTCGCTCCTGCTAGGATGCTGAATGATTAAGTCTGACATCAGTCAGTGCCAGTAGTGTATTTTTGATAAACCACAGTTGTCTGCTGCATACTCCAACATCTGTATTTTTCACACCAGAGGCATCTGTCTTGTTCAAGAAAATGAGAGACATGTAGCACACTGCTCGTGCAAGTAGTAAAACTGATAGAAACTGTACCAGTTATCATTCTCCATAGAGCTCCTTTCCTAAGTGATAGCAAATGACATATTTGGACCACTTTTTATAGAAACCATTTCAGGGAACATACTTTTGTGACCTACTGTGAAACTTGTAGAGATCCATCCTCAGATCCAACAGCATCTACAAGTGGAGAAAAAAAAAAAAAAAAAAAAAAAAAAAAAAAGCCCAAGAATTAATTAAGCTTGTCACTACACTTTGTCATCAGATAAAGATTTTCCTCTTCACACACCCATGTATATAGATATCTTTAGAAATTTAATCTACTGAGGGAGGTCTCAGAAGTCCATGTGCCTTGGAAGCTACAAACACGGATTTATTGTATAGCATAAATTGTCTATACTTTAAATAAATCTGAAAAATAGTAAATTTGACCCTAGGTCTTTATGAGTGATGCAGGAAGAACTGTTACAATTTATTTAAGGAATGAAGCTGAACTAATATTCTTTGTGAAAACCATCATTCTAATCATGCTGATTTTGTTCACGTTTTCTGTCTCCGTATCATAAGTCATGGATCACAGATCACTGAAGTTTTATTGATTTTTCTGTCTGCAAGCACAAAGTTACAATAGTCAGAAGTCAGGTATCTCTTTCTCTCAATATCCTTCCTGTGCATACTAGCATTATCTTTTTATCAAGCAACCTCATTGCTATTTCATATTTATTTTAAAAAAAATCAGTATTTAATATTCTTAATCCATCTTAATTTAAAACAGACTTCCAAATTTGACCTCCTGGAACAAAGGTGAGAAAGAAGAAGTGCTAATCTGACACTTTCGTGTTAGCAAAACCAGAATGGCAGCAAAAAAGGATCCATTTCTTATATTAAAATTAAAAATCATGAAGTCCTAATGCTGTGACTTAGCAGTGTTTACCTCTGGCAGTGCATTTGCAGCTGGTATTTAGCAGCGTCAGCACTCTGTCTCCAAAGGAGATTGTGGAAAGCAGTCTTTTTCAGGTTTTACTGGGAAGGAAATGTTTGACTTTGATCACAGTTAAAATGACGGCGTGGTCGGTAGACGAAATACTGCAGATAGTTAGAAAAGGCAAGTGCTTTGGAGTATGTCCTTTAAACTCTAATGGATCAATTAATTCTCCAGAATATTTACTGGGAGAAGTCCTAAAAGGGTTAAGAAGCTGCTATACGAAAGGCTAAAAATGATAGACTGGAAGAAAAAGAGGTAGTAAAAATTGAAGGATATAAAAAAGCAGAGGAATGTGGCTGGGGAATAATAAAATAAGAGAGAGAAGTTAAACCAGTGACCCTTGTCGGCAGTGAAAAGCGGGAGATTAGAAAATGTTTCATGCTAATTTCCATGGAGATTTCTTTAATTTATCGAAAATTACTTTCTTCTGCTTTGATTTGTCCAAGTGCCTGCCCCCTCGCAGCTTTTTCGGGGTGGTCCTACCCGTCACGCCATGCTGAATATGGGCCTCGTTTGCCCCCACACTGGGCCAAAGCGTCGTGAGATTACTGAAGCGTCTCTGACGTCTCTATCAGCCTGTGCCACCACAATGCCCTATTCCCTTTTTTTCTCTTTCTCTCCCGCTCTCGCCTCTCCCCTCCGTAGCAGAGTCTTAGGATTCCTGTCACATGATGGCTTCATCGGGGGCCCCTTGCTGAAGCGTTTTCACTTTTCTCCTGATCCGTTCAGCTTGGTTCTCTCTGCTGCCTGGCATATCAAAGGAGATTTGTGGGTCATTGAGCCATGGACGCCGAATATAAAGTTATCAGCCTGCCTGGCAGCATCAAAACAACAAACCCACCCCCACCCCAGCCATCATTTACCATCTTCATCCTTCAAGTGGCAGGAAATTGTTAGTCTCTCTTACAAATGTATATTGAAGGCATTTAATTTCTAAGGGATAATCAGGATGTAGAGGTACCAGCTAAAAGACCTTAAATATTACATCTCCTAATAGGGCACTTCGGATTATAGCATGATGCAGTAAGATGAAGAAGCTGCTTATAATTCCAATTTTAAAGACACAGGCTAATGCTAATGACAAACTGGTATTTTTGCAGAATAATAAAGTAATTTGCCTAACATTTCCAACCTTGTCACAGATAATAAATGGATATATTTGATTACAAGCATTCTGGGCCAGTGGAAATTGATATCACTTCCTCAGTCTAGCCTAGCTGAGGATTTGATCCAGACTATTTATTTGGGGATTCAAAGAAAGATTCATTACAGTAATGTTTCTAAATGTGGCCATTACCATCATTTGCATCATCCCTGTCCAGTTCCTTTCTGAGCACTGGGGCTATTTAGCTCTCAAGTGAGTGATCCTGGTAGAAATGCCAAGATTCAGTCTGGATTGCATTGAGTATCCAAAAGGATACGGGGAAAGATGGCACCAAGTACCTGCAAGGGGCGAGGAGTTCAGTACAGCACCAGGGTTAGAAATTTCTGTCTCGTAACGTCCATCGTCACTCAATTAGAAACGGGTTCTTTGATGTGGTTTGGAACTGTCGTGGGGGCTCTGAGCACCTTTTAAAACGAGTCCTCATTAAGTCTCTTCAAAATCAGTCTTTAAACCGTGGCCTTAAAAGTCTCCCTGGGTTCCCTCTGGACAGTGAACTTGCATATTAAAGAGCTCCTTTGTGCCGTGGCTGAGCCTGCCAGGGGGCTCACCTGACCGCGGATCTGCGCGGCACAAACCGCTCTGGCTGCCGGAGCGCGCCCTGCAAGGGCCCGGGGAAGAATCCTGGGGGAAGGTGGGTGAGGGATGGTGCCACGGACATCTGAGGGGAGGTTGGGGAGATACTGAGAGCTCGTGATGGCTGGAGAGCAAATTCTGATAAACCACAGATGCCGTGACCCCCTCCAACCATAGCTTGACAGATGGGAATATGGGCATTTCTCCCCAAATCCCAGGGCAGGGAGATGTACTTAAAAACATTGTCCAAACCTGCTGAACTCAGTGCTGAACTCAGTGCTGAACTCGTGGTGTATCACCAACTGTTCCAAATACTCATTGCACCTCTTAAATCTGTTCACCTCTTGTGTCGTCTTCTCTGATGTAACCAAGTCCCCTTAATATACAATAATATCTCTTCCTATATCAATAGAAGTTGCTTTTTAGGGTTTTTTGGTTGATTTGGTTGGTTTTTTTTTAATTTATCAACATCTCTTTCCATGAGTAAGTCTGCACATTGTATCTGTATTGGCTTTCTTAATTTCTATATGCCTTGGCCTGCACTTAATATATTCGTGCTTCCCTTTCTAACCATCACCATCTCTGTTTCTTCTTGTACTTAAATCTAGGCTACATAAATGATTTTAAATTCCCTCATGATCAAACATGATCATGCAGAGCTTGAAGTCAGAGAGAATGTTAAGTGTTCTCTAATTAATTGCATAAATGTGGAATGCAAAAATTAAGTGTTCTCTGGTAATTTCTGTGTGCAGTAGGCTTCCTCAGTATGTGCTAGATTATAATAACTCACATGTGCTTGGGATACTGCCTATTAACAATTCGTTTGACACTTGTTTTCCAAGGGTGGTCAAGATTCTATTTTCCTTTAGTGATTCTAAAGTTTTCTTGTGCAATAGAGGAATATCCAGAACACAGTTTTGTTATGCCTGTTGTGTATATGCTTAACCTTTTCCCTTTAGCTCTGTGTGCAAGCACATGTATAAATGTTCACCTGTGTGTGCTGTGTCTTGTTCACATATGATTGAGAAAGAAACAACATTTACACAGCTATGGTTCATTACTTAATTAATTTCAAATACAAGTGACATACTTTTTAGAACAGTTTACAACTGGGCACACCTTTCTCTTTCAAAACTGATCAATTACAGCGACTGCTCTGTTTGATTTTTGAGAGGCAAACCTTTGTAGTATGTGCCATTTTGTTACTTATGTTAGAAAGGAATGCTTTAATCCCCTTAGAAGTTAACCTTAAAAAGGAAACATCTACCTTATTGTGGTATTGACCTTGTTCTGGTAAATTGCCATGTTTTCCTTTACCTACATCACGCTATCAGTGCGAGATGTTTACATCAAGGATAAGGTTAAATGTTTCTTTTTTGAGGTCACTTACTCCAGTTCTTTCTATGTATATCTCTGAAAAAAAGAGAGCAATCAGCCTGACTAACAAAGCAACCTGCAGGAGCTGTACCAAATCCATCAATTCTTTTGTGTAAAACTTACCCTCACTTTGACATTCTTGTCTGGGCAACACTCAAAATGCAAAGCAAGTTGTGGTTAAATCCAGTAAGGTTTTCACAGAAGATGGTGAAAACTTCTGTTTTGCATGGTCTCCACATGTGAAAGTTTAAACTGCCCAGATTCGTCTTAAATCATCCATTTTAGAGTTTTTATTTATTTTAGAGTCTTCATACATTTTAGAGTTTCCTGAAGATGTTAGGCATGAGGTTTTTGAATTGAAATATCTAGAAATATTAATTTTGCACTGTTTTATCTTTGATTTGGAAAACCAGTTCCTATTCTTTCTGGAAACTAAAGGAAGCAGAAATTAGAAGACAAGTTGATTTGGGTTTTTTTGTTTGATTGTTTGTTTGCTTTTGGTTTTTGGTTTGGGGTTTTTTTGTGAAAATTTTGAGTGTCTGGAAATAGTGGAAGAGGTTTGCAATTGCTTTGGTTCCTCTAAAAGAACCCAAAATTTGCATATTTTATATGTCAGATTCAGTGCAGTCTTAAAAATTAAACAGAAAATACATGTTTAGGGCTCTCTCCATCTTATCAATTTCTTGCCTTTGAAATGAAATTTTATATGCAGAGTATTCTAAAGGAATTTTTTAGTAAGATATTTTGGGTATTTACCACGGAGAGGAAATCAGACTAGATAGGTTTGTATTGAAATTCAATTTTCTAGAACAGTGCTTTGTGTTCAGATTTCAATTTTCATATGACAGCTGTGCACAAATACAGAAAATTCCAGCCTTTTTTTTCAGTTATTCTCATTACAGAAGACTTAAGGTACACCTGAATAATTTGGGGTAAACATTGTAGGAGCAGAAAACCAAAAAAGACACAACCAGAAATCAAAAAGCTTGTTCGCACCAGTGAATCTGGATTTCCTCCAGATAATTTTTAGATCTTGCTGTAGTATTCAGTAGTCCTTATTTTCTCCCAGAACACAAACCCAACCTTTAAGACCAAGAATTCTGAATTCAGTTAAAGGCAGCTTAACATAGTAACAGGAAACGATTTCATATGCGTTATTTTTACTGAACTGAATATTTCTTATTCACATATTCCACATTATTGTGTTAATACTTACAGAGTGTGGCCGACTTACCTTGATGAAAAAGAAAAGCATTTATGAAAATGTAAAATTTCCTACCCATCTTCACTCTACCTCACTCATTTTGATAAATTCTAATTATTTTGATCATATGGCCCCAATAAAGATCATAGAGTAGTGCAGTCAGCATTTGTTGAACCTGTAACTTTAATGAAATGTAGTACTGTATTATCCCTACAGCTAAGCTGAAATCTCATAGGAAAATATTGTTCACTGATTTTATTCTCTGAAATACGATCTAAAAAAACCCAAAGCACTGCAAGTTGTGTATAAAGACTCCTGCAGCATACCTATGCCAGCCTCTCTTTCCCTGCATGTATTGTGGGCTAACATAAACACAATTAAATGAAGTATTTCCTTCCTTTGGGATCTTAGGATAGCAGCAGTTAATAATAGAGCTCTGCATTTCATTACAGTTTTGGGTCTGAGGCTGCAGAACTTAGATATGGAGAATATCAAATGGAATAGCCAGGAGAAATAGTCAGCAGAACTGATTACCTAGAGGAGTGCCTCCGTGTGTTTTATGCATAATCATTTCACCAATTATTCCTAATTTAGTTGATGAGTTGACTTTATTTTTTTTCCCTTCTAAAAACAGCATTAAGTGTTGTTCTGTACTTTTGCTTATACCTATATATGTTCCATTTTAGGGTCAAGAAGAACATTATCTCTCTGTCCCTCTCTCTCTGGGACTTCTTTGTGTGTGTGGAACATGGGGGAGAAGGGATGTGGGGCTGCCTGACCCCTGAGGCACTGCTTCCTAAGGATGGGATTGATCCCAGCTTGGGAGGGCAGGGGAGCTTTGGGAAAGTGGCTCCTGGTGCTCCAAATAATTTGTCTGGTGGAGTTAGGAGGGTTGTGGCAGTGCAGGGATTTCAGTGATAACCAAAGCATCTGTTTGCTGGAGAGGAAAAGGGTTCTCACCTCAGTCCCTGTGCAGTGGTCCTGGTTTTTACTGGAGTTGTACCAAAGGGAGGTGGTGGGCATGGATATTCTGCTGAAAATATCACATCAGCAGGAGTTGGATTCTCACAAAAGTGGCAGCTTTTGCTGTCCCACTGATGTGACCCATGGCAAGGAGTATTTGTTCATATCTGGAGCCACATCTGGGGATCAATGGGTGTTGGGCTCCACAAACCCAGCCCACCCCAGCACCTGATGTTCTGTGTCTGATTTTCAATTCTGCACAAACTATTTGTGTAAAAGTCAAGAAGTCAAAGTTTAAAGTGTCCTTAAGTGCCTTTCTTGGATTTGTTTTATTTAACCAAATCAAAAACACTGGAAAATAAGTTTATCTGCCTTATTTGCAGGAAAGTCAATTAGGCCAAATATGGTACTGGGTTTGGCAGAGACATTCTTAATTAAACAACAAAAAAAGAGTGATGCCACAGAAAAGTCAGTTTTAGGACTGTGTCACCAAAAAGATGTGCAATGTAGACAGTGTGATAGTTGTGGAAATTCTTATTATTTTGTCCTAATACCTATATTCCTAGCTAGTTCTCACTTTTCTCTCCCTAATATTTGGAACAGTACATGGTTGAAAAGTGCAATCCAGTAGCTGATTACTGTGAGAATGTACAGAATATTCGATGGTTTTAATGGCAGTGAGGTAGATGAGTGAAGCAGGAAATAAATTAATTTGAACCTTTTGAAAAATTTATTCTGTGTGTTTCATTGATTTTGAGGAAAAAAAAGGTAAGACTGTATTCATGCTGGTGTAAGTCTGAAGTAATTGCACTAAAAGAAGAACCTGCAGATGATTTAAATTTGGTATAAAAAGAGTTGCAATCTAGTCCCATATTATTTGGGAAGATTTCAATTAGTGTGTTTCCTTTGTCAGTTTGAATCTTCAAACCATTACATTTTCTTTTCCCTTTTTCAGCTTTCGTGATTTTTTAATTTTTTTTTTCATTACATGCAATAAAATAATTCATCTTTGCATATTTAAATGTGAAGAATACAAATAAGAGCAAAGTAGTTTTGACTCTGGAGAACTTTTTTTTTTTAAAACCAGTCAAGTGCCCCAAGGGCAGCAGAAGAATATGACAAAGCTGCCAAATCTGAAGCCCCTCAAGAAAAAAGAATTAAAAAAAAAATGAAGTTAGTCCAGCTGCAAAGCCTGATCCCAGGAAACTAGGGCAGTATATTCCTTAAGCTCTGCTGTTGGACTGACCAAAGAAACTCGAGATTTATTGTTGTGAACTTCCTCTCTCTTGGGTTGGTTCTCTGTGTCCCTGCCTGGTGAGGGTCCATCAGGCTGACCCTGCTCTTGGAATGCAGCGTGTCCCCAGCAGGGATCTCTGTCCTGGTGCTGCCTTCCCCGTGCTCTCTCCTTCCTGGCTCGCCCAGGAGCCTCGGTAGGGATGGCTTGGATGTAAACAAGGAATTTGGCAGCAGCTCAATCCCTTTCAGCAAAGTTTTCATGATATATTATTACCCATAAGGGAACTTCACTTCCTTTACTAGAACAGTGCAGCATCTCATTTTATTCAGTTCTTGTCTTCCCTCTGTCCTCTCTCTCTCTCTTATCATTTTCATATGCTGTTGTCTCTCAGCTTTCATGGGAAGATTGCTGTTTCAGAAGATTAAGATGAATCTAATTTTATGTTTCAAATCCACATAAAACACGGATAGTTATGGAAGCTTGGACTCATTGTGACAGCAAATTCAGCCTCGAATGCCCTGCAGGGAATTATGTCTTAACATGTTGTATCTCTTTTTCAATGCCTGCAAGGCTATTTCTTCATCACCATGTAAACTGCATGGTGGGGAATGCCAACAAAAAATAAGATGCAGTGGAAGATAAAAATTCAGTGTAAATAAGGTGTAAGATAGACAGTAAGCTACAAATGGCTTGTTCTATTTAAACCTACTGGGTGGAAAACAGAAACGAGGGACACATTTCTGATTATCTCACAAACTAAAAAAAAAACCAACAAAAAATCTATTTAATATTTGTTGACAGTATCAGTAATATGCATTGGAATTCAGCTCACTGGCATCTGATGCTGTTAAAAAACACCCCCCAAAAAGTACACAACATAAACCAGCATTATATTTGTATGTGATGGTAAATGTTTGTTTCTAGCACAATTCCCTTTGGGAGAGGTGGGGGTTGGGGGTGCTGTGTGATTCTGCTTTTTCATTTGCAGCAATCACTAATTTCAGATGAGTTGTTAGACCACACGCGAGTAATTTTCCTAAACAATGGCTTCAATTAGTGGTCAGATCCAGCTTGTTGGTGTTTTACCCTGGTCTGTACAATAGACATTTTGCAGATGTCATGCAGTGTTCTTCCAACAGCTGTGCGAGATTTCCTTCTGAGGAAAGTGTTCAGCAAGGGGAAGTTGGGGGGCCCATTTGCAGAGATGCAGGCCTGTGTTTGAATGTTTAATTACAGAGATTGCAGGCAGGGCTGCTGCTGCCTGCCACCACTTAGCACTCACACAGAGGGCTGAGTGAGGACTGGGGTGATGTATTTGAGAACATGTTTGTTAAGACCAACTTGTAATTCATTTTGGCTGTCATTATTCATAAAGCTGGATGGGGTTCTTCCCCACGTGTGCACCAAAGGAAAAAAAAAAAAAGGCGTTTTCATCCCCAAAAGAAAAAGAAAATATTACAAAGCAGTCACTTTTGACTTTGGTGAAAGCAATTGTTTTTAAAAATATATATATATATATTAAGAAGATACTGTTAAATATTTTAAATCTATATAAAATCATCTTTTCCACAAATATTTGCAGTTGGGTATTGACTTCATTGGGGAAAAGTAAAGTTCACTTCAGTGAGAACTTCAGCACAGAACAGTGCAAATCCAGGGAATGGGAAAACATTTAGGAAGCATCTCTAACTGTATGAATGGGGGAGATGTGGCTTATTAATATGGATCTTTGTATTTATGCTTGAATTAGTGTATCTGAGAGAACAAATGACTTTGTGCTGGACAGGCTATATACACAAAATTACTTCTCTTGTGACAAGAGAAAAAGGAACATAAAATCTAATAGACAATAAATCTGGTTTATATCTTCCTGTCTCTTTAATCAGGAAAGAATCTGGCTATTTTTAACTATAGGGTCCAATTATAAAGTGAAATGTAATGTTCTTTCTTTATCAAAAGTGTCAGGAAAATATTTTAAGGGTCAAATCCTTAGCCAGTATGAATTAGGAGAGTGTGCTGATTTGTACCAGCTGAAAATCTGACTTTACATGTCCTTAAATTTTCAGCTTTATCTAGCTCCTGAAGTGTGTGTGTGCACATGCATCTCTCAAAAAGGCTTGGGTTTTTTCTGATTATCAGGTTATTGTTTGGAAGCAGTAGATTGTAAAATACACTTCCAAAATGTCTCATGGATGCGTTTTGTCAAATTTATTGATGTGAGTAGAATTGAAAATGATGTTAAAACTCATGGGTCCACAGATGTTAATAGAGCTATTGATTAAGCAAGTGTAAATTAAAAAAGAATTTGGCAACTTGGTTACTGGATCATGGAAAAGTAGTGAGGAGGGGACTTGGAGAAGGGGGACGTGGCATGAGAAGAAAGATCCAAACAGGTACAGTCTGCTTGCTCAAGTGCTTTGGTTGCCACTGGCTCTTGGGCAGCAAGGAAAAAATATGTGGTTAAGCATTCTTTTAGTTAATAAAGATTTAAGGCAAGCAATTGTGTCTGCTAAGTGATGTGTGCATTAACAATAATTTTTTAAAGTTAAAAATACGTAGATATCAAACTCCAAATATCTCCTTCCTCTGTAGCCTTATCACAGCGTGCTGCAATCACAGATATTCTGGTCTGAGCAGCACTGATAAGCTCAGTTCTTCAGTGAGAAATCTCCAAAAACACAGAAGAGAGAACAGAAGTGTGGTTGAGTCGCTCGGTGGCACTTTCCTTTGCCTCAGCACTAGGCCAAAACACAGGATGACTGTTTGCTGCTGGAGGCACTTTTATTCTGAGATGAAATGCTCGTGTGCTGGTGTTTAATAATGAATCCCTGACACTCTTCCTAAGAGCTTTAGCAGCATCTCCGTTCCACCAGGTCACCTGTGCTCCTCTGGAAAGCTCCCTCTCCCTTCCTGAGGGCACAGCTTTGCAGATGCTGGCAGCAGGGCGATCTCATTAGCGGGCCCACGCCTTTGAAATTGGCTCCCTGTGTATCTGCACTTCAGTGTGAATCTCATCATCAGCTGAGCTCGGGGAGCTGGCTGTCCCTGCAGCCCAGATCAGGAGGGCTGGTGAGGGCTCATCCTCCTTGGGATGGAGACAATTTGGGTCCAGCAGAGGCAGCTCGGTGCTGCAGCCGGTTGGTTTGGCCATCGTTGTGATAACAGCCATCGTTGTGATAACAACAGGCATTTCCACTGTGCCTTCTGAGCTTTCAGTGATAACAGGAACTGGAATCTTCCAACACTGACCCTGTTCTTGTGGTGTCCTGACCACGTGGCTTTGGGACAGGCCCAGCCGAGGTCCTGCTGCCTCAGAATTTGCCTCGTTAATTAGCAGGGTTCAGAACAGTTGGCTGGTGTTTTGGTGCTTTGTTTAAGGAGGTAAGAACTGGGAAGAAAAGAATGTTATTTGCTGCTGGAGAACTTTGCTACACACCCAGATTCCTTTTAGTGTTGTTAAAGGACATAATTCAAAGGATCAGCAGAAATCCTTTGTTCCAGCTGCTACTTTATGACACCAGTATTTGCAGAAGTGCAGGTACACCTCCTATAGAAATTGTGCAGGTTGTGAGGAATTTTTCCAAAATAGATGAAAAAAAAAATAAAATTCTGGAGTAACTTTATCTGCAAGGATGAGTTAATTTACAGATGAGCTTTTACAACAAATTTTATGATTCAGTTGGCCCACCCATAATGTTTTGTGTATGAATCTAAGAAATGAGCTCTTGTCTGAAAAATACTGCCATTTTTCCTAGCCCAGCCTACACACACTCTTACAGAACATCATTAGTAGTGTTGTTCTATATATGCAAAGACAGGATATGGGTTTTTTCCATACTTTTAGCAAGTGCCACTTAAAGTTTTGTAGATGGAGCCGGAGCCATGGTGTCTAGGAGGCCAAGCATTCTGACAGGCTTGCTTAAGTGCAGCAATTCAAGTTTCATAACTAGCTACCCAAGGGGACTGTGTACTAACAGCATCCTCCTATATTGGTTCTGTATGTTGGGAAAGTCACAGGAAGTCAAAATGAAATCGCCAGATACCCCCGGGCCTCAGACCTATATGGTGGCATCACTGCTGAAAAATAATAAAAATGATGCTAAAACATACTATCCCTGGTGAACCAGTCAATAAAGAACAGGATCTCTGCAGAATTGATTGTATTCATAGTGAGATTTTGTCTGCTTATAGTATCAATTAGAGTTGTATTAATAGGTACAATTCTGACTTTACTCTGGCATTAATTTTAATGATGAAGGTTATCAGTCAAAAAGTAAAGATATTTGCTGTAATGATTTCATAGTCTGGACCTTCCATAAGTTAATGCAGTGCACTGTTTTGGGTGGATTGTCTGCTGAAGAACAGTCCTGCAATGTGTCTCAGATCCTATAAGTCACTTTTTAAACAACAGAAGTTACCAAGGCGCTGTGGTGACTCTGGTCCATCCTCTTCTCTGGGCAGGAATGGGCTGTTCCTTCCACTGAAACTGCTCTTGTTTGCATGTAAAACAGCATCAACAAGGTATTCCAAATATAGGGGTGGAGATGTGTGTGTTGGAAAGGGCAGGTGTAAACCTTACTGGAGAAAAGATGGGTGCATGGGGTTATGTGGAAGTCAAACATATATATATGTATGTATATATATATATATATACACACACACACACTCAATGGATTAAAACAATGAATGTGCTGTGTAGGGAAAGTTCCTCACTAAGTAAGTGCTGGCTCTGGTCTGCAATCTGTTGTGCTATCTCCTAAAAGCCTCTAAAGGTTTTTAGTCCAGTGATTCATCTGTGGCACCGAGAGCGTGACCAGATGGGCTCCAGGCCATGCCTGGCTCCGCACACCCACTCAGGCCACAGCTTCACCTTCACCAGTGTAGCCTCACCTACACTGTAGGAGAAGGGCAGGAGTGAGTTGTATTTGCCTATCTGTGACACAGATTGCTTCCTCTGAAGAGCTGGGATAGTTTTGCTGACCTTGGCTGCATGATTGGAAAAAGAGTTGATGACAGAATTTGTCCTTCTGTGAGCAGACTGGCAGTATTCTCTGGCTATTATTTTTGGTTTTCAGGGAGGAAGCTGTGAGTTTGTGAACTTTTAAAATTGATGCATGGTAAATTCTCAGCTGAAAATGATCTTTTTTAAAAAAGAAAATTTAAAGTGCATTAGAACACTGCAGCCAGCTCCCCTCCCAAAGAGCTCCAGTAAAAAAAGCTCTGCTTGAACCCCCTGCACGGGGTTTTTCAAGCCAGATATTATGACAGAAGAAAACAGGAGGTTATTTTAATGAAATGGGAATAGAAGAGAATGGAGTTTGGTTTCAGATGTTCTATGTATTGTGAGTCATCCCAATGCTTTTATGTTAGATTCCTGAGTTACACCAATCAATGAAATTGGCCTGTGCTTTTCTCTCCCTTTCTTCATTTAAATGTCAAAGTGAAATTCAAAGGCTTGTGCAGAACTACTTGAGTCATTCAGAAGATCACTGCCCCACTGGGGATTCTCTTTGTTTCAGCACTTGAACACTATTGGTTTTATTATCTCCATTCAGGTTTTGTGATTATTCTCATCCATAGCCTCCTAACAGCCATTAGAGATGCAGACAGAGAAAGAGTTCTGCCTTTGCATTGCATGAATAAAATAAATACTATTTTGTGACTTGTCAGCAGTATCTGCCAGTGATGCAATGTCGTAGCATATTCTGGGTGCTAACAGCCCCATTTGTGATATATTAAGCCCCCTTCATTCCTCCTGAATTCACTGGCATTAACAGTTCCCAGGACCAGATGGTTTTTCACTATACTGGAAGATGCAGAGGAACAGTAATAATGATGATCACTGAAGTTATACAGTGTTTTAGCTCAGCTCCACAACAGCCACTAATTAATTCAGCTCTAAAGTTGCTCAAGGTGAGGTTCCACCTTACAAATCTTTTGATGGTTTAAATCACTGTTGGTCTTTTCTGGACAAGTTTAAGTCTTTATGAACCAGTGCATAGCAGGAAGAACAGCAGGGAGAGCAGGAGAATGGGGGAGAATTCTCTTAAACCAGCTCTTCCATTGAATCATTCATAGCAAGGAAATGGAGATGAAATTCAGTGCTTAATTAGAAGAGACCTTGAGGGTTGTTGAATGCACTTAAAGTTGCAATTTTTTATGGTTGGGAGTTTGTTTGTTTGTTGGTGGTTTTTGATTCTTTCTTTGTTTGTTTGTTTTAATAGTAGAGTTGGAATTACACACATATCATGGACTGTGATATCTTCTCATTACAACCTGATTTCCAGTCTACTGAGGTTATGCAGAAGTTGTTCCTTGCCTAAATCACAGACTCTGAAGGAATTGCATAGCCTGTTGATAAGGAATGAAGAGCTCATTCAGGAAAACAAAAAAAGCAGACATAAGGCCCCACAACTCAAAGCAAATTAAAATATCACTGCAATTTTCCATAAAGTTAAGGCAATATTTTTAATGATGAGATATATGCATGTGCAAGTCTGAGCCACTTCAGCTGCTGCTGGTGGTTTCTAGTTGTGGTTTATGTGGAAGCAGGTGGGGAGGAATGAAAGGCTGCTTTGTGTTCACAATGTAAAGCAGACTTGCTTCTGGTTCTTCTCTGGCACTGGTGTGACATTGTCTGGGTGGTCTTCCCATTGTTCATCCCTGTCATATCAGATCACCTGTAAGAGAAATCTTTTAATTAGTTTGCAGTTATGTTTGAGATAGATGAGCTTGGCAGGAGAAAACATAGGCAGTGGTGCTGAGTTCTGAATTCAACTCTGAGAACCTGGGTTATGTTTTCCCTGAAGTGAATCCTGGTTTTCAGGTCCCACTTGGAGCTGCTGGGAAAACCCTGTCTCCTCCACAGTCAACCTCCAGTTAAACAAAAGCTTCAATAGAACATAGCAGTCGTGAGTAGGATGGAAATTATCAAGTCAATGGAGAAAGTGTGGTGCAGGAACAGAAAACAGACTGCTGAGCTGGCTTAGACATATCATGTGTCAGTTAAACAGATAGCTCTGGTTTCTAACTCAGTCTGTTTCAGGCAGGATTTAATTTTGTCCAGACTAGGTAAGCAGTGGTGGTGTTTAGCTGCAGGCAGTGGAGTGGCACCTCATGGCTTCAGTTTATGTTTTTGACAAGGAGTAGTCTCAGCTCGTGGTTTTGGGAGAAAAGAATTTGTAGGGCAGGTCTAGAACTGGAAAGGACCAAAATTCCCTTTGCTCCTGGCAGGCAGTGGAATAACAAAGTTAATGTTCTACCCTGTTTTTAAATCCTGTTTTCTGTGATATATGGCTGAACTGTAGAGATTTGTCTCTCTCTCAGTATGTTGTGATATGAGTAAAAGCCTTATGGATTGTGAGCAGCAATGGGAACTTTGGAAGGAAACAATGCTTAGCAACAGTGAAAATTCCAGTTTTATGTTGCAGTGTGTGTGCAGCTTTTTTAAGCAATATATTATAGTCCATTCAGTGTTAACCTAAATGGAGAAAAGTGCTGCAGCAGACCCAGCTATCACTTATTTTGGTATTTCCACTTCAAATTTGCCTGGTAATATCAATCTGCAATACAACAGTCATTAACCCTCATTAACCCTATAGAAGTATGATCAAGACAGGTGCTCCCAATAGGACAGATAGAAGAGAGGGCTTATGCAGTAGGCCATGAAGTAAGTTGAAAATGATCTCCAAATAAATCTTAAAGACTAAACTAAACGAAAAAGCCCAATAAAGTAAAGAAAGCCTGGTAGTGCTGAGACAAGCAGTAATTTATTAATGTTTGTCTGCAGAAAAGTAAAGAAACTCTGCATATCTGTTTTGCTTAATTATCTGGTTGACCTCAGTGAAAAGAAAAGCTGAAGTTAAATGCATAACATTTCTCTGTACAGTGTTTTTTTCTCAGTTCCTTTCTTATGAGTACCCATGTGGTTTCTCTGCTTCTAAGCAGAGTGATAGCTCCAGTCATTTTAATAACCTCTGAGAAAGTGCTTCAGGACATATTTGCAGAGCTGAGGTTGCCATGCCACAGCCTTGTCTCCTTACCATGCTCCAGATATTGAACCTTCCCGTAACTACAATTACAACATAAACCACAAAATGTAGATTTACAGATTGTTTTCAACAACACCCATTCAAATTTACTTATATTTACACTAGAAAAATTAGGGTAAGTGCTGTTGTGACCAGAGACAGAGACCAAGATCAATAACCAACCAATTCTTGGCTAATAAAGCACTTCTCTAAGGTCTATGGTTGCTTTATTCTGACTTTGAGGTTGGCCTCTAATGTCTTATCCATTGACTTTTCCCGTAAATATGTCTAATAGAGACCAAGCTGAACCCTGAGACAAAAAGATACACTCTGTTTGGTAAGAATTGCTAATTAACTTGGTATGTAAAATCTGTAGTTGCTCTCTGCTTTTAGCTGGTCTTTGGTGGCAAATACAAATCTGTAACACTGGTATAAAAGTCAAAAATTAATTCTTAATATATAGCCAGGGGTTTCCTAAAGTGGCAAGAAGTTCAAATTTACTTTATTTCATATCTTCTCAGTATGATAGTCTTGTGCAGTAAGGAAAATGACTCCTGCAGAACACATTTGAGGTGGTGTAACAGGATATCTTTGTCATGGACTCTGGTCATATATATTTTACTTACATCGATTAAAAGATAAAAGGGTTTTGTTTTGCTTTGTTTTTGACAAGAGAAATGAGTTAGCATTGCCTTGCTTGTGCTAATCCACAGGAGTTATTAAATTAGAATTTAGGGCCTGGGTGCTCTTTGCTGTTGTTGCTCCAAGCCCCATCCAGCTCGGCCTTGAACACTTCCAGGGACCCAGGGGCAGCCACAGCTCCTCTGGGCAGCCTGTGCCAGGGCCTCACACTCTCACAGGGAAGAATTTCTTCATCATATCTCATCTGAATCTACTCTTTTTTTCAGCTTAAAGCAGTTCCACCCACGTGGAGTGTGTTCATTGGAGCTGTTGGAGTAAAGAAAAGACAACCTCCAATTGTTGTTCTTGCTTTTGGTCTGGAAACAGTGGGAGAAGGACCAAAGGTTATAACCAGAAGGGTACAAACTTCTGTGATAATGGCCTAGTCTGATGGGATATTTCATCTGAAGTAGCCTGCAGTAGTGAGTTTTGCATCAGAAGATAGGCAGACCCCTCCTTTGAAAGGTGTGTGGTGACACCATGTGAGTGGGTGAAGCTGCTGGGGTTCCATAAGTGACATTGACATCATGGTGTGTTACAGCAGCAAACCATGTTCCTCTTACTGAAAATCTTAAATAGCAGAGAAGCAAAATTATTGTATTGTCAGTTCAAAATGTTCTAGTTCAGATTCTCAGGACCTGCTGTGAGTACATTCGTGCGTCTCAAAGTCCTCTTGACATTAGAGCTGGGAGAATGTACCTACCCAGTCTGCTTTCACACCTCCCTGGGACTGGCAGATAAAAGACATCTTAATGTGGTTCTTCAAATGTGGCACACTCTGCATTTCTTGTCTTGCTCACCTGCATTGCTTTGCAGGCTCCTTAGGTGGCAGGGCAGGTGTGTGACAGAGTGGATGCGAGTCCTGCTCTCAGAGCACTGCTCCTCAGCTTCAGAGACTCGGAATGGAAAGCTGGTGCCTTGCTGATCTAAACAAGAGAGCCTGGTAAACTCAGCTTTGTAAGGGAAAAGGGTAACTTTGTGAGCTTAAACCATGGGTTATACCTTAATCTGTGTTTGCAGGGCATCACAACAGATAAATCATGCTACTTCTCAAGTACAGACTTTTGACAGGGTGAATTAGGAGGGTTCTCCTCATGGTGCACATGATGTGGCATCACTTTCTGGGATGATTATATCCCCTCCTGTGCTCAGGGCAGGGCTGTGCCTGGTACTGCAAACCCTCACATCTCCTCTACCTGCCTCTGGAGCATTTAAAGTTTGCACATGGCCAGACAAAGGATGCTGAGCCTCAGCTGTGATGGAGTTTGGGAGCTGTTGGAGAGAGTCCAGGTGAAGTCAGAGAAGCTTACACAACTCAGACTCGTGGGTCTGACCCAGTTGTCTCAGTCCTTGCTACTTTATCCAAGTGGATTCCACAGAGGGGGAACAGCTGCTGGATGTTGCCTTCCAGGTGACAATCCTCTCTTCAAACACATCCATATTAACCACTGAGAAGTGGCGCTTCATTCTTGCCATTTTCACTTGGGCGACACACACTTTCCAGGTGATGTGACTTTGTCAGAATCAGTCGTGCTCGCCTGAGAAAATCTCTGCATTGTTACAGTGAACAAAGCAATTAATATGTCTTTAATTTACACCTAACAAAACAAAAAGCATGCATTTATTCCGTATGACACGTAGACAAATTTTTCTTTAAAAACAAAGTTTCACGCTGTGACTACAATTAGTGTAATTGTCAGCTCTTCTCTAAAAACAAATATGTATTAAGAGAAAAGCCAGTATTGTGCCCTCCTCTGGTGTGAAAATGAGACAATCAAAATCTATTGTAATTACCTCAGTGATATTATAATTAGCAACGATTAAGTTATTCCATGCTGTTTTATTCCTCTTGGCTACAATTAAAAAAGTATATATCTTTCTGTTGCACATTACCACTGATCATTTTACCTCCATACATGTCTCGTAAGTGGATAAATTAGAAGTAATTTTAAACCACAACTCCGTTAAAACATATATCTTTCCATTTAACTGCTTTAACCCTTTGCAAGATCCCTACATCTTTTAACATCTGTGTAAAATAGCCTTGTTTGTTTGTTTTTAATACTCTGTGGGCCATTAAACCAAAGCCATAAAAATGTGGAGAGTACCCTATTTACTGGTAATAAATGATGTAGGTTTTCAAAAGTCACTATGCTGAGTGACAGACAAGTGACACCAGAGATATTTTGTGAGCAGGGACTCAGCATCACCCCAAAATCCCTTTAGAATCTACATTTCCCCCTCTGTACCCCCAACAGATTTCTGGTTGGGAGATGTACTTGGACAGCCCAAGGTCACATTTTTCAAATGTAGTGGTTTGAATTACTTTCAGGAAGGAGGAGGAAATACCAGAAAGAATGTGTGTCTGATAGACAAGGTATTAATAGTTCTTAAATATTTGCTGCTGCAGAAACCTCAGGTTTAGCTTCATTTTCTTCCTGACAGCTGGTGGATCCATGGGCTGTCCTTATTCAAGGATTGAAGTACTCCCAGCCCTATTTTTTTTTCCCCTAAAAGAATCTGTTTCACCTTGTGAAAAAGAACATGGATTAAGAAGGGGAAAGGCTGACTTTGGCCCATCGAGTACTTCAAGCCTTCAGGTGTAACTGAGGAGACCAGTGTTGTCAAAAGGTCATTTCTGTATTTTACCATAAGAGATTACAAGATAATCCACAAGTATCCATGTCCCAATCATCAGAGCCAAGGCACTCACAATTCAAAGATGAACACAATCAATTTCAGAAGTGCAGTAAAATATCCAAAGCATGTGCCCAAGAAGATGAGAGCAGATGCTTAAATCAAACAAGTAGGAAAAAAAGCATTAGTCAGTTTTACAACAGATATTAAAAAAACCAAAATAAAGCCTCTAAAATTTAGCCACAGTCAGTTTCCCTAAATGAATGATTGCACTGCTGACCAAAAGGAAGCAGCAAAGCAGCTGAAGAATTGTATGATCTGTAGATCTAATGTATCAGCTCCAGGAGGAAATTCTCTGTTCTTTTGAAACTCCCCATCCTGTTTGCATCCCCAGTATCTTACAAGAGTTAGTTTTCAATCCTGATCCTATCAGACTTGAAATCTCCTTCTCTCACTGATCATCCAGGCCAGCAACGCTTATTTTGGCACCACTCCAGGACTAAACATGGCAAGTCCTGGACCTTGGACCAGTGTAATTTTCATTCCCTGCTAAGTGCCTACATTTTTAACCACACAGAGGCAGAGCTCTGAGCCTCAGGCTTCCTTTGTGTGCATGTCAGTGATGTTAATAATGTCTCTATTGGTATCTTGTCTCTGAAGTGAACTCCTAAGGCTTTCATTTTGTGAGTGGAAATCCTTTCTAAAAACGATTCCATCTCTGCCTCTGTGTGGGGTGCTGCAATCTTGTCTCATTAGAGACAGAGAAAGCTCTTAGGCCAGCAATGGAAAGACAACAGGAAACTTTATTTCATCCAACTTTACCCCAAAAATTAATCTATGATTTGCTTTTTTATTTTAGTCATTAAGTGTCTGGGTTTCAGATCTCATACTAAAAGGTCTCTGTCCTGAGGTTCAAACTCCTCCTTTTATGGGAGTTAATGATGTTCTTCACCTTGCAGGTTGACAGTGCTACAAAAGCTATTCAGAATATGTTGGGGAGCTGCTACTAAATTCCAGAGTACCACCTTTTCATTCCTCTTTTTCACATTGGTGAGGGAAGTGTGTCCTGGAGGGGGGCTCCTGGCTGAGCCTGGGGGAAGCAGTTACACAGTGCACTGAACCAGCTACACCACCTGTGTGAGCAGAGGATGCAGTTTAGCTCCTGCTGCAGCTGACTGATTCTTCTTTTAGCTTGCAACTCATTCTTTCATGTCTGCATTTCCTATTGGAAATAGCTGGGGATATTTTTAGAAACCTGTGTGCGCCACGCACGGGAGAAGACACAAGTAGGTAAAACAGAATAGAGAGTGGATCTCTCTAGCTGTGGAGCGTGTTTGTAGCACTAATGACATTTGTTTATGTCAAATGTTGGCTGAAAGTCTCTTCCTGTGAGTGACCAGCCTCAGATGTGGTGTGTGGGAGTTGGAAAGCACCTGGATGCTATAGGGAGCCTGTCAATGCCCTCATTTATGTTGCATTTCCCTCCCAAATATGCTTATGCTTCACTAGGTTTGAATGCCTTGTCTTCAAGGCATTCCTGCCCCCTCAGACACTCCTTTGACACTCCTGTATTGGTACGATTTTGAGTTTTAAATGCTGCTTATTTGCTTACATACTGAGCACTCATTCAGGACCAGGCATTGTGTAGGAGAAAAACCCAGCTCTGGAGTCTCGACGTTTCTGATTTAGGGAGATTTTAAAGGCTCTCCTCTGCGCAGAGCCAGATGTGCCTGTGCTGGGCTGAGTTATTTATACGCACCATGGAGTAGCAATGCTTCATTACTGGCCTTATGAAGATTGCGTCGTAAAAAGAGCTTGGCAATGGGGTTATCAAAGTTAATGCTACATGAAAAATAGTGATTCTTACGAGTCTGCTGCAAGTGGAACGTGTTGCAGTGTTGCCATGTGTGTGGCAGTCGTTCTCGTTCCTGGCTTTTGGGTTTGCCTGACCTTGGGAGTAGCAGCACCCCACCTGGCAATGAGGGATTGGTTTGTTAGCACCAATTCTTCCCTCTGCCACTGTGTAAGCAGGTCTAACAAGTGTCAGTGATCACTGCTTGTCCAGGTTGGCAATGTGCTGCATGGGTGCAGAGGCTCTTACTCAGTGATACCACGCTGATGTTGACGTATAGAGCTAGCCGGATTTTCGGAGCTCATGGAAAGTCTTCATCCCTGTATCCTCCAAGGATTCTCTTTTCCCTTTAATGTGGAGGAGTGAGTCTATGCCATCTTGCTGACAGTAATACAGAATTAGTAAGCTAATCCTGTTCCTCACTGATGATCAAAGGTAGGCCCTTGTAAAATGAGAAAAGAAAACTGCACAGACTGGAGCGACAGAAATAAACTGAGAATAACTCAGTTATTGTTGCTGTTCTGGTGAAGTGCTCAGTGCCAGGCTGACAATGAGGAGCAAAGCCAGAGTGAACACTCCCCTGTTAGCATGAATGTAGCCCATGTCGTTAGAGTACGGAAATGATTTTAAGTAGAGGGAGCTGTGCTGCCTTTTGTACACAAGAAAGGCTAATCCCATTAAAAGTAATGGTCTGAGATTGCTCACTCCAAGTACTGTTAATGAGTTAAGTTTGCTTGGTGTGTAATGAGTGCTCCGTGTTCTTTATGTCCTCCTTGCTGATGAACCGCATAGCAGGAGCTGTCACAAGCTTAATTATGAAAATTTCCGTGAGTGAAAGTATCATTTTAGGAAGCAGAGGTAAATAAGTGGCATTTGTGGGCATCATTGAGTGGAGCACAGAGGGCACTGTGTTCTCCTCGTTTTTCTGGTAGTTTTTGGAGAGCTCAAATTTAAGCCTGAGTTATTTAAATTTTCATAATGTCAGATCTAAAATGCTGTGTAAAAAATTGCATTGGCATCTTTTACAGCACAACCCTTAGCCTGTAAAGGATTTTGAAACCTGTGAAATTATTGGCATTGGCTTCCTCCTTTCTCCCCTACCCATTTGTGAGTTTTTATGAGCCAAATTGCAGAAGTCCCAAATCGTGCTCCTATCTCTATTTAAATCCACTGAATTTTGGCTTGAATGTAAACACCACTTGCAGATCCATTTGGTTATCATGGCCACAGGGATCAAACTGGGCAAATTTGGCCAGCCCAGGGAAGATGCAGGACACACTTCCCAGAGCATTTCATACGTGTGGGCAACCAGCGAGTGTTTGGAGGACCAGGTCCCAACTTCCACTGAGTCATTATGCAATATTTTTTTCACAACATGAAAATAATTATATTGATTAAGGCACCTTGGAAGGGACAGAAAAGCATCTTATGCATATGCAGGAGGGTAACACTTCAGAGTTTTCTATCTTTTTGCTATTGAACAGGAGTGTTTGATCAGCGATACAAATGCTGCTTGGCAAGGAACGTTGACTGTATCAGACAACATATGGTTCTAGAGTACACATTTGCAAATTAAGTGGTATCTGGTCACAAAATGTGTTCACTTTTTATTTTAAAACACAACTCGCCTCCCCCCATTTTCAGTCACAGCCCATTTAATTCGGTGAGTAGATTATTCAATAAAAAACACGCTTGGATATAAGACAGATCGGATTCAATATAAAAAAAAAAATCTTAACAGTGACATTAATAACCCCAGTTCCTAGCTCAGAACTTGTTAGCCAGATCAGCCTCCAGCACAGTATTAATGTATCCATGAAAAGGAGGAAAGAAATTGTAGGTGCTTTTATTTTATATCCATATCTAAGCTCCTTTGCTGGTGACAGCCACTTTAAAGCCGTCAGCACTTGGGAACTGGGTTGTTTTTGTTTTTTAATAACGAGGATTTCAAGCCATGATGACTGTTCTGTTAATTGGGGTGCCATTTGTAAGACCTTGAGACCTGGCTCTGATCATGAAAAAAAGATCAGATCTTATGGACAGAGATACTAGGTTGAAACCTGCATATTTAGGGAAAAGCCTGAGTATGAATTTGGCCAATGTTCTCTAATTTGCTTTAAAAGAACAAAAATCCAAAACCTACTTGCAAAATTATCCTAAGCCTCAGGCATATGAAGCAAGTCCTGAATCTCATTACTAAATTGTCTTCTGCTTTTCACTTAGGCCTGTGTCTGAAAAGACTTTTATGTAACTAAACTCCAGTGGAACTTTATAGGAGTTTAAACTCCTAAATGTAGGATCTGGCCTGTTGTATAAATCCAAGCTAGCCTGACTGTAAAGCACCGTTTTAAATACTACTATTGCATGTATAAATAAAATCAGGCCTGTTAGATAGAGTTTGCTTTCACTGGGTTGAGACTGTTCTGCCATATGACATTTATTAGATGACAAAATTAGCCTGTCCCACTTGTTTTTGCTCTGTTGGAACTCTTCCCTCTTTGTTTTGCAATTAATTTCCTGCCAAGGCTGCAGCAGAGCAGTATCAGTGCTTTGATTTTCAGCAATCTTGTGAGACAAAGTTCTAGGCTCTCTTAAATTTCCTATTAATTCAACTAATGTGGAAAGTAAAAGCAGGGCAGCAGTTCCTTATAATGTATGGAGTGGCAGACCTCAAACTAGCCCAGTATAGCCAAAGCAAGCTTTGCTTGCAGTGATAATCAAGAAACTGAAGTTTTCTGAGGATTAAATGTTTTTCTGTCATGACCCCTGCTCTCAGGAATGCAGAACTTGATGGCTCCTACTGCTTATTTCTTGTAAATTCTCATTAATTTCTTTTAAATTCAAAAGGCTGATAGCCATGACGTAAGGAAGCGTGGATGCTGAAAGGTCTCTCAGCAATAGATGTTGAACAAGTTGTTAAACAAGAGAATTGGATGTCCTTTTTCATCGTTCTCTATGTAGTATTGATTGATTGGAGTTTGAATAGGTATTGGTTTTAGATAAGCAAGACAAAGTGAAAGATCAACAGCAGCCAGTGAGGATGAACATTGAAAAGGACTGTAAAGATGGTATCTTGTGAGGATCTGGCTGGACACAGTTCTGCTCTCTGTTGTGCTGCTGTAAATCTAAAGTCACTTTGTAGAACCCCCAGACCTAATGGACTGACTTCAGAGAGAAGATAATTTCATTTAAGAGAGAAACTCAGTTTAAGGTGGTAGAAAGGCCAAAATTCAACAGTTCCACCTATCAAGGGTATTATGTCAGTGGGTATGTTTGGATTGCACACATTTTCTGGTAGGTTCTAATAATGATATGGAAAATAGGTGGTAGATGGGCAATTCTCACCTGAGGGCAGTGGCACTGAGGGAAAGCTTTGGGTGAGACAGGGCCCTAAAATAGAGAATGCAGATCCAAGGCTTGCTTGATCATAGATACACCATGAAAACTTGTGCCAGTCATACCAGACCACTCTGGTTTTTAATTTTTTTTCCCTTTCCTGTTCTTTATTAGCAGTTTCTAATAGTGCCTAGCTGAAGGGACTCTCGACTTCAAGTGGAGCAATATACATTCGTTCTGTAATTAAGAAATCAAATTAGCAGGAGTGCGGATGTCATCCATCCACTTCATGCCTTTAGGACATGAAAGTAATAAATTGACAGTCTCTCTGAGCCAACTGAGATCCAGAGATGGGTGCAGAAGACCTTGCCAGGATAATTGCACAAGCAGCCCACAGAGAAGTGAGTTTGTGCAGCAGTGCTGCGCTGTAGGACTGGCAGCAAGGACTGCCATGCTCTGAGTTTGGGAGGGGATCCTCCCTGTTCACAGTAGAAATGGAGAATAGTTTAGTTCTGGAGAATCTTTTCTCTTGAGAAACAGGGAATTTCTGTTAAAATCCAAGCTAAGTACTTGGGGGTTGTCTTGACTTCCGCACAGAACAAACATCTTCCTCAGTCTCATTTTCCTCAGCCTCCCCAGCCTTTTGTTTTTCTTTTTACTGAGATTGGAAAGTAGAGGATTAAACTTTGAATATCCAGTCCTTTGCTATATGTCACAACCTCTAATGTTAGAAAAGCCACCCCTTTTACTTAAGCACTTAATTCAATTTTTATTGTGCAAATTACGCTTACCCAAGCAGTACTGTTTAATTGATTAATAAATTACCATTGACTGTCAATGTTCTTGGATTTCCTCTCTGTGCTATTGGAAGCACTGCTGACAGTAATTAAATAATCATTTCATCACCAGTGATGATTGAGTTTATCTAATTCAGTAGCTCTCTTATGTACCTAGTGTTAAGTTTGGACTCTTATAGGATTATATTGATTGATGGAGGAAGACCAGAAAGAGAGATATCATGGGTTGTTCCTTGCATTCAGAAGAGGAGATAAGAATTGTCCTATGGGTTATTTGAAAAATTTTTTTAAAACCTTGATACCCATAATGGTGTAACATGGCTCATTTAAAGTTCAGCTTGCAGAACTCACTGATTTGTGTTTTCACTAATGTAGAAAAGTATCTAATAAAATGATTGCTGTTCAGGTAAAAGGAAAAAAGGAAAAAAAAAAAAAGAGGAAAAATCCAGCTTAATCACTTTATCCTAACTCCTAAGTAATCCTTTAAAAATAACAGCATGTGAATATGTATCCACATACAATATGCTTAAAAATGTATCCTCTCTGTTTCATCAAGTAAATCACTCAATTAACCCTTTCTATCTCATGCACTTTTTAAGTAGCATCTTGTAGCTCTCACAGGGAACACCAGTAACACCAGGTACAGTGTCCCCCAGTCACAGCAGTTACTGGGTTTGACAAAAATATGACTGAGATCATCGTGTCGAGGGAGAATGGTGAAATGTGTCAAGCAACAGAAAGAGCTCATGGAATTTTCCTCAGAAGAGTTGTCAGGGCACAATTCAAGCCCAATTGATCAGGGATGGCTTTAGAAAAATGAAATTAATTCTACCATCATAACAGAAGTAGATTAAATGAAAGGACAGAAGCTCAGCTACTTGGTGATTAGTCTTGCAAGTTCTCCTGGAGGCAAAAGTGGCATTTCCAGCCAAAAGTCAACCTTTTGCCATTTAAAGATGAGTGCATAGTATCAGGATCTATAATCTGGGTGTAAGGAAATGCTGTGGAGAATTGTGGGAGATCCCCAGTTTCAATGTCACTTTTTTTTTTTTTTTTTTAAGTTTGGGGCTAAACTTTCACTGTAAAGAGCACCACAAGTAAGCGTGATTGTTGGGAAAATGGGAAAATCTGAAATTAAACGTGTAGAAGTGGCAAAGGGCTGACAAAAGATGACCTCAGGGACACGTGTTTTTAGAGGAACACAGCAGGCTTTGTGTCTGATCACAGAAGGAATGTCTTTGGAGAATCCTTTATTATAATCAAGGGAAATTTCTCCACCACATGCATTACACGTGACATTTAAAATGAAGGCCCAAGTCATGTACAGAAAGTTCCTCGTTCATAAGTACCAGGTGGTTCTGAGTCTAAATTTAATGAGAGTGAAGAGCAAAATACCCTGAAAGGGAGCAGATGAAGCACTCACGCAGCTTTTCTGACAGTGACAAACTATCCAAGCTCTGCACTTTTTGCTTTATGATGCTTCTGTCACCTCCTCAATGAAAATGCCATCTTATTATGTACAGTGGGTGTACATTATTCTATATATATTCTAAATCATTTGACTATTTTGGCTCTCCATTAATGGCAAATTACAGTAGAACTCTAAAGGAAATGTCTGTGATGACTCTGTGAACACCGAAAGAATTAATTATGATTGATTTTGTTAATTAAGTTCAGTGGCTAATGTCTTTACAGTAATGGGATGCTTAAAAGACAGAGGCAGTGTTAAGTGTTGCACCTATAGCTGAGTCTCAGAGGTTCAGTGCAGGGTGGGTATCCATCTCCACAGGCAGGACAGGCTGTCAGGGAGTCACTTTTTTACTGTAGGCTCCTGAGCTTTGGATGAAATTCATGGTAAATAATTTTCACTCAATCCCCTCCTTGTTTATGTGGCACTGAATATATTACATTAAATGATATTTCTGCCAGCTCTATTTTCATACTAGGTCTAAGGGCTTGGGATTGGTTCTGGTCTAGGCTAGTTTACCTTCCCTCATGTCCAGTTGTGTTCAACCACCTACCTAGAGACTCAGTCTTTCCCATTCAACACTGATTTCCCAGAATTTGCTTTCATGAAACATTTATTTGTGAATCTTCATGGAAGGTGTCTTTGCCCTGTGGCAGTTGCCTTCACTCCTTATTCCCTGTATTGTTCCTGTGTCCCCCTGCTGAATTTAGAAGGATAAACAAAAGGCTAAATCCAAACTATAAACCCATTCTGTATGTGTGTATCTATGCACATATGTGCACTCCTGTGGAGCTAGAAGCAGCAGAAGAAAAGATTTGTAATTGATACATATTTTGCTTCAAAAATGCAAACCCCTCAGTCTGGCATTGACAGGATCATGCAGCTGGGTGGCAAAAGCTGACTTTGTCCTTGTGATAAACATCAGATAAAAAGCCTCAACACAGATCCTTCTGAGGCATTGTGTAATATCTTGAACAGGCACTGTAATGCCAAGTGTAGATCTGGCCTTGAAAATTATTTCTGTAGCTGGGTATATGTTGCTTTAAAAGAAAGCTGCCACTTTCTGTCCCTGTACCCTTGCAGAAGCTTGCCAAAAAAGGTTTCCCTCTTTTTCCTGCAGAATTATTTGTTTTTCCTGACACAAAGGAGAGTGCTTTGTCATTGTTTTCTGTATAACATTGATGGATTTCATGTTGAATGGGTATTGGGTTTTAGTTAAACATGACAGGGGAAGAGATTTATAGGCAGTGGCCGCAGAGGTTGTTTGAAAGGCCCAATAATGCTTCAGTGCACAGATGTGTGTTCAGTGTTCTCTGATGGTAAAGAACCAACCGGCTCATATACACTCCACCCTCATTACGGAGCAATCCTTGAAAAGCCGAGTGTTAACAACTATATAGGTTTCTTTCTTTGGAGTTTCAAAGTAAACAGGATTCAAGGAGCGGCCTTATGTCAGGAATGCTGTACTAATGAGGACAAATTATATTCTAATCAGGTTTCTCCATTATTAATTCCCTGTTATTCTGCGCTCTTTTTTTCTCCCTCTCCTCCTCTTTGTGTCCAATTTAAAGTTGCAGAAGAAACATGGGGTGGAGTGTTTTTCTTCTGGTGCTTGTTATTCATATTAAGTAGTCTATTCTGCCTTTGGTGTGATGGTGGGTGTTAAGAATTTAAATCCCCCCTAATGCATTGATAGGATAATATGAATCACCACCCAGAAAAAAATCCTATATGGATCTCAACAGCTAAGGGATACCAGTGTGGTGTGATATTTCTACACATTAAATGTAATTCATCCTGGTTCATTGTGGTCCTACATAATTTAGGGATTTTTTTTTTCTTTCTTTCATATTTTGTTTCTGTAGGGAAATTTGCAGAAGTGAGTAGAAATATACAATGCATTGTTATAATTGCATTGTTCCTTCTTTGTTCTACTATAACTTTTACACACATTCTAAAAGCACATCCTACAAGAAAATTAAAGAACTATTAAAATGTAAGTATGATGATGGCATAAAATAACTTTTATTTGCATGCTTTGCATCTTGTTTATCCCTTGGCTTGGCTCCTGTGTGTTAAACACTCCATCAGGAAGCACAGGCCAGCTTGGCTTCCATGGAGGGCAGGTCATGAGCCCTGTGAAGCACCAGCTCTCTGTGAACAATCCTAATGCATTTGGGCCTAGATTCTGAAACTTCTGCAGTTTCCACCACAGTCACATTGTCCTCAATCCTTGCCTTAGGGTCTTGAGCAGATTTGACCACTCAGGGCCTGTCCAGTCTCTTTCCAGGGAGCTGGAGAGCTGCAGGTCACACAGGAACATCTTACTGCAAGGAGGTGCCTGGGTCACCGAGTCCAGTCCTCTGTCATTGCAGGCTGCCTCATCAGAGAATTCCTTTCATCAAATGATTAAGCTCCATCTTAAAAGTCATCTGCTACATTTAGCCCTGCTTAGGTTGTGAGAAACCTCCTCCTCCTTCCTGAGGAGATCTGCTGCCCACCAGCCCTTTTTTCTTATCCCATCACTGCCCATGTTTTTGTTTCTTCTTTATTTACCTGCCCCAGTCTCATTTTGTGTTTGTCCTCCAGCAGTTATCTCCCTCTCATTCTGCAAGGCTCAACTGACCAGGCCTGCTTGGTCATCTCCTGAGGGATGGGCTCGTGTCTCCCCATCAGCAGGGCCTTTACAGATTGAAATACTCTTTCTTGGACATTGATGTTCAGATCTGGGCAACATAAGCAGGATAAGGACTCAGCAGGAACTGAAACTGTGGAATTAGCACATCCTCACCTTCACTGGAGAAATCTAACCTGCTGAATAGAAAAGAATTCCTTTGCAGTTGGATATATGATGATTCCCAGCAAGAGCACTGACTTCTTTCTCCTTACTCATTTCCAGCTGCTGAGGATGAATTTCCAGCAGAGATTCTTGTTAGTTCCCACAAAGCCTTGCACTTGGAATTTTTTAATTGAGCCCCTTTTCCTCCCTAAGGTCATCAAATATTAGTAGGATCCTCCACAGTCTTGAGGCTTGGCTGAGGCATTCATCTCTTGAAGAACACACCCCAAAGTCTCCCAAACTTGTCCCAAAACTCAAGGACTTTGCTGCATGATGTTGCTTGTACCTCTGTCTTCTTCCAGAGCTGAAGTTAATTGCTCATTAGGCAAGCTCACCTGGATTGAAAGCACACAGTAAAGAAAACTCTTACAGTAATTGAAGACTCATAATGCATTTGGGTCTAAATTTTGGAATAAGATGGATGGAGCTGAATGCTGTATTTGTGTGCACATTAATAACAACAGCCACAATTGCTCATACAGGTAATTGGGTGCCCCAGTTTACCTTCAGTCAATCTGTAGAGGCCATTCCAGAGGTACAACTGTCATCAAGATAATTCTTTCACATTTTCTGTCATAAACCCAATTATAAACTATTTCTGGGATAAATCAATGTTCCTACTACCTTTGTCATCTCTGTCCTGAGCCTTTGGGATGTTTGCATATTCTGTAACACAGAATGATCCTTCTGGAGTTTGGTTTATTCTTACAATTTAATAGTTTCTAATCCCAGAAGTAATTTCCTTCAGTCTTGTCTTGTGCTTGGGTTTAGGGCATCTTGAAAAGAGAAAAGATCCTGAAAACTTAATGTAAGGCCCCTCAACTTCCTAAAGAAGGACCTGATGCAAGGCAAGTAGAGGTGACAGCATGGAGCTCCCTGCAAGATGGGGGCCTGTTTTGAGCTATAAATACCCTGAACTGTGTCTGCCTTCAGTTCTTAGATCTCTATCCTGAATCTGTGGTCTTTGTTGTTATAAATATTTAAGTACTTATATTTCTATTAATGTTTTATAATATTATTTATTAAATACTACAGTTTAGAGCAATTTGTCATCAGAATAAAAAGAGTGCATTTCATTTAAAGTCCAGCTTGTGCTGCAAAGTATCAATGTAATACAATGTGCTCAAGATGTTTTTTTAATGCTTACTTCCCCCCTCAAATTGGATGCTGGCTTTCAATTTGAATATTGAGCTACCTGAACTGAATTATTTATCAACTTTAATTGGATTTGCAGACAAGTCATTTTTGCACATCTTTTCTAGGAAAAAATGGAATTCTTTCTGGAAACTTTTAAAAAGCATCAGATTGAGGACATACAGTTAATTAACTTCACGTTTCCTGTCAAATTCTTTCTTCCTTTCTTTTTTTTCTCTGTTTTTTTTTCTGTCTAGAAAACAAAAATGTGGGAAATGATGTTGTAGCTCACTGATTGTAAGCTAAAAGATGTTACAGCCCATGTCTGCAATCTAAAGTTAGGGAGTTTTTAATAATTATTATTAATTATTTGTGTTTCTACATTACTTAAATTCTTCAGCTAAGGGATGAGTCCTGTTGTGTTTAGCACAGCATGAACACAGAATGAAAATCCATTTCTGAATGAGAAAGCTTATTTTGGCCACAACACAGCATCAAGCCTGAATCATGCTATTCACTCTAAATTATATCTGTGTGATTTTTATGAACATATTTTCCACATTTTCTCGCTCTTCCAGTAAGCACTGCTGCCAAAGTTGAAAAAAAAAAAACATTTCTGAGTGGAATCTGTGGTGTGGCTCTATGGAAGCTGCTGGGAAATTTGAGAGTGGTGTCTTTGCCTATGGGGTGTCCATTGCTGGTGATGTGAGGATTGACTCTTAAATGTTACTTCAAGGCATGGGAGATTTGTAGAAATTTCCAAATATAGTCCACACAATTTGTGATTATTTTTTTTAAAGTGTTAATATGTTAATCAAAAAGAACATAAATTTTATGCAGTTACTCATAACTTTATACAATGATTACATGTAACTACACTGTTATTGCAGCCTCAAAATTACAGTATAATTATATTTAGTTAATTCCAAAAGCAATTGCTGCGTGGCCAGAATTCATTTATATAAACCTAGACTAAGCACTGAATTGACTAGGAAAGTGAGGTAAATCTAATTGAGATAGATTGAGCAAACCTAATCAGCAGGGATATTTAATGGCAAAGAGAACAAAGAATTAAATAAAGCAATGCAAAGGCTATTCAGAAGAGTGGATATATGAGATAATAGGCCTCTCCATCTCTGATGTCATGTCTGATTCAGTGAGTCATTCTCTAGTATTTTGTTAGTTGGCTGCCAGTTTGTATTACATGTATATATATATATATGTGTGTGTGTGTATTTATATATGGAGGACATGTTTTGCCTTTTTTTATCCAGTATTTTATCCTGGTGTAACACATCCCACTTCCAAATGCTGGTGCTTCTCAAAATCAGGAGGGTGATTAATTTATCACCTCATTTATCATTAAGTGCTGTGATTCTGATGAGCAGGAACTCAAATTCCAGTGGTCCAGGAAAGGAGAAGTGGTGGAAGTGCTGTGGGTACTCAAAACCTGAATGGGGCTGGGAAAAGCAGTGTGGAACCTGTGGGAATTACACTCCTCTCCTATGAGGAGGAGTCACATGTGAGGGCCAGATGTGAAATCCAGAGCATCTTCAAACATCATTAGATGGCTGTAGCTGGAATCTGAATCAAGCCAGAGGCTGTGATACCCTGAGAGCTGAAAAGGAGACCCAAGACCATTTCTGTGTTTCCCACTCTTGAGTGCAGTCTCCAAGAGCTGCTGGGGAGCCCGAGGGCTGTATTTAGATGAATGTTATTATATCAGCTGATAATTTCCAGTTTGCAGAACACAGGCTGGTTGTGACCTCATCCCTTGATTGCATCCTTTGATTGCCTCCCTTGAACCAGCTACAAGAGAGGATGGGAGGCACACAGCAGCCTTCCATCAAAGAGACTCTGCGTAGCAGGATATTGAAAGGATATTAAGATGGTTTTAATGTAGGGGAGGATTTAAAGTAAATAATATATAATGATTTTTTTAAAAGAAGGAAATGTGAAAAATCATCTTGTAGGTTCCTGTAGGTTACTTTCACTTTTAAAAGCTGCAAGTTCATATTGATCTTCCTGTTAGCACACATATGAGGTTTATTGCCTTACAATTCTTTATACTTGTGTGTTTTGGAGTTGGGGTTTTTTTTGTATTTTTTGTTTGTTTTTTTCCTCCAAACTTCAAAGTTTGAATTAACTCCTCTAATTATTCTAGTCAACTTTGTTATAGTCAGAATCAAATNTCCTGTACAACATCTAATTTAACCAATTTTCCATGTCAATCTTAGATAATATTTTGGTGCTTGGATTTCAGTTACTTCTGGGAACACTAGATCATAATTCTGAAACTTTAAAGCAAAACTTTCTTGTTTTATACAGTAGCATTTTGCAACTGTTGGACTCAAACACATATATATGCATGGAGGAATTTTCATGCACAGTTGAGCTGTTGAGAGGCAGAGGTAGAAAGAAAAGGAAGTCCTATTTTTGATGGCAGAAGCTGCAGTACTGAAGTGATGGATGTAAGAAACAAGAGGCTGATGGGTTATGTGCATATCCTGGAAATTTGACCTCCTCTGGATGTATAGAGAGAGCAGTGGCAGCTTAAAAAAGTTGTATTGATGTTTGGGGGATTACTTTTTCTATATGAACACTGATCAATGAATCCACATGTTATAGTTCAAAAGGTTGCTTTTTCAGTAAAACGAGACACCAAATATTGTGTGTGTGGTAAAGTATTCACAGAGATACACAGCAAAATAATCTTTAACCTTAGAGAAATACTTGGTAGAAGATAGGGCAGGGCTTCCTCTGGGGATTCAGGTTTTCTCTAAAGTACCCATAGTGTTGTGGATGCTTGTGTTTAAAAATCTGTTTGAACTTTCCTGTGGTTTTCTTTCATGGTATTTGTCTTAACGGAGTGAGAGAGGATCCCCACATGTTTGTGATGGAATTAACTCATTAAGGGCTCATAATCCAGAGTTTACTAGAACTACTTCCATAAATTAATTGACTTTTTGTACCCACCTACAGTCAGCTCACTGGAGCTTGAGGAGGAGCTGGAAACAAAGGCCTTTGGGGCTGTGCATACACAGGATGCATTTCTCAAGTCCAAGTGGAATGTTCTGTTGTATCAGTGTTTTTAATACTCAGATCCTTGACCTCATACATTTATGGGGTGTGTGGTCAAACAGTGGAGCAGAGAGCTGATTGGAATGACTGATAATTCCAGAGGAGTCATTATTACCATGTAATGGTGTCAGCATGTACTGCTAGGAGACTTAATCCTTGGAACATCAATATTAAACTCCATGCAACCATTGCATATCAACACAGACCTTCTGTGGTGCCCACTCCTGCCACCAAAAGACAGAAGGCTGTGACAGTTTCCAAGGTGTCATCCTAATGTTTTGGTATTCCCTGGCTAATATTAAATCCCATTCAGACAGAGAGAAATGGTAACAGCACATGCACAGTTAGCTGAGAACTTGAGTGTGAAACTCAGCAGCACTGATAAGCTTTTCACCCACTGAACACACTGAAATAATTTGTGCAAGTAGTGGTTCAATCCAAAAGAAATTTGGTTAGATAATAGCTGGAAATACCAAATGTTGTGATGTGCTACCAACCCCCCCAGCACATGATGAATTTTTACAGTATCTGTGCATTACACAGATGGCACAGAGAATTATGTCAGATCTGACACCACACAGGTCGAGAACGCCTAAATGACATTTTAAAAGGTCCCCAAAACTCCCGTTTGTCATCCATGTGAGAAACAAAAGACCTTTAAATCCTGACCCAGCCCTACTGGTGGGCTGTGGGCACATGCAGAGCTAAATGCTGGAATGCAGATTTATGGCCTCTGCATGCAGGGCTCCCCCAGAGTTGGAGTCAGCCCCTCAACACCCTGCACTGCCACAGCACGGGGGGGACAAAGATGCACAGCTGCAGGGCTGGCTCTCAGGACTTCCCTGCTGAAGCCCCAAACACTGCTTTGAAGTAGTTTTGGGGTGCTCAACACAGATACAAATCAGGCACTTCCCGTGCTTATTTCCTATGACTTTCTCTTGTGGTACCACAGGGGTAAACCTGAAGTAATTCCAGCAGCTTCTGTGTAGTTGCTTTAGATTTATACCTACATAAACAGGAGCCCTATTTGTCCGTTGTTTCTAAAATTTGAGGTTTCTCTTTCATATCAAACTTCAGTGGCTTGTTTTATATTCCCCTTACATCACATTTTTATCACAGATAATCCAGGAATATTGTTTCTCTGAGTAATAAAATTGTTCTTTAGTGCATGACCAGAGTAAGGGATATTGTGTCTTTTAGACATCACGTATAGACAAGAAGATATAAATGAGAGTTAATAACCATCGAATGTGTCTATTTCCTTTTCCTATAAATTAGAGCATGCTTTCCTACTGAATTTTGCAAGAAGGAAAACAGACTCCCTCCTGCTGATGTGGGGAAGCAATGCTAAATCTCCCTAAAGATTCACTCTGGCTTCTTACAGCTGTATGTTAGTACCTTTTTATATGCAATTTTACTTCATTTAGTCTTTAAGGTTGTGCCTGAGGTTAGTTTAAAAGGTTAGTTAAATGTTAATGGATGTTAATGCTGCAATTAAATTGTTAAATCAATTGAAAACTGTGGCTCCATCTCTATCTGTGTTAGTGCCGGCCTGAGTTGCATTGGCGTATAAATTAAAAGCTGTAAATCTAGTGAAGTCTAATTAGAGACCAAATTTCTCATTTATCTTATTTTCACAGGACTGTAAGCACTGATAGATAATCAACGAAGGGCTAAAACTTTTTAACATTAAAAAACTATTTTATCTATTTCAGGACTCAGGTGACTGATTATAATTCAGATCCAATTACTGTAAAAGGTCATATGTGAAATGAAGTTCTTACAGACACTACAAGTTTTATTTTACAAGTTTGCATACACTGCTGCACCATCTACATCCCAAAAAGCAAAAGTAAATACACTGCACGAGATGATATTAAAAGGCTCTTCAATTAGCCTCCCTCATGTAACCCTTTGAAGTTTGTGATTTTAGTGCATGAGCACATCCAGCCTTCAATCCTACAGCACATCCTTCAGCTTGCCAGCTTATCCATGTGCATGAGAATCCTGTTGGTTCTTGCCTTCTGTAAGGAAAAGTAATTAGCAATAAGCTTAAATACATTTGCCATAGATACAGAGACACAAATTCTTGAATTTGTGAGAATGATTATTTCCATTGTTATGTTTAAATTAGCTACTGGCAAGCTGCCATTTAGGAAAAAGAAAGAAAAAAAAGAAAAAAAAGCCCAGGCTATTTTATCTAGCAAGGTCTTGAGGAAAAGGAAATGCTGATCTTAATCCAACTTGCAGTGCCCCAGTTTCGAGGGTGTTTTCATGCATTAAAAACACATGGTACTTAATGCTAGTTCCTCAAAAGTTAAAAGTGAAATTTAATCATGCTGCTTCTGTTGGCTTATTTTTCCAACACCCCCTGTGATTCTCCAAAGTGTAGATCTTAAAGCTGCAAAAAGGCCAACAACAGATTGCAGCATGAGCATAGGGAGCAGCATCAAGACTCATTAGTTTACAAATAAACCACAAGACAAATGTTTAAAATGTTTGTAGGTTCCAAATCACAGTTCTAAAATTGCATCCTTTTGGTCATGTAGGAGTGTTAGAAATGTTACAGTTTTACATGTTAATTTCTTTTTTAGTGACTGTTCTTGGAGCACTTGGGGAAACAAGTTTAGCTTTGGGAAATAAAAAATAAAAAAAATCCTCTGTCCTAACCAATTAAGACTTCACAGAAAGAAGTCATGAGCTCAGATTCTGCTAGAAGGCCTTCTTGCAAGGCAGCATCAGCTTGTGTCCTTTCCAGTGACTCCAGCTAAATTTCAACATTCATTAAAACACAAAATGAGATCAAATCTGAAAATGAATTGCCAAGTGACTTGAATGTTCTGAACTTTTCTCTCTCCTAATTTTGTCACAAATTCAGATCTTCTAAAAAGCATCTTGATCACAGACTCTGCAGGAAAAAAAAAAAAGCCATGTTGTGGCATGTCCCCTACAGCAAATGAAAGGATATTCTGGTTTTATTCTGAAAGGTGCACAAATTTCCTGACAACCTTTTCTTTCATATTTACATGATTTTCACTATTCACAGATGTGATTTACCAAATTGCATCCCCCAAAAAATGTTCAAATGAATGATAAACAGTCAGCTGCAGGAGTAGGAAGACCTGTTGTGTACTATTTTGTTAAATAGTGCTCTTCCAGTTATTTTGGTACTTGATTAGTTAATCTTTACAATAATTATTTATCTTCTTTTGTATCATAAGTGTTCTGTATCTTCATAGGATATGAATAGGACCATTGCTAACAGGGGTCATAAATCACTTCTGCTAAAAGTATTCTCTTTAAAATTGTAACTTTCTCTCCTTCACTTCCTTGGTAAGAAAGCAAAGAATGATAATTCTTTTTACTAAGTGCTCAGAGTAGTAAATAGTTGCCTTAGAGCAAGACATGGTGTCATAAAATAGGATATAAAAATAATAATAGTTAATCATTAAATAGCTTGTTTCATCCATAGAAAATGGAGCTCTTAGCAAAGATGACTAAATAGCCTTATCCATTTCCTTAATACATCTCCTTCCTTTAATAGAGATCTGATAAATAGAAGCCAACTTTATCTCACCTTGAAAATAATAGTCTGGTTACACCAAACTTTCTCCATTACTTACTGAAAATCAGGTTTTGTCAAAAATAATGCTGGATTTGAAGAGACATTTGAGAGAAAGTCACATGTCCTTTCTGTGAAGGAAGGAGCAACACAGATACAACCAAATTAATTTCTGAGTCAGTGACTGAATGCGTTGAGAAAGAGAAGCTGAAGTCAACACAAGAATTACTTCGGTCCAAGTGTTTCCAAGTAGATCTGTGGCCTGTTGAATTCATGGGGAATACTCTCAATCCTCTAATACCTCATAGCCTGGGTAGTTTCTTTGCAGGCCAATTGGGAGATTTTAACTGTGGATAAAATGCTGGCTTTGGGAAGGGATTTCTTGAGTGGGCATGGAAGGAAGTGATTCTTCCTTGGGAAGTTGATTGAGAGGTCGTGGGCTGATGTCAATCACAGCATTTACATTTGAGGTGATGATGAAATCAAGAATGTAGGACAAATTCTGGTTACACATTTGCCCTACTGACTTCTGCTTTGCATGTTTGATGGTAGATTTACAATTTCATGGAAACTCACTCTGGTGTGCATTTCTAAAGAACCTGAATGTGCTCCACAGATGAAAGAACACTTTCCTTTTAGTTTTGGTTGTGTTTTGGGAAGCACAGGAGTGCCCATCTTGTTTCATGTGCCTTTGCTGTGCCCTGTCATTTCTGGACATAACAAAAATATTCCAGCATCACACTGTGGGGCCAGTGGAAGGGCACATTCACTCTTTCAAACTTTATTTTCCTAATTCTGTTCTGATGGAGTACCCAGATCTGTCCAGGAAAACTTTTCTTTCCTTTCTCATTGTTTAGCATTCAGCTTTCACTTAAATTTTGGTGAATGCCTAAGGACGTGCCTTGATTTTATGACTGGGTCAGATGTTGCTCTTGGCCTCTCTGTTTTCATGGCTATAGTACATATTCCATGACATTCTGGGAGACAGCTATTAGAAGGTTTTATCAGTTCTACCTGTGGCTGAGTCAGTCTGTAAGTGAGCTGCTGCTTCTCTTGGGTCAGCACAGGTCTCAGTGGGCTCTGCAGTGTTGGTTCAGGGACCTAAATGAGTGAAAATTTCTCCCAACTAAAGGAGTAAAGAACTTTCTGCTGGATTCCATCTTTAAGACAGTGCAAAACCAGCCACCACTCTGTGTGCAGAGAAGGGAAATGATGGGGAGGCATCATTTCTTTTGGTGTCAGTTCATGCTCAAGCTCATGCAGCAGGATCATGAACCTGTATCCTAAAAAGCAGCTTTTATATTTTGTTACTTTTTTTGGGTAGGTGTGCACTCACTGTTCCAAGCAAAACAATCCCATGGCAATATGAAAGAGTTGTCTTTCAGACTGGGTTTTATCTGGTAGTCACCACCCTGCCTACTGCTAACTTCAGCAGGATTTCTGTAAATAGCTTGGTGCTGTTTGCTTGGCGAGCAAAAGCAGCTCTAAATGTCTGGTTTAGAGCACTTGTAAGAGAAAACATTTACAAGTCTAAGTTTGTTCCCCAATGGGTAATACACTGGGAGATAAAATCATCATGCAGCCTTTCATGACTGGCAGTGCCTGGTAACACAGCAATGAGTGCTGAATGTGCAGGTAAAAGAGTGAGGCAGCGGAGTAGAGGGGACACTGCAGATCACAACTGAGGTACACTGATGGAATTGCTCCCTGCCAAGGGAACTTTTACCCCCTCTGCCTGCAGATATCTGACACTCATCAGCATTGCCATTGTCTTGCTTTCCTGGGAATCAGATATTAATTTTACAAAGCCGAAATGCAAGCTAAAAACAAGAGAGATAAACACATTTTAAGCTGTCCTATTTACCCTTGTGATGCTCATGGCAGTGCTGCCTCTCCAGGTGGGTGACTTGCTTCAGCATTTATGTGAGGATGACGAGGGACAGAGTGTGTTAAGCAGAATGCAAAAGTACAGGGAATGTTGCCCATCCATTAGGAGCTGTTAGTTGGATGGCTCTTGGGAGAGATTCTTGTCTGTGACTACCCAACCTCCAAACTGTGATGATAAACAACAGAACCTGAGAGCAAGGCAGGTGACATTTCCTGATTCTGGAGATAGCAGTTCCCTGTGAAAGTCAGTTTTATTTAGGAAATAGTGGATCTCAGCAGCTCCCTGAGAATGCCTCTTTCTTTTTTATTTTTATAATTTTGGCATTTTTTCAGAGGGAGACCTATTTGTAGCATGATGAGGAGGAGTTCCCCTTCCCTCCATCCCTCATTCCCCAGCTCTGTGCAGGCAGGAACCCTCCTCCCTGGCAGCAGGGGCCAAGGTTGGTTGTTTGCAAGAGACACTCAACCATTTGTGCCATCCGGCTGTTCCCAAGCAAGCCAGACTCCTGCAAGCCTTACCAGCTGTGACTAATAGTGAAGGGAAGTGGGAAAAAAGAGAGCTGCTTGGGCCTGCAGGCTTCAGACAGGCAGGCTCTGGGGGAAACAAGAGAAAGCCATTAACTAACCACAGTATTATCTTGATTCTCTCAGAGAAACGAGCTAGGGACGGCTAATGAACTAGCCTTAACGTTTCAAACTGAATGCACCTCTGGGAGCTCTGCTAGAACAAACAGTGTGACAGATCAATGCCTGATGCCTATATCAAGAGAAAAGGTTATTTGCCTCTCTGAGGAATTATAGGATTAGTATATCACTATGATACACTTTGTAGCCTTTTCAAAATATGGGTTTATGTGCTGTGCTTATTTTCATTTTGGAAGTTGTAAACTCCATTAGTTTGAGCAATAAAAATGAAATCCATCCTTCACTTCACTTCTCTTATTCTCAAGGTCCTTTATGTCTGAGAGCCTACACGTGCACTGTTTCCCTGTTGTCAGTACTTTTCCCAAGGAGACACTCACCTTTAGGAAGTTTTTTTAAAAAAAATCAGTTTAGAGCAGTGTCACTTGGTTGGGACCCCATGAAAAGTCTTGGTAGGAGACAGATTCTTGGTAAAAGGCACTTTGTGTGGGGAACGTTTTGCTTACTTTCTTTTGCTGCCACTGGTGGAACTTGCACAGTTCCATGTGTCCAATCTTTAGCTGCCCACCTCTCAAACAGGATACAAACCTTCCTTGTGGTTTCTTCTTGTCTGTCTTTGCTGTGTAGGTTGAAAACTCCTGCACAGGATGCTCTTCCTATTTGTGCTGTACGTGACACGCTGGCTGTAGATCCCTGGTGGGGGTTTCTGATAATTTTGTTAATACAACAGTAACCTCAAAGCAGGACACGTTTTGGACAAGAGATGAAAAGAAATGACAGGGGGGAAGGTGGGACCTGGAAGAGGTTTACCATGTAAAATGATTAGAATTGGTGGACTTCTGGGGCTAGGAGGAGGTCAGGCCAGGTTATTCTTCATCCTCGTGCCTTGTCCTTTGATGCTTAGAGTGATACCAAGCCAAAGGGGTAAACAGTCCAAGACCTCCTCAACCAGAGGCAGAATTATTTTTAACTGCTGTGTATGATTTCACTGGATCCTTTGATATTGGCATTTTTCTTTAAAGCCAAAGCCCTTGAAAACTATTTTGATCAATTACCTCATTCAGGAAGCTGCTGTACATATTTAACCATAGATACAAGCTCTGGTCAAGCTGTCAAAGTAATTCTCATTTTTACAAATTATTACTTTAATGGGAATTAGATGAGGAGTGAATTATTTCTTTTAAAAAGTAAATCTCCAGGTGATTTGTCAAGAGAGAATTGTCTGAGCATCAGCATTTAAGGAGGGCTGCATTTCCTTTTAGGAAGGAAACATGTTAAATGCTGAAATTAAGATAATATTGTAACTTAGAAAATGGAACAAAATTAGCTTTATCTCCCCCAGTAGTACCTAGGAAGTGAGTCAGAAAGTGATACAAATATCCCAACTTAATTGATTGCATCAAATTCTGATATCTGTATTCTGGTTTAGTAGCCCTGACTTCATCCCTGCTTCTGCTCATGTCAGTGCAATGCACATAAAATAAAGAGTGATTCAGTGTGAGTAAAGCCAGCAGAATTTGGCCTTTTGAAGTTAATATGAGCCTTGCTATTGGAGGTGAGAAGTTGTTCTTTGATCATCTGCTGAAAACCACTGTTGAGCTTTGTAGGTTTTACACCAAGCATAGCACATTATTGCTTGGTTCAGGACAGGTGCTACAGAATTCCTCATAATTCTTCATCATTTCTCCTAGATCTTCCATTCTGGCATAAACCCCAGTGTTAACAGGGCTTTTGTTAGCTAATGTTTACTTTTAGAATTCATTTTCGAATGCAGGTTTTCTACAATAAGTTTAAAAAAAATCATTAAAACAAAAGAAGAAAAAAAATATTACCAATTTCTGAACAGCTCTTTATGTATTTTAAATCATGCTGATCCTTCTATAGCCATTATGAACTGGGGGCACAAAAATACTGTTAGGGATGTCACACAGTCTGAATTTCTTCTATGTGTAAGAGCAGGGGGTTTGATTATTTCGGGGAATATGAAATATAATATTTTGTTTTCAGTCAGGCAAAGCTCTCATTCACAACTGAGCTGGGAATTGGCCTGGCCATAATGAAATGGGAAATCTTCTGGTCACGGAAATCCAAGCAATGCACATCTACAAAGAGAAAAAAAGTCTGGATTGCTATAAAATGTTGATTTCTTTGAAAGGGGGATGGATGAAGTAATTTTTGTTTTTCAAAATGTTTTGAAAGCCTTGTGAAGCACAAGTATTTTAGTGCAAGGCACCAACAAAGCTTATTTAGTTATTTATGTTAGAAGTGGTCTGAATCATGTTGACCTTACTCAGGTAAACTATCCCAAGGAAACAATTAATAGTTATCCTTCTCTTGTCTTACTGACACAGTTTAGAACCAGAAACTAATTTCTCAGCAGTCCCCTCGTGCTTTTCACTGGCAGGTGGCCGTGGCTTCTCCAGGCTCAGCAGCTCGTTGTAACCTCGTGGTCAACTTATGGGTGTGCTTGGCTAAGACAGGGTCAGGGCAAGGTTTGCAAGGAGAGGGATCAAAGATTTTTGTTCCTTCCCACAAATTTTGCTATAATAATTTAAGCAGAGAAAACTGAAATGTCTCCTTGTGCCTCATTAAAGATTATCCTTCTTTTGGCTTTCAAATTCCAAGTAACGAGAAGTATTTGATAGCAAACTGTTTTGGGAACAACACTGGGCTGCTGTGTCAGCCCAGCTCCTCCACTGTGGAATCATGGAATAGAATCATAGCAGCTTAGGTTGGAAAAGACCTTTAAGGTCATCAAGTCCATATCACTGGACCATGTCCCCAAGTGCCACATCCACGTGTTTGGTGCCTTTAAGTGTTGCCACGTTCTGCAGCTTTCTGGTGAAACACAAAGGAGAGTGTGAAATCTCCCTAACTCAGCGCAGTGCTCAGGGTGAGTTTTCCAAATAGACTAACTGAATAAAAATTCGGTCCAAATTTCTACAAATTTAAAGTTAAAACTGACTTAGGTGCTCTTCGTTTCATTTTACTTCTTTATTTTGGTATTGTCTGATGGCCCTGCATGCAGCCAGGAAGCTAATTAAAAAAAAAACAAACACATATATGTTTGAATGCATCTGCTAATGCAATTTTCAACAAATCTACCATTTTGCCAAGTAAAACTTTGATGATTTATAAAATAAAAAAACCATTTTCATTAAGCTTCGCCTTATACCAAATATATAAAACATCCATTTTAACATACAGCAAAGATTCTGTAATGTTTCAGGGTATTAAAAGGTGTGTTTATACAATCTCTTCCTGTCTCTTGGACAAAGTCAGTTCAAAAGTCCTTGTTTATACATTTTTCAATGGTCTCATCTTTCTTTGGTGTGGGTGACACAGCTGGGGAAAGGTTACCCAGTGAGACCATTTGCTGTATGGATGAACTTGTAGACGATGGCATATCAGAGAGCTTCTAAAGGAAATATTATATGGTCCATCAAGGCAATCTCAAATTTCCTGATTGCATATATTTAAATAGGATAAGCTCCAGTTACCTAAGCACTTGTTTTGGCTGTAATGGAAAATAGGAGACTAATGTGTGCCATAATATCTATCTCACCCCAGCCCATCAAGGTATATGAAAATAAATCTAAATATCTGTTATTAGAAGAATGGGAATAGTGGATGAAGAATTGAAGCTACATGGCTATAGACAGAAAAAAAACCCCAACTGGATCTGGTTTAAGATTATACCTGTCCATTGAATACATTCATCAGTGTCTGGTTTTGTATTTCTTCTTCCTCATGATACCCCAGATAAGAAGTGGTAACTAAGTCTTAATGGTTTTAAAACTTTCTGTCTGTAACCATAAAGTGACCATTTACAAATTGGAATGCATTGTTGAGTGGGGATCCAGTTCCTTTTTCTGCCAGACCTGTCCATGCAGGTAGATCTCTGAGTTAAGGCAACAGCAGACTGTTGAAAAGGTAGATTTTGTGTGTGTGTGGTTTGTTCTTTTTTTTTTTTTTTTTGCAGCAGTATGCACGTTAGGAGTTTTATCAGAAGACAGCTGCTTAGAACAGCTGTCTGCTTATGTGCCCATCTTAGGAGAGAATGATTAATGAATTCACTTGGGCAGTGAGAAACTCAGTTCACTGATCCATAGTTTCAGCACAGGTATTGATGTGAAACTAATGAGAAATTTGATGCTCAAATTTGAATGTTTATTCCAATTACCAAACAACAGATCTAAATTAAAAAATAGCTTGAAACCTTAACCTTTTATTAGTAACACTGAAAGCTGAACTGTGGCTCTGCATCCCGTGGTGCAATCTGAAGACTCGATGTGCTACCACCTACATTGTTTTGGGGAAGGGAGGGAGAATGGCTCCTCCTGATTGACTCTGCTCCCACTACCTGATAATTGGAATCTTTTTCCTTCCACTCCTCCCACTCCTGTTTAATGTGTATATTTTTCCCAGGAATTATAACGTGTGCTCAGAACTGAGCTGTAGGCATCCCCTACAGCTCTATTAAAATACTGCATTTGATAAGTTCTCTGAGCTATGGTTTTTATCTGGTTGTGGTACATGGCAGTCTCAGGTCTGACCTAAAATGCTTTCAGTGTCTGTAAGCAAAACATAGAGGGAAAAAGTAGATACGACCTTTAGTTCATTAGTAAGTTAAGGTATGGGGAAATTAAGTGACTTGTTGAAGGTTATATGCAAAGTTTGTGGAAAAATTGGCAATGGACCATTGCTTGCTGCTCTTTCAGTCCTGTGAAGAATTGCTGTTCCCCTTCAAAAATGACTTTTTACAATGTTTCTATCAGAAGGGACTAACAAGAACTCTTGAAAGTTACTGGTTGCACTCAAGTTGTCCTATCAGCTAAAACCTGGTGTTTTTGCAAAGGATAAATACTTGTAATTTTCCTACAAATCAGTAGCAGTTTGTAACTTTGCCTCTTGCACAATCAAGTTATTTAAAAACAAAATTCAGAGGGGAAAATTTAGCATTTTAATCCAGGAGTGTTTCATAAAAATACTTGTGGCTGGGCAAGAATTTTTTTGAAGAATTTATTAACTGCACATTCAGGACTGAACTTAGATGATCTCAATACCCTTTGCTTTAGATGCTTGCTGTGCTGGCTTTTTCCTTTTCCATGTACATATTCAGAAATATGATGGAAATTCAGTTTTAATAGAAATAAGCCAAGGTGCTGAAAACGTGCAGCAGATATTGCTAACTTCTGCAAAACCAGTCCATCAAATGTGCATAAAGGAAGTGGAAGATGTTACACTGATTACTGTTCCAGGGAATCTGTGAGCAATTCAGATGCTTTTCCAGCACTTGGGTTCTCATGAATTTGGTAGCAAAACAATGCTGGGGCAGATAGATGCTGCTTAGTACAGGCTGTATTTATTTACAGGGCTCAGCCTGTAAATATCCAGACAGTGTCAAGTCACCTTCACACACAGCTGCCACCACCAAGGAATGGTGGCATCCATGGCAGCTGCTGTTGTCCCCTCCTGAGGCATTCCCAAAGCTGTCCCTGGCTCTTGGAGTCATGGAATATGTCTTATGGCGCTTGGCCATGTGAAAATTGCAACCTGTAGGTCAGGAAAATGATGTTTTATTGCAGATTTTAGGTCAAGCCACATGTAAAGATAAACCAGTTGTTTCCAAAGCAAACTCCCAATAAAAATTCCATGAGCTTTGGAGAAAGCCATGTAGATTTGGGTGAAATTAAAAGTGAGTATGCAAACATTATTTTTAGGTTTGTATGAGTGTGAATGAGCTGTAACACTTTTCAGTGTCAGTCACCATGGAACAATGTTCCATGGGCTGGTTTAATCTTCTTTTCCTATTCAATTTTAGGAAGACACTTTGTGCAATTGCTAATTGTAGCAGCTTATCTTGTCCGTGTGGTAACTTTGGGTGATAAACACTCATTTAGGGTTGAGATCAGCAAAAATCCTTGCTTCCCTAGGAAACTCCTGGCCCTGGCAGTCACTAGTTGTGAACCAATGCACAGAGGATCAAGGAGAGCAGGCACTGAGGGGTCCTGTGCTGGGACAGACGTGGTCACCAGGTCTGCCTTCATGCATAATTGCAACCCAAGCATTTCAGAAAGAAATTTTCATGGATTGCTCCTTTTAGTGAAGAAAGTTCAAGTGTTTTTGTATTTTTTTTAATGGATTTGGGGCTGGACCTACACTGGCAGTACCCAGGCACTAAATCTGCAGCTGTGTGTTCACAGGGTACGATTCTGTTCCTTTTCTCCCAAGGTCCCCATTCATTTCATTATACAATAGCCACTGGGAGGATTAGAGCACAATTTCCATCTTGTCCCATTAGTTATTTGTATTTCAACATCAGCTGGAGACCTTTGTCAAGAGCTAGACCTCGTTGTACTTGGTGCTATGTATATCCATAGCAGAAGGCATTTCTTTCCCCACAGATATTACAGTTTAGAAACCTTGAGGTTTAGAGAGATCTGCTCTATGACATACATAGTGACAAACTTCATTATTGTTTTAAGTCTAGCTAATGCCTAGAAAAATGCTGCTGGATCAGTCAGAAAAAGAGCTTTAATTCCCCTGCTGGGTCTTTCCCTGTTGTGTCATTTATTTGTGAAAAGAAAGTGCTTCAATTTTTTCTTTTTTAATTTTTTTTTCTCTTTTGAAACCAAAGGTTTGGAGCTTCTTGGAATNCTGGATCAGTCAGAAAAAGAGCTTTAATTCCCCTGCTGGGTCTTTCCCTGTTGTGTCATTTATTTGTGAAAAGAAAGTGCTTCAATTTTTTCTTTTTTAATTTTTGTTTTCTCTTTTGAAACCAAAGGTTTGAAGCTTCTTGGAATTTAAAAAAAAAAAAAAACAAAAAACTCTTTAAGCCTTTGTAAAGCAAAGAAAACTTTGAAAAGAAATGACCCAGTCCCCTCTTTGGTTCACACCTATCTGGTCAAAGGGTTCAGCTCTCCGTGGAGGCTCCCAGACCTAACAGCAGTCATGCGGAACCTGTTTGCTGCCTTTCAGGCTCGCCACTTTCCAGGGTGCCCCATCTCAACACGCCTGACATTTCTGGCCTGGCAGCCAAGAGGAATAAAACCTTTGGGGAGTACCTAAAATTAAATGACTCCTTGTGGTCAGATCAAGGTTGTTCACTTCAGTAACTCTGCTGCTGCAGCTCTGCCCTTCTCTCATTTCGTGCCCGTGGAAAAGCCTGTTCTCCCCTTTGCCTCTTTTTCCTGTAGGGGCTTGAAATACACACCTTGAATGTCAAGGTGTGAATGTCAAGACTAGGAAAACAACCTTCATTTTATGAAGAAATTAATAAGAAAATAATCAACTCCTTCTCAGTGTTCTCTTATTTTATAAAGCATTGTTTGTCCCTACATTCCTGTATAGATGGCACAGAGAGTAGAGAATCCTCTTGGTTTATGCAAAGCAGTCTCTTGATCTGCCACCTTTTTAACATGAACTAAATTAAGGTCAGAAGGGTCTTCTGGTCCTTGTCCTACAGTTTTCACAAACCTCTGAGAGTTGGATTTTGTAGGGGAGCATAGGAGATGGCAGAACATGCTTCTCCCCATGACCCTTTCCCTTCAGTAGCACTTACACCTCCCAGTCTAACACCTACCAATTTATCTGCATGCCTTGGTCAAGGGCATTTTCAAAGTGGTCTCTTAACTGGAGGGAAGGCCCTGCTGTGCAGCTTTGGTTCTGTGAGGTGTTTAGGTGTGAGCCTATCTGATAACTCCAGCAGGACTGATAGCTGGAAACCAGGCATGTGCTGAAACAAGTTGTCCATGTGGTTTGGGTGACAAGAAACACGTGATGAGTGAGTGCTGTGCTGACCACATCTGTGCACTAGGACACATTTCTTTACCTGAGCATTTTACTCTGTCCACAGCCACCATCTCTGTGTTGCTCCTTTGCCACCTGGCTTCATTTTTCACCTTTTCTTCTCTTCCTCATCTCTTTTGATCAATTCTTCCTTTCTCCTTTTATCCTTTATGGATTGTCTGGACTGGAACAGAACCCAGTAATATTTACACATTAACTCAGTTTTTCAAGCCACAATTTTGTTTTTGTTTGTCTTTTCTTTTTTTTTTTTGATTGG